>OZ022396.1:12997100-13597100 GCA_963989295.1 Ametastegia equiseti
AAGAGAAAAATGTTTTTATAAAATAAATAACAAATACATGAATATCATTACATCGTAGTTCGTAAATCATAAATAAGTAACTTAAAAGTGTCTTATAAAAAGGAGAAAAAAAAAAAAACCCCACAATTCCACAGTGTTTATTTGCATTAATTATTAATATTATTATTTTTAATATTACTATTAATATTATTAATATTATTATTCGTACACGCTAAAAGGCACGATATAGCTACCAATTTTTCAACGTGGTTACAACATGATTTTACACCTGTATTATTTTTTTGTTTTTCGTTTTTTTTTTCTTTTTCTTTCTCTTTGTTTTTTTTGTATGTAAAAATACCATGGATATAGTTTAATACTTGATCTGTTGAAATTTAGTCTATAAATTACTATAGTAACAAATAACGTACTCGGTCAACAACTATAATAATAAAATCATCAGTTTTCAATATTGTATAAAGCAGATTTTTTTTGTTTTTGTTTGTTCTTCTATCCTGATGAATTAAACTTCGATCAAACGATAAAATTGATATACCTATATATACCTATAATATTCGGCTTCGTCTATTTTTTATTTGATTTTTTTTTTTTCTTTTCTTTTTGTCCCCCCCATTTATACAGTCAATATTCGGAGCTTATATCTTTCATTCTTTGCTAAAAAAAAAAAAAAAAGAAAAGTAATGACAGTCATATAAGTAATTGCGTGAGGATATTTGTTTTTCTTAAATAGATTATATAAATCTTTTTATGAAATCAGAATTCTGTAGCTGGAATTACGATTTGTTCTTCATCTTCTTCTTTTGTTTTTTTTCTTTTTCTTCTCCTAGCTAAGAAAAATATACCTACAATATTTAATTTTATCGCTTTTTTCCCATACACGTTAATCAAATATTTTCATAAAAACTTACAAACTATGCTGAAAAATATTCTGTTCAATAATGTTTGTTTCTTCGTTTCATCGTATTCAATATATCCTAGCCAATTAAAAGTAAGATAATCTTAACAAGAATGGAATGTGTCTATTGCCTACTATCTATGAAATCTGGGAATGTTTTACTCGCAGTCCTGAATTGTCCTAATATTTTTCTTTTTTTTTCTATTATCTTGGTCTATCTGTTTTTTTTTTTTGTTTTTTTTAAATTATAAATCATCTATAGAAATTCGAAACACACAATGTAACCACGCTGATTGGTCAGGAACACACCTGTTTTTTTTGTTTTTTTTTTTTAATGTATTTGTTGTAGCAAAAGGTTGATTCGAATGGATAAAGTCACAATCGAGAGATAATATACTTATTTCTCTTTTCATTGATTATTCCATCTGAAACAGTCTTTAGTTTTAGCAATGTGTTTACGTATTATTTAATTAATATTACATAATTCTAATGGATACTGGATATTCTCTTTTGTAAAAACTTGACGATTGTTTTCACAAAAAAAAAGGACATCAGCCTCCTCAAGTTGTACACAGTTGATCCACCTATTGAATTGTACTTAGTTATTGCATCTTAGCGAGGGGCTTTTTAGTAATTGACCCTAGCTATTTTGATACTTTTTTTTTCATAGTATTACTGGATTGCCAAAAAATCATATCATTTTTGTTATTTATTATTCCTATTTTTTTTGACTTCTTTTTAAATTACTTTTTACTTTTTTTTCATCTTCTTGTAATATTTTCTTAAAAAGTTGCAAATTAAAAAATAAAAATAAAAAAACACCTTACGAAATGAATGACAATTAAAATACCTATATGAGCACCCAACTTTTTCGATACCACTAACTTCGATAAATAATTACATTTTCAAACACTTAGCACCATTACCTTTGAAAATGTTTTTTTTTTTTCGTGTGTTTTTTCTCTCAGTTTTACTGGTGGATTTTTTAGGCAATCCATTATTATAATCAGACGGATAATTTGCTCAGATATCGCTATATACGGATATCGTATCAGTAACTTTAGTTAAATGAGGTAATTCACAATATTCAGTCACGAAGATATTAAATACAGAGAACGAGTCACCAACGACGACCTTAATAAATTATCCTACCAAAAAAAAAAAAACGAAATAATTACCTGATTTCGTGCAAATTAAAATATTCGCCAAGTTATATTAACAAGTAGCAATCTGAATAAAGTTTCTTTTTTCTTTCTTTCTTTCTTTCTTTCGTCTCGACTAATTAAATTTTCAAAATATTTATGTACCCTAAATACTAAATATATATATAAATTAATCATTATAATAATAGTAGTAATACTAAGCGCTTATAACATAACAGCGGACAAGGAAGATATTCGACGGGCCAATAAAAATAAGCCGGACTATTAATTTATCGTTAATTTCTCTGCTTATCGCGCGATTATCTTTTATCCTTTAAAAAATAGTATAAATTTTTCATTATTTATCGGTTTAGGGACATATATATCTATCGTGAAATTGAATATATTTACACAATTAGGAGTATGTGTATGTTCGTGTGTGTTACTCTTCCTTGTACATCGTTTTGCCGCGCAACTTATACAGTATTGAGCCACATCCGGCAGTGTCTTGCTTATTTTAATAGTAGGACAAGATTCGCCAAGATTCAAAACATATGCAAAGTACTTAGTTCAAGATCATCACACATCCTCAATATAATCCGTGACAATATCCACTCTTATATTCGACATCACTCTTATATTCGACATCGATTTATCCCCGACGACGTTCTCTAGCTGTGGAAAAAAAAATTATACAACTTACAACTAACGATCGATAATACTTTTGCCACTTTTTCAAATCAAGATTACCTACTTCCGAAATCCTAAATCACAAAATGTTATTGTTGAAATGATAAAATGTTCGTTAAAAAAAGCCAATCGATCGAGAATCAAATTGGCGATTCTTGATTTTTATATCATATCATTTGCTCAATTGAGGTCCAAAATCCTGCAGGCTGAATGAAGAAACTCTAATTCCTTGAGGTCAAATTTCTGAATAATTTGAATGAAGAATTCGCCTGAAAGAATATTTGATGTTCATTAATCACTTACGCAAGATGTACTGCTGAGAATTTCGTCAATGCCTTCAATCTCTTCGCTTATATCGTCGCTTCTAATACTTTGGGGTCGGTCCTCCTTTTTGTAACGAGACTTTCGGGGACTCCCACATTTGTCGGGGCTCTTGGACGGACTCTGTTCATTCGCACTACCGGAAGCAGAAGAGATGAAGTCCTCCTCGTAATTGTCCATACCTTCAGACGCTGAAAGTTATTCAAAGTTAAATCGTTTGGCTATATTTTGATATACAAGTAAAAACAAGATTCATAAAACAATGCGGAAACCGAAATGGCTCGTTGTTCAACAATTCATTTCAATTCTTTTGATAACTCAACATTCAAATCGATAATTTTCTTAATAGATTTCTAAAAATTGTTCAAAAATTGATCTCGATTAGTCATTTACAAAATGCATTTGATTCAATCATCCAGAAATTCATTGATTTTTAATTCTCTATTTAAAATTTTATTAGAATGTGGAAAGTTTGAATTACCAAGTCCGATGTCCATCAATTCCTTAAGATCGTTAATGTCTGCTTTCTTAGTATTAAGAGAAGGTAAATCGCTGAATATAGAAGCCGGTTTGTTGGTCAAAGGGGGTAAATCGCCTAACAAAGAAGCTTCGCTCTTATGATTACCCCCAACTTTTTCCTTTTTTCCATCGATGATTATCTCGTCGAAGTACACAGTTTTTCCCAACTTATTATCCGTCGTTAATTTTTTATTCTGTACATTGTGAGCGTTGTGTAAATCAGTATTATTCATAGTATTCTGTTTAGTCGCATCTTCGTTTTGATTACGTTCTGGAACATGTTCGATAATCGATTCGTCAAATTTGATCAATGGCTCGGTTTTATTCAATGGATTTATCTCGCTCTCAATATTCACATCCTCCGGACTGCTAATCCCAAATTTATTGTTTTCTTTGTTATCTTCAACTTCGCGAGTCTCTGATACAGCGTCAAAATTCTTCTCGCTTTTTCTCAGCGAATTATTTTTCTGTGGTTCGCAGCTGGACGTGTCTATCAAAACGTTGTTAAAGCTAGTTTGATTATTGTTATTCCCTTTTTTTTTATCAGTGATAGTCACATTTATCGGCATCTTAATACACGATTCTGATATACTTTCTAATTTCTCTAAGGAATCGTTATCGTTCGATATAGAAACAGAATCTTTTTGTAATATTTTTGGTAATATTTGATCGTAAGTTTTGTTGCATATGTTCGGCGACGAGTTGTGAACTTTTGTCGGGGATTCGTTTCCGTTGTCGTCATTCTGCGGAAAAGAAATAAGATGAAGATAATCAATGAACTTTAAATACCTTTGGCAAATATACTTCGATAACAATAGCGACAACATTTCAAAAAGCTATCGACGACGATAAATGATAAAATAGAGAAATCGAATAACTGAATATCCTCCTATTTTACCTGCTGCATAAGTTTTTGACCACGACGAATGTGGTTCCTCAATATCTCGCCAAGCAGAGGCTCGCTAGAAGCAATCCCCAATTCTTCGCAGAGTTTGTTTCTACCCGCATAGCTGTATTCTTTTCCCGAATAGGTTTCAGGATCGTATACCGATATCGTATAATCGAGACCAAAATATTCTAGGAATTCTCTGACTAGCGAAAATAGTAGTCTTCCCTCTGAATTTCCAAGATACTGTTTTACCGTTTTATTCAAAAGCGGCTTGGTGTTCTATAACAATAAATCGTACATTAGGCTATAACTAAAATTGTGAAAAAAATGTAAAAAAGCAGATCCTGCGATAGAACTTTCGTTATTTTTCGTCTTTTTATTTCATCGATAAATAATTACACGTGAATTGTGAGGAAAATTAAAACAAAAAAAATACATGTAAATGCGAAATAAGTAAATTTATTGTTTTTTTGTTTTTTCTTAAAGCCATTCCGAAAATATCTATATTCCGTGCCAAGGAACACAAAAGCTTTGAGAGTGGAAAGACTGTAAACAGGAAGCGGTTTATTTTCTTCATTTTATTGCCGAACGTAATTATAACTCACCATCACAGATTCTTGTTCTTCAAGGGCTAAGAAAACGCTGGCTCTGAGCTCCGCCTGTTGATAATATCATAATATTATGAATAAACTAACGTCGAGGTGTAAAAGCGAGGGGTTATTAGTACCGAGATTGATTTATCACGTTAAAATAGATTACGATAGTTAATTTTGACACATAAAACCCCGTATAACCTATAAAAGATAGAGAGAGAGCAAGAGAAAAAAAAACGTGAAAAAAAAACTGTGAAACTTTTTTTAAATTGATTTATGTATTCTTACTCGAACTTTAGCCAAGACTCCATTATTTTCTAACGTTTGGGCGACCAAATCTCGCAGCTCGGTATCCTCCTCCATGGAAATATTTCCGTCTGTCATTATTGTAAATAAATATTATTCTTTTCCAAATACTCAAAAAATGTAAATATTTACGCTTTCCATCGCGTGCGTGCTTTCTTTTCGCGGATCTGGCCCGAGTCCATCGTTCCTTCGATCCACGTAGCTATACAATTTTTTCTCCACACGCCGGTTCCGTTCCGCAACTATGTTTATTATTCATTCTTTCGAAATTTATAAACGCCGTTATATTTGTTCGCCGCATTTAATCAAATGAACTGAAAGAGTCGATTGATATTGTCGATCAATTACTAATGAATATTCTTTTTCAATTCAATCTTTCGCTATTTCTGGACAGATTTTCAAATTCCGAACACCTCGTATATTTTCTTAGGACAGAATGAACGATGTATCATTACAATACTAGTCACACATACTGGAATTTTGAGGACAAGATGGGATAAACAAAAGAATACACAAATTGATAAAAAGTACAAAGTTTATTTATTATTGTATTGCTTTGTCAAAGTCGAAGTTTGAAAAGCACGAAAATTCATTTGCAAGATTATTCTTGTGGCGCGGTTCGAATCCACATTTTTTCACATCCAGTAATCTCGTTGCTAATTCCGTCATGATCGCTCCTGTATATTACATGGGAAATGAAATTAAAATATTGTGAAATATTTAATTATTATTTATTTATAACGTAGATACGTATTAATAATTACCTGTGCAGAGAACAATTTTATTTTTCGATAAAAATTTTATCGTTACTGCTGTTTTTGTCAAACATTCTTCGGACAGAAAAGGAGGATCCGCTACGACGAGATCGAAATAATTTGCTAATTCCCTTGGGATATCTAAAGGTGACTTATAATCGTAGGGAATAAAGTCGGCACCAAAAACTGCAAATCGCTGATCATACTCGAAGAGAGTGACTGCGGAAAATAAAATAGAACGTATTCTAACGATCAAACGTATGAAATCATTCAGGAATATGAATTTAGAAAAAAACATATTCACCTTGTCTTTCGTCCGCTTCTTTTTTCAGTTTGTTATAAAGCGTCGGAGAAGAGATGAGCGCGATTTTACCCATTTTATCCGTAGAATTAATTATACCTTTGACGAAAGTGTCAACGGTCTGATCGTCGTACCAAAACTGACTGAGTTGCTGAAACAATTATATTTTTCGATTTTCAATAAGTCAATTTTTCCGGTTCAATAATTTTATCGTGAGATTTGAGTCATTCAAATATCAAAGCGGTGTTCCATTCAGGTTTACCAACGTACCCAATTTTCGTCGAACGTTATATCCGCCGTTTTATTTTCAACGTTTATACTTTTCAGCTGATTTTCTAGCTCCTCTTTTTCTTTATAGAATTCTTGTAATGCGGAAAGCGCCGCAGCGGATAATTTCGGCACATCGTCGTCACTTTCGGACATTATTTGTTATTGTTTATTACAGAAATCTAATTGACGGCGCCTCGAACCAATCTCGTGTCTCCATGTGTGTTTTTCATTTCTAAGTTGGCATCAGTGCGCTACGTTCCGTATGTCCGGGAATTTACAGCGCCAAATTTGAAAAATTCAATTGTACCGACACTCTTCGGGAGACGAACATTAAATAAATACTCAATTATATAGTCACTTAGTGTAATGAATAAAATAAGTAATGAAAAAAGGTTTCTATTCGTCGTGCATTGCCAAAGGTAAAGGAGAATGAAAAGCTATGATAAAGTAGTGGTTTATTCAAGCATATAAACTCGCTGTTTGAGTACATCAATGAATTATTACAATTTTTTGATATTATAATATTTTGACTTTATTGGCTGATTTATCCCATCCTCTGATATGATTTTCTCTGCCTACATATATACAAATTTTCAAACTCTTTATCACTATAATAATAATATCCTATACATATACATATAATATATATCTGTACACAGAATACACGTAACATTCCCTGTATTATAATATACTATAATCGTTTACTAGGCACGTTCAATTTTACGGTAGACATAAGAGAAAAAAGAAATTGCAAAATAAAAAAGAAAACCATATTATGTATCTACGAACATGTCCGTTTATTTTTACAATAGAGCTCATCCAAATAGCATAGATTTGCGAATGAATCAAATTAAAATAGGTACCCTTGACATTTGGTCCCAAACTTATGCCAAAGTCCTTAATAATCTTCCAACTAATAAACGAAATCGACATTAACGTACATACATATAAGTATCAATAGATAACATTCGAAGTTGAGTTTCAATTTTAGACATTATTGGCAGTAATAATTACGTCTTTTTTAATATTCAATCCTTAAGACTACGGAATAATTTTTTTTTGTTGCCTAATTCTGAGTTGAATTACATAAAAACTAAATTGCTAACGTATCTACGCTCAGAATCTAAGTAAATCTTCGATAAATTATATTTCATACAGAAAACTATACTTTTTTTTCATTACACTATCAATTACTTGTTTCAACTCCGTTACCGACAACTATCAATTACCTCAAGCTGCATAATTTATCCAAAATTGAACAGAGGATCGGAAAGAATAAAATGATAGTTGAAAGACTTGCCAGATTCAAATATTTCTCTATTCAAGTGGAGATTGAATATGATTTAATAAATATTTACGTTTTCATCTAATGCCTTGAATTTAATTGTCTGAGAAAAGTCTTTCATCTTACCTATTTATACATATAATTGTACGTATCTATGTTTTATCTATATAATTAACAATTATTACATTATTCGTCATAAGCGTCAATGGATTGAGTCCAGTAATTGAAGTCAAATTACACCGCGCAATATCTGGCACCTTATTTTTATAATTTTTGATGTACTTGCGCGAGATTAGAGTAGAAATAACGAATCAATTATTGACAATTGTAATAAAATCATGACGATATTTTACATCGTAAACTTTGTAATCCCTAGCGATTCAACATAATCTTTACAGGTGCAGCAGCGTGTATTATGTATGAATAATGAAATAGATTCTATATACCTATATCAAATTGCTTTGACGCAATAGCGTTCGTTAAAATCTTTAACAATGAAGATGAATATAGCTTAACGTAATAAATATTATGCAAACGTGCAACGAAGTATAGAATTTAATTTTAGTGCAACGTGTTTTTAGAATTAGATAAGTACCTGGGTACGCTTACGATTGAAAGTAACCTGGTCTACTGTTATCCAGGCCTTCTATTTCGAAATACCAACCATATTACTCTCAATTTTTCTTTAACCTCTGCCTATACCTTGAAGAGGTTGAAACGATTTCAAATAAAACAAAGTTCAAGATCTAGTTTACTCATTAAACAGCTATAATTACTTGAACAATCATATCGCTTCAATCGATTCAAAAAATTATTACCTCCAATTATCTGTGATCGCGTATGTACATTAGAAATATCTCTTTAATTCGCTTCCAAAAACCAAATCCCAGGCAATCTTTATACATGCATTCTATTCAATTCCTGGCAATTTTGTGCCTGACAATTTCTCTTTTTTTCTTTTTCATCTACTCCGCAATGAATTTATAACGTAAATAATGTACCAGCCATATCAATTTACAAACCATCTATCAATAATGTCACGATTAGAAGTGACTAATAAATAAAATGAGGCAAATATTTACTTTAGATCAACTATTACCGATTAAAGTTTAATACGGAATACTCGAAGCTACAATGTATAATGCTAAACTACACCAAGTACATGCATACGTGGGTGGCTTTGTGCTCGAACAGAAACGTTATTATCACTTTTCCCTTAATACAACACAATGTACAATAAGATCCGAAGCGTTTTCTTCACATTAATTCAAGTCTTCGATCTATCAGCTACTGCTAGTCCAGTCCCCGGTCTCTTTTAGTGCCCTGTCTGTCAGTCTCTCAATCTCTGTTAACAATTGCTCAGTCTCTACATCGACGCACACCATATCCGCTTCTACCGGATCCCATTCCAAACTATTAGGCGTTGAAACTCGAGACCAAGGCGACGCCGTAAGACTAGATGGTTGACTGTTGTTAGCCGATGGATAAGAAGCAGAATTCTCCGTTATTTCTGCCTTCATTTCACTCTGCGGTGAAATTGGCAAACCTGAAATAATATTTCAAGATAAGAGTCGTGAATTATGTAATAAATTCTTTCACAAATCATTACCACATCTTACGAGCTCCAAATTATCAAAATATACCTTCGTGTTCCCATTCAAGATCCAAAGAAGATGCAGGAGTCGGAACGTAACTGTGTTTCATTAGATTTCTAGCATCCAGAGTTTGGAGAGATGAATCTAGGCCGGAACTAGAAAGAAAGAAAGTTGTTATTTTGTTGTACAATGGCAATGGAGACCTGGATTGAAAAATTGTGTTATTTCCATTAGTTTACCTGACCGATGCGTTCGTTTTTGAGTTCAACCGTACGTATTTGCTACCACCCATAGGCCAAGCTCCGTCCTCAGCCAATTCCAGTGAAATAGGAACGCCGCGTCTTTTCTAAAGAAATGTAATAAGCGTTTCTTAATTAACTTTTTTACCGATATAGAGAAAAAAGCTTAAGTGTTATATAAATTACTATACTAGGCTATTAATTCGACCGAATACTAAATCCAGGTATAATATATTGTTTATTTACCTTGAATCGTTTCAACGAAAGAAACGATAAGAATCTGGCGGGTAAGCGTACACAAAAAATATGAATCTCCAGTGAATAAAAAGTGTAAGATTGTCAACGAGATATAAATGATAATTATTATTAAATCTATTGGCATGAATAACTTTTCGTTTTTGTGTTTTTTTTTTTTTAACTTACTTTTTCGGCCGTTCAAAAGACATCGATTGTTCGTCCCCGTCCGTCTGTTGCTGGCAGAACTAAAACCGAACAAAAAAAAAAATATATTTGAGGAAAAATAAAAATTGATTCGGAATTTCTAAATCATTGAAATTGAAAATAGTATTTCACCTCAGTGTGTTCATCCTCTTGGAAACCCATGCTGGAACGTCTGCGAAATAATCTGTAATCCAAAACACGTAAGTATGTATGAATTACAGTTGATTCTTGATTATTTTGTTGATTGTTTTTTTTTCTAGGTTATAAAAAGGAGTATGGGAGTTTTTTTTTTTTTTTTTGGTGAATTTTTCTGACCTACAGAGATTCTTATTTTTCTTTTTTTTTTCTTTAGCCTTTTGTTTTCGTTTTCGGGCTTCGGCTTTTATAATGCAGTATTCTGAATAGAATTTGAAATAGTTTTCGTAAATTCTAACCTGTACGACGAGGGATCGGTGACACTGGCAAAACAACGGCCGAGGCAGTTCCCCATGACCCGTTGTCCTGCGTTTAGATTTTCTCATCTATTCTTACCGGGGTTTTGGATTAGTCATACTTTAACACACGGTAGATTTCGCATCTGACTCGATCCACACATATTTGACATTTTCCCAATACTACGGGGGATAATCTGACATCTGCCTCCTTGGGCCCCCCCGTCCGCCAAACCCCAAACCGACTTTTACCAGACGAAACCTTGACTCGAGTCGTCCGCTCGGAGTTTGACTAAATATTAAATATTTGCATATTTTTCATTCATTTTTTTCATTCAAAATCACACTAAACTATTGATTTTGATTTTAAAAATACGCTACCGTTACCATCGACGCTAATTCATTTGCCACAATTAGCCATTATCGAAGTTGTTGGCGATACCACGTGCGACCCTGACAAGTTCATTAGTCACTGAATTTGACAGCTGGCCAATAAACAGTCAATCTTTAATTGAGTTCAATCCTATTTTCTCTTTTTGGTCCCGCCAAATTTTACCCTCATTTTATTTAAGTAGCTGTTGAATTCTTCCGCTGTCGAACGAGGATATCAAGTATTACATATTTCGAATATCTCGCTATATCTACGAACAGGTTGTCTGCTGCGGTTGATCATGAAACGTCAACGACAACAGATCGTGACTTGTGTATAACGAACCCAATCAACGGTATTATCTTTATATCCCGTCGGCTATAAAGACAGACGTAAATAAACACTCATACATAAAAGGCTGTTAAATCGACCGACTTGTCCTTTCGTGTCGGTTTATCAACACAAATAAATATAAAACCGTTTGAAATAGCTCGCTCGTCTGCTCCGGAAGCAGACGACAGCATTTACACGTGTGTGTGTGTATGCGAATTTTGTACCGTATATCTCCGATTGAATGACAATCGAGTATACAGTAAACATAAGCAACCGAAAATTAAAACTGAAATCTGAAATCAGTGCTCGCATTACGTCGCGGGAAACGAGGCCGTCAACATCTAAGTTCCGCGATGGCGATCCCAACCTTACTTTCGCTCTACTTTATCGCCTGGATATTCGCGACTGACACCGTATCGGCCGTTTCGCAACACACGAAATTACTCATCGTGTCTTACGACGCATTCAGGTTGGAAAATAATCGCTCATATAACTATACAGAGAATTTTTTAATCCACATTCGAAGATCAAAAACATAACCTTCAATGTTATTTATTCCTTTGATCGCTCCATCCAGGTACGATTATTTCCACCGGAATATCACGCCTTTCATCAACCAATTAAGGGCCAATGGGACTCACACAGATTACATGAAAAATATATTCGTCACTAAAACATTTCCCAATCATCACACGATGGCTACAGGCCTTTTTCCCGAGACGCACGGCGTCGTTGGCAACAAGGTTTACGATCCGATAACAAACAAAATCGAAGAAGATTCCTACGCCCTGTATCATTACAACGAAGAAGTAGCGCCAGTCTGGGTAAGAGAAACAGAACAAAACTAAAATTGATGTGAATTTTTCTTTGCCTTTCATAAAACAATTAACAATTGCAGACGTTTAACGAAAAAGCAAGTTCCGATAGACACAGCGGCGTAATGATGTGGCCGGGTTCACAATTTCGGTATCTCGGTATTCATACAACCTTTTATCAAGTAAGACAACCCAGATATCGATATAGATTCTTTAACAAAGAGAAAGTATAAATTAAATATGAATTCTGTTTGATTTCAGATGTACAACGAGTCTTGGCCTTGGGAAACTAGAGTGGATACGTTAATATCATGGTTTAATCATCCGACAACTCCTATTAATTTAGGAGTTTTGTACATAGAGGAACCAGACACGCACGGTCATGCTCTTGGAGTATATTCCGACGAATTTAACGAGATTCTCAAGAAATTAGACAATCTTACTCACTACATTTACGATCAATTGCACAAAAACGGTTTAAGCGACGTTAACGTTATCCATTTGAGCGATCACGGCATGCAGACTATTACAAAAGAGAGGATTATTGACCTGAATAATTTTTTGAACCAATCCGATTATACCACCGTCGAATCTTCAGCTGGCTTGCAAATCTTCCCTGAATCTGGTGAGGAAGAGGATTATTTCAAAAACTGTTAGACTTCTATGATACTAACGGAATAGTATATTTAAAAAAATTTATATCGATATTTTTTTTCTTTAGGAAAATATGAATCCGTCTATCGCCAGTTGGCTGAAGCTGCAAAGACTACTGGACACTTTACAGTATACAAAAAAGAAGAAATCCCTGACAAATATCACTTTGGTAAAAATCCTAGAATCGCTCCGATATTTATCGTCGCAGATATTCGATACGCGTTCAACGATTTTTACGAGAACATCGAGTCCTATGAAAAGAAGTATAACTTCACCGGTACGATGTCTGGATTATAAACGTTCAATTCTAGCTCTGAAATGGCTGGATTATATACAGAGTACATATTGTGTTTATATTGAATTGAAATTCTTTTTTTCAGCCACGAATCAAACCGAATTTGGAGTTCACGGATATGACAACGAAGAGCCAGAAATGAGGCCTATGTTTTTTGCCTATGGTCCGATATTCAAGAAGCAATATAAACTCGATCCGTTTCATAATACAGATCTGTTTCCTCTTTTTTGCAAAATACTTGACTTATCTTGTCCTCCTGTTAATGGCACTTTGCAAAATGTAAACAGCTGCCTTGAAATTAGCTTTGACTTATCATCACTCGAGCTACAAATTGCCAGTACGTAAATATACATGAAAATAAGATAAGCTGAGCTAGGAAAGATAATAGACAATGGCTCATAACGTATTATTATTATATGCAATAACTTTGCTTAGCTATCGTCAAAGTCGTGACGTTTTTTTTTCACGATTCAGTGTTTCAGTGCCAGTATTCAAATCATTTCATTCATATTTATCTGTTGATTAACTCGTTTATTTATTGTTTCAGTTGTTGGGGTGGTGATACTATTGAGTATTGGCATCGCTTTAGTCGTATTTATAATAAAACGACGGAGAAATCGATCGAACACAGATTACAGGTATTGATTGGAGTAAATTTTTTTTTTAAATTAATAGCACGGCTTTGAATTTTTGAATATACAACTGAAATTATCATCATTAACTGAGCAGCGTCTGAATTTCCAATTTGAATCTCATATATTTAATGTGAAATTGATAATCTTTTTATTCAAATATTTTATTATAATATTTTATTCCTAGGATTCTACCGACTGAATCGGATAGAGAATATCTTCGTAATGAAAATCCAGGCTCTGATATGGCTTAATTATAGCTATTACTCAATTAGCTAATTCCACATGCTGTAGATAATTAACAAATTAATACAAAATGTGTTAAATAACAACTTTGTGCGGAAGTATTTTCAGTTACTTTCCATACTGTAGCGCTAAAATCTTAACGTAAATTTTTCTATCTCGTATCGCAATCTCGAAACGATATATTAAACTAGTTAAATACCATATTCGGCATCTTAATGAAGATGGATAAATAATATTCCTAATCCATTTTAACATAATCTTAAATACTTGAAAAAATTCCCAATTTTAGATAATATTCTAAATGATTTTATTAATCACTCAAAAATTCTATGAACAACGTAATTTGATTTTTATTACGTAGGCATAACGATATTCCCTTTAAACTGAAATAAAATCATATTTATATATTGTACATATTATTTAAATCTGCATAGAATATTGCATAGTACATAGTACATAAAAAAGTACAATTTAGATAGCAAAATCGTTTGAGAACGTAAATCAATACGTATATTATTGAAATATTATATATATTCATGTGAAATGAAATAGAGTATTGATAACTCAGGGTATGAGTTTTGAAATGAGGTGTTTTTAAATTTCAACGAATTTAATTGAACAAAAAAAAGCAAAAACCCCTTATTGTTAATAGTGCTTTACATTATTTGTCATTTGTTTTATATACAAGCTGTTATATTAGTGTCTACATAGTTGAGAAATTCGCAATACATTGCGTTTCAGTGATAAAAATGTACAGGAACGAAAATAGGAAGTCAATTAATCTCTGCGCCTTCCACAGTTTTCGGATTAATCATTATTTATTGTAATTTAAAAAAATATGCTCGAAGCACGCTTAATAGTACATACATACATACATACATTTAATATTGTAAATATTATTATTAATTACCCCGATGTACTATAAAAAATGTTAAAATATTACGTGATCAATGAATATTTCGTCTACATAAAATAAACGATACAGATTCACAAGAATATTTATGATTGTTTCAAAAATCTCCTTTATACTTAAATCACATCTCTGAAATAAAAAGCTCATTCAAATTATCGCGCCAAATTTTTCGCACCCGGGGCGCAACCTGTCGGCAAATTTCTGAACTAGATACGCTGTCGTCGTTGCAGCGCATGAAATAGCCAACAAACAAACGTCACTGGAAAAAATGCGGATTTCTCGCCTCGCGCTAGCTGCAGAAGATAATTAGTTATTTAAATTCGAGTTTTTGAATAAACTGATACGAATTAGGTGGATGAGATTACGGAACATTAAACAAAGGTGAGTATTACCTTGCTCGTTAAACAGCAATTACTATCTACTATGAAATAGGATAATACCACATCTGGGTTATCTAGCAGAAGGTTATTGTTATTGTTCTTTAATTTGCCAATTAATCAAATTCACCCTATTGTCACCGCGATTCTATTTCACTTTATAACATCAATGACTTGTGCTTAACCCACCGACGTCTATTTTTTCTATAAATTATTCATCCATTACCGCATCGGAGACAATGAAAAACAACTTCACGAACCTAACCTGTTTTTCGTATGGTATATTTCATTTCTACTGTACGAAACCTCGTTTGATCTATTCTTTTTGACTTACGACGACATAAAAAGATACTGAAACGTAATTTGTTTATTTTTTTCTTTCTTGATTAATTTGAATTTGAACTGTTCTCGATTTCGTTTATTACTCTCTCGTTTCTCCATCGATATTTGTATATTTATTAACAGTGTTTTCACAGGTTTATGGAATCGTCGAGGTTTTATAAAAACAATGCAGCCCACTATAGCAGTAACTCCTGGAAAAGTGCCAGTTTTTGTTTTTCCTCAAAGTATTACGTTCTTCCTAGATGATCAGTCAACTCATAAGCAAGTCTTGACTCTCTACAATCCTTACGATATACCAATTAAATTTAAAGGTGATTATGATTTTCTTCTCCTTTCTATTCTTTGTTCGTTATTTTTCATTCTTTCACTCCTCACTACGTTATTTGATTTACTTATTTTTTCTTACAGTCTTGAGCACTGCTCCTAATAAATACAAAGTTGTCGATCCAGAAGGAATAATCAAGGCTCATTGTTTCGTCGATATTGTCGTTAGGCATACAGCTCTCACAATAGCCAACTGCAATGTTGTCGATAAATTCAGAATCAAGATGCAGGAACATCCGACAAAGCAGGTAATTCAGACCAAAAGAAGTTTGTTTTCTTTTTTTTTCAATAAGATTTCTGAGATATTCTTTACTTCAGATGAATTTCTTTTGGATTTTTGTATACCAAGAGATAATTTTACTTTTCATTAATGTGTATATTTTTTTATTACCGACGTTGTTTATTATTTATTGAAATAGACCAGTGATTCATGAACCATGTTTTAATTTTTATTCTTTTTTTTTTTCTCCAGGGAATAGGCAAGCGAGATGTAGAGGCGAGACTTTTAAGCGGAACCCTAGAATCTTCGGAAAGATCGAACTTGGAACAAGATATGTTTCAACATTTACCCACAAATGAGGGAAAACAGCAGCATTCTTATGCACTCACCGCTCAGAACAGACAAATTGAGAGTAAGAATTAAGATTCAGTTTCTAGTAAGGCATGTTTTGGTAAAAAGATGATTACAAAAGTCTTTCAAGTATTTAAGGAAAACATTCAAACGTTTTAAGGCACGTAAAATACAAAAACTTGTATCGATATTTCCCAATTTGTATTCAATTCTTACTAAAAAATGTTCAAGAGATAATTGTATCCTGAACTGGCTTCCATAGATGAATTTTTTCAATTTTTTAGAATAAAATAAACGTATTTGTTTCTGTATTTTAGGAGGGACAAATTATGTTGCTTTGATAGCAGGTATAGTTTGCATAGCTGCGTTACTTTTACCTACCGAAGGAGAGCGAAGTCCGAAAATTCCTGACTATTTGCATCTCTCCGTAAATTTCAAGCTTATATTCTCATTTGTGTTAGGTGAGTTGAAGCAATGATTTTTTTCATCCAGATATACCTAATCAGATATCAATCCGACTGATATTCCTATGTTGTATTCTGTTTTATTTCAGGTATGGTAACAATAATTGTACTCAGGCTATAACGTGATTATACTTCATCGGCAACTCTTGATCCATCATGCTCTTGATTACCAGAAAAAATAATAACTTATAATATATTATTATATGCACAATTAATTTATAAGATATTTTAAATTATTCGTAGGCACTTTATCAAGTTTCTTCTATTTTGTTTTCTCATTGTAGCTATTTATATCTAGTATATCTGACACTAGTCTATAAACTTAAGTTTTTCCGATACACTCTTGAGAAACATCTTTGATATTTATAAACGGATACATGAAAGATAATATAGCTTGAAATAATATATTTTTTTATTGTACATAACGCCGATCTATGTACACGTTATACATTACGGTTTTTAGTTCTTATTATTTTCTCAAATATTACTTAACTTTCGGTTGTTTCCTTGCGCAGCAAATATCTACATGTTTTATTAAACTTTATCAATTTATCATTATTGAATTTGGGTAATTAGGTAATCATTTTTTGTGAATAAGAAAACAAAAAAAAAAGAAACAAGAAAAAATATCGTAACATCACCGGATAAGTCTTTTTTTTTATTCGGCGATATAATTTATAATTGTTAGTGGAATTTGGGCAGGATTTGAAAATAATTTTTGTACTTCTCTGTAATATCATTATATACATATAACTATATGATATACCATATATAGCAGAATTATTGTGCCGTGGTAATTGTATATAAGTAATACCTAGCTCTAAAAAAAATATATATACAATATATATACACCAATTCTCTCGACTCTAAATACATCATTGGAGAAATGAGGACCAGTTTTTTTCCAAGTACATTCATTTGAATGTTACTCGTATGAAATACAGATAATAATATGCGTTAGCATGTAAAATTTGATAGATGATCAAATCAACGATTCGACATAATCCAATAAATTTGTAATTTTTGTCGTGAAAACTTTATCTAATATTTAAAATTGCGAATTTTTATCAAGTACGAAATATCTGAAATTAAACAGCTTATAAAGCAGTCCGCTGTTCATATGTATTAGAATCGCATATCTTTTTTTACAATTTTCTTCGCATTTTATACGGCTAATGCCCGGTTTCACCAACGATGAATAACTGCTATTCGTCGAATAAAAATCTATCTGTTGAAAACAAATGACAACACAATGTAGAATTGCTATCCTTATTCGACAGATAAATTTTATTCGACGAATAGAAGTTATTCGTCGTTGGTGAAACCGGGCATAAGTAAAATCATCGAGTTTTATATCTTACTTTGATTCTTATAGGTATTATTATGTGAAATTCAGATCTATCATGAATCATTTACTGCATTTTGTACAGATGTGTATGTATTGTACCATGCGTTAGATAATAAATATTTATACCGATGTCAATTTTCACTATTTGGAATTGTTAAATAATTGTTTATCTTTAATTTTAATGTGTTTCTAAAATAGAAAAAAAACGTAGAGAAATTTGGGGACAGGGTAACGAACGAACCAACAAATGAATGAATGAATGGATGAAAAAGTCTGGCAAAGGAAAATTTTCAAAAATTTATATTATACATTTACAGAGAGGTAAACAGAACAGTGCTATATTCTTTTCTATACAATGAACAATAAATAAAAATTGTTTGCTTTCGTCTGTTTTTAGGGTAGATCCATTCTGCTGCTGCTGCTGCTGCTGCTGCTGCTGCTGCTACTGCTGCATTGATTTCATCCACATTCACCTTAGTAAATTAGATTTTCAAAATTTACACGCCACTTGATATTTTATCATGAATGAGGCAGACAGTTTTTGTTGTTTTATTATTATTATTTTTTTGTTTTACTTGAGTCATTGTTCTTTTAATTTTTCTCTTTGTCGAAAAACGATAACTGTGCTCTGTAGGGCGTGATGATATCAACTTCAAATTATACCATTTACAAAATCATTGTGGTACGATTAAATACCGAGAAGAAAAGAACGAGAAAAAAATCTGTAGTTTTTATTCGGGAGAAAATTATATATAAAAAAAAAAAAATATAGAAAAGAAAACATTAGTCGGTACGTGCCAATTGAATTTTCCAATATCTATAGATATTCTTGATTACATAATCGTGTTGATTTTTTCTCTAATCACGATTTACATTTCACATGACACGTATGCTAAACATCAAATCGGTATTTGGAAGTCAACAATGAAATTATATTGAACTAGCTGCACCTCTAGTAAAAACATGCTACCTAAAATTCTATCGTAGTCATTAATATACAAATACTGATTATTGATTCAAACAGATAATCTCTATCTTCACACCAACAAGATCTAATATATTTAAATTTTACAAGAGAAATGAATTTCAGGTGGAATTCGATTAAACGAACTTTGGAAAAAATAATGATACTAATGATAATAAACAAATAAAGATAACTTAAAGTAAATTTCATACAAAAATATAATCCCGTTGTATAATTGATAAACTCTTCTAACGAACTGCTAACTAGTAGTAGTAATATCACTTTTCTTCGTAATCAACTGTGTTTCTGGCGATAGTATTTTAGTTTACTGTTCACAGCTATGAGATTTAATTGAAAATCTAATAAAGCATGAAAATAAGATATAATGGAAGAATCGTAGTAAATTGCCTACTGTTAAAATTGCTTTTATTTTGTACTCCAAAAAATGTTTTCCAGTCGTAGTTCGAGATCGAGTCGTAGACATAGAACACTTTTCTTAGCTACGTGCCTTCAGTCTAGAGATACTGCTTTAATTTAAGGCTTATACCAATATCACGCCCCACTATAGCACAATAATCTTTAACAAACGACAAGTTAGGATATCTTCAGTCAGTGATGTTGATGTTGCGGTAACATATTAAGGTACCTGAAATTTAATCACAAATAGAATGAAGTAAATTCACATTTATTTAAATGTTTTAATAAAATAGGTAATATCAATATGTAGTACATACTTGAGGCTATCGTTGTGAGTCTTGTACTCCATCGAGGCACTGGCAGGAAGATATAACACACGCCTCAACGTATCTCTAATTCTAGCTGTAGTCGCAGCGTCTGAAGCAGTTTTGTTCCATACACAGATGATATCTTCCTGAAAGTTAGAAAACGAGAATACAGGTAACTGGAGAAACTGATTGGACTGAGTACAGAAAAAAGATCTTGTGCTCTTGCTTCTTTATAACGAAATCAATTCTTTGTGAGATAATAACAAGCCAGAAGATATATTAGAAAAAGTGTAAGACTTTGTGATTCTTTTACTTCAGCATGTTTATGCTTTGAAAAACAAGTGTTTACCTGAAATCGTATGGATACAACAGCGCCGCATATCTCCTCGCCGACCATAAATTGTTCGCCTAACATTGCCATTACAAGATTTTCCCAACAGCGTGAAACTAAGCCTTTTCTTAATCGGACTATCCATTTACCTCCCCTCTGGTTCGCCTCGTCCTTCAATATTGAAAGTTATGATAATCAGTTATTATTTGCTTTTCTATGATGTAATACAAGTAGAATATACATGCGGAATGAGTTCCTAAAGTTAACGTAACAAAATATCTTTGAAAATAGTTCTTCATTTGAAAATTTGAATGTCACGAACATTTTAAAACTCGATACACACATTTTTGTCAATTCAGATAATCAGGCATCGAATATTACACTTTTTACAATATTCCATTTCCCAATTGAAGGAATATTGTTCGTGATGTATTTAACTACTCGATCTTTATTTTCTTTTTGACTCTATAAGACAATACGTGTTGAATTCATAAAATTAATAAATGAAAATTAAAATAATGCGAACCTCCCACATGGGTTTGATCCCAGCTTTGAATAGGTGGAAATCTGTGTGCGTGGTAAGCTCCGAAGGTCTGACCAAGTGGCTGTATAATCCCCAGAATTGTTCTACGCTGGCAAACCTACCGACGAGCTTTAAATTCTGGTCATAACTTTGGATATTTGTTTGTTTACCGGGATTTCGTCTGCTGTACCATAAGCAATATGCATACTGCAATTTGTGCTCGTTTGGACTTATCTCTATCGGAGGCTGTAAAAAATATGATAATTAATCGTGCGGGTTAAAAACTGGAATAACAAAGAATAAGAGATAGGAGATTTCGTTAATGTATACCAATGTGTCTTTGTCAGCTCGCTGAATATCCCTGGACTGAGAATCATCGTCGCCACTGTCGTCGCTTGTTTTCAAGCTGTAGAAAAATCGTTTAGATATGTTTAAATCGAGTCTTGATAATTTTTGTTCAACCATTTCGCTGCAAAAATGATTTCCTTGAATATTCCTGAATCGATGGACTATTTTTTACCCTCTTAATATTTAAGCAAAGATGTGAGAATTTTATAGCCTTCTTTCAATTTATTTCTACGATCTTTTATTGCTGGATTTGAAGGTGAGATTTAAAATATTTCAAAAGTGGAGAGGATATTGTTCATCGCGTAACGGACGATGTGTCGAAGATAAAAGATATTCTTTTTGATTGAAGAAGAAACACAAACATAACCCCTTATTTGCATATGGTTATGGGATTAGGGACGTTCGGTAAACATTGATTGGTAGAGCGACGTTATACTTACGCGTCAAATTTGTTGGACATGGTTTTTATATTATTCGAGGTATAAATATATGTACAATATAATTAAAATACTATAAACAATGTGGTATTAAACACGTATGTATGATTAAAAATATAAAAGCTTTCCTCTTATCACCACACTTCGCTCTTTACATACATATATATATATCTTTTTCTTCTTTCACATTGGTACGCCCTAGCGATTCGATCGCTCGAATAACAATGATCATTTTATATATTTATATTTTTTACGTTGGCTACTCTGTCAGCTCGTATTTCAATTCCTCCTTTTTACAGATATTTTTATTACCTTTTTTAAATCGTATTTCATCATATTTCTCAACCTTGACCATGTTGTTCTCTAATTACATGGATTCTTACTATTCAAATGCAACGATTACCGTTTCCCAGTTCCCTAATGAAGCTATTCATCTATTTCATTGACGCGTATTATCACGTTCTATTACTCGTTCAAAACGCCTATTTTCTTTCAAGTTTGATTATTTATTATCTAGATACGTGTTTCAGAATATTGAATATCAAGGAATTGGGAATCAAAGTAATTGAACTCAGTTATATTATACACGTATAAAAGTATATTATTCACTGTTTTACATTCGTCGTAGTTTTCGTATAATGAATTATAATAAAATAAATCACCGCAAACAGAATTATCGGCGTTATACGATGTAGTCTGACTTATTATTAAGATCGAGGCTAACTGGTTGAATAATAAAAATAATCGTCACTTAATACATTGAGGCACACACAATACTTTGAATTCGATACATTTAAACTAACAATAATCAATCTTCTCTTGTAGAAGATTTTTCTTTATCTTTTCTTCATTGTCTGATACATTGCGTTCGATTTTTGAACGCAACGGACTGTATAAACATTTAAAAATCGTACGAAACTATTTTTCGATATTTTCATAACTCAAGAATTTGATTTGTCATTTCTAATCAGTAATGGTAGAGATCCTCGTTGGAGTTTCAATTCTCGAACAATTTTCCGGGGCAGTAAACGGCCTGGGGATACTAGATGATGTTTTTAACTTCAATGGGTCCAAAATCACCGTTCCCGGACGATGATTTTCTACTTTAATTTGAAATATCGTCGGATCGCAGTCGACACGATCTAGCGCTATTTCATCGGCCACGTTTCTTCCCTCCTCAATCAACAAAGGGGCCGTTTTGTTCGTACATGTTCCGAGAAACCTTCTCAAAGGTGACAATTTCCCACCTGGAATAAATTCGATCGATTACATAATATTATATACAATTTTAATCAGTATAATAGATTATTATCAAGGGTTTTGTCTGCCGCCACGTTATACTTACCATTTCTTATGCTAGTTGACGATACAGAGACTTCCTGCAACCAAATAAGCTCAAGATTAAATACCGTACAGTACGACTTTCGATTTAATCTTTGGAAAAAATGTACACAAAATTTTACCTTTGGCTGTAATAGAGTATGAATCGGTTTAAAAGGGTCAGAGTTTATGGATTCAGTCTTTGAGGGGGTAGGCGACAAATCGCCGGACCTGACCACGAACCCGTTTTCATGAGGCGGTTCTTCTTTTACTCGACTGTTTAGCGTCTGGTAGTTTTTCACTATCGTATTGAGGAGCCATCTGTGGATCGAAGATGTCGTAAATGACCAGATGAAAACCGTTTTTACTCCTAAAAATTCCTCTTTCTTCTTACTACTTACTTATACCCGTTAATTATTCCTTCTGTGCTTTTCCTCGACTTAGTCACCGCGTAAAAACAGGAACAAGTTTCCACTCGTGTTGGACACCGCATCGCGTTTGCCACACGTTCAACATCCAAATTTTCAACCAGATCTAACTCATCCAAAGCTCCGTTTAAATCCTGCTTGTTCGCCAGCCTACAATGACGTTATACACTTAATGTAATTTGGATCAAACCGACTTTGAATTGCAAAAATAAAATGTTGATCAATCTTTGTGCTTCTGGATCACAAAAGTATCAGATACGAAAATGAATAGAAAGGAGAAATTCGGTAAAGTTGTTGCTTCGCTTTACTTGAAAAAGTGCTAAATTGAATCGATACAAAATTGTTGCCATGAAATGCCAAATGAAATCAGAAATGTTATTAATTTCGATTTTTATTTAGTTAGTGAGAAGAGAAGATAAGAGAAGTGCATAGTCGTGAGAATATCGAAATAGGATAAAAGTGCTTCGATAGTTAAAGATATATTATTGTCTATTTCTCACAATAACACCGGTTTGCCAGAAACATTTTCATGCGATATTAATTCTCTGAGAATCATTCGATTCTCTGTTAGTCGTGAGGTATCGCTAGCATCCACCACATACACAAGACCATGCACCTAGAATTTGTTGGAATAAAAAATTGATAGAAAAACTATCTTTACTTTGCGTTTCGTGTAAATAATTGTACAAATCTGTATCCTCTGGCCTCATTATAACGCATTGAATTATTCATGAAATCATTTTATGTAAACAAACGTCACTAGATATTTCTCTGCTCTTACTCACGTCGTTGTAATATCTCGGCCATATACTACGAATCTGCCGGCTTCCGCCTAAGTCGTAAATTTTCACATTACCAGATTTATGCCTCAGGGACATCGTCCTGAACCCCATCGTCGGTAGTACGTTTTGATCGATATCTGGAAAGGTGAGATATGAATAGATTTTTGCTGACAGAAATTCAGTCATTTATTAGTCTAACAATGAATTAATTAATAAATAAATCGACTACTTACCTCCTGCTATTCGATTTAGGATTAAAGTCTTTCCTGCACTGTCGAGACCTACGAAAAGGATGACTATGTTTCTGGAAATGAATAATCATTAGTTGATTGTGTTTTTGTGGGAAATTTACGTGAACGTGTATGAAATTTGTGCGTTTGGATTTGCCTTGATATTTACTTTTCGTCTCGTGGTTTTCGTCGAAATTTTCTTAAAACTCCTCTGATGCAATTACCCATTTTTTATAGTTTAATTTCTCGGTATTTATAACCTCGTGTTCATAGACGGGATCATTATTTCAGAATGTTTTTTGTTTTGACAGGCGGATTTGACGTTTCTACTCGGTTCGTTAGATTTCATAGTTGTCTTTGCTCTGTACAGATGGCGCGCGTGGTAAATTCTCCAAACTAGATATCTTCTTTATCATCAGTGGTAATGCAGATAACTCCGAATGGCGGAAACCGCGTCTTTCGTTTGATTCAAAATATTCTTCGACGCAATCTTCTAGATTGTTTTATTCCGATTAGCTCACTCGTATTAGGACTTAATCGTTATAAGCTTTTTCAGTCGAAGGACGACCATTTGAAAATACTTACAATGTTCAAAGCAAAAATATGAATCACAAATTCTCTGATTACCATAATTTATTTTCGATTACGTTTGAGATCATGAATTACATTCTAATCCAATCCACTTTTCTCTAATAATATTCCAACAACCTTCTACAATACGTTGTCGTACGGCAATAATTTTCTTCGCGATTGAACGCAGAGATGAAATCGTATTATGCAAATTCAATTAAAATCAGGAGACTTTGATTGTGTTATATTCGGCTAGACTAAACGCATAAAACGTTAAGAAAGGGCTAAAAAAATATAATAATATTAATAATAATAGGAGGATAATTGAACGTGAGGATTTCTGATATTTTCATTTCAGAAAGTATACGACATATTTCATAGACTGAGGTCTGATTAACCAATTATTTCTATTGTACTCGTAGATTATGTACGTTGGAGTTTATCTAGATATGAATGAAGCGCCGTCATATAGAGCAAGATATTCAAGGTATATGCAAAATAGTTGCCGAATTTTCGGATGATATTATTCAGTATATTCATAGCATATGTTGCTCAATAAATACATATACACAAGTCTGACAATAATTACAACAGAATATTCAATTATTGTTTCTGAAATGTTAATTGTCTCCAGACTTTCCATTTAGTCTAATTCTTGTGTGGTTAAAAGCCCAAAGAGTATAATATTTTCCCTCGCCAAAATTGGTCGAAAATACTCGAAAAAATCGGAAATCACAAGAAATAAAAAATAAAAGAGAAGAGAATTGAGAATACGTTAATTTATATACATGGAATAGAGAACATACATAGAATTGATAATATAGTATGGGGTCAATATATAGATCTCTTTATTGTATTTTATTTAAACAAGTTTAGTTAGTACAGTAATAAACAATTTTACATATTATTATACAGTTTATATCAATTGAACAGAACGCACGCACTTCTGTTAGACCCATCGTCTTATTCATTGCCATACGTTTCAGTGCCAATCAACTCGTCGTGTACTACATACAAATGAACGATCGAATATTGGGAAAAGTCGTTATACATTATATAGTTATAAGTAACATCTATCTGTATGTGCGAAATTGATTTACTCAATTTCAGTCTCGACTGCTGTATTGATCAATCAGAATAATTTTTCATGTCGAGTGACTACCGATTTATTCATATTATATATTTGGTCAATTCTAAACTATAACGCAAATGGTCCCAGCCCTTTACCTTTGGCTATAGTTTAGAACACACCTTTTAGGATCTTATTCTTTAATTCTTTACTCTAGATCAGGTGGGATAGAATCTTTTCATGCATTTAAATTTCTGCCCCTCAGTGCTTTCTGTCTCTTGCAACAACACATATACATATGGTATAATTTATTATGTTTCAAAATAATTCGTACATTTTACGATTTCATTTCAATGACCGCAGCAGTAAATACATATATGTATTTTCAAGTATAATATAGGAATTCGAAATACTTTCGTCATAGAAATACTAATAATTTATTCATTATAGGTGGCCCTATTCGATTAATGAGCGTTCGCGGTTGATTTCATTCAATTGATTTTGTCCGAACTGGAATTGGTAAAAATTTTCCGTTTGAAATTACAGATTTTTGTTGTTTTTTTTTTCTTTTTTTGAGCTCGAGATCATTTCTGTAAGTGATAGTTTATTGGAATTTTGAATTTTGACCAGAAAAATCCGAGATCCTTTCTGTCAAAGTGGAATTAGTATAATAATACAAGGAATCTGTGAGCGTAAACGTGTAGAAGACATTAGTCCGTCCGTTTTAGTTTCTTTTTATTCTTTTCATCAACCGAAAACGAGAGTGCTGAATTGTGTTACATCGAATGGTAAACCATTTATTTTAATCATTGATACCAAACTATAAATGGTGCTCACTTAGTTTCACGTTATGGTCATCGTTTCAACGAGAAAAAAAAAGAAAAAAAAAAAGAAGCCTAATTTACATTCTATGCAATACGTGAGTGTATCATAAATGAAAAAACATGGAAGAAAAACAAACAAATAAAGAAAAAAAAAGAACGCGAAATAATCATTAATCATTTATTAATACTTTTAGATTATTGAATTGTAACAAATTTTCATAAACCAAACGTTTCGTCATTAGTCTTGTTGAATTGGCCATGTATTTTTTTTTTTTTCTTTTTGTTTCCTTTTCTGGTTCAATTCTATTTTAATTTTCCTGCTGCTCCATTCTGGAAAGAAAAAAAAAATGAAAATATCATAAAAATTTGAATGATTTGTAATATGCAGACACATATACCTATAAACCGAATATTATTGATGATTGAAGTGTATGAATAATTTTACCAAGATTTTGAATAATCGAAGCTTGTGCGCCTGGCCGATTGGCTTCAAACGATTTTCCGAAGGTGGTACAAGAACCAGTTCATCATCCTCCGATATCTCTTGGGGCTCCAAAACTTGCTCTTGTGCCTCTTGAGAGATAATCCGAGGCACAACTTGAACACCTTCGTCACGTAACTCGTCATCGTCGTCATCGTCTGAATCAACTTCGTCTCTGAGTAGAAAAAGAGAATAAAAAATAAAGACCACAAAAATGAAAATAACAATGATTAGCAAATGCAATTTGTCATCTGACAATTAGAAAAATGCATTTTTATCTTTCTTTCAATTGTTATACAGACGTACGTGATAGAATAAAATTCATTACCGACGAAGAGATTTCGCGTTGCCGGAAACCACCGCGACGCCATTAGAATACCAATTGCGTCCGTGGCCACGTCCTCTGTTGGAATCGTACCAGTTACCCCGAAATTTGTCGGCCGAAGGAGCGGCAAGTTGTCTAGTAACAAGACGAGAAAGGATCCACTGATCCTGGAGAGAATCCCCGTCGTTTCCTGGCCCTCCTGATAAGGAAGGATTACGATCCTCGTTTTCAACCTGCAGGTTGTTTGCCGGGTAATTATGCCCACTACGTTTTCCATGAGCTGTAATAAATTGCACCAAATATTGGAACGAGTAAATTTTCGAGTAAGAAATTGTCTAATTTTCTTTACAATTTATTCACTATTTGTTTCTTTTCTTTCGAAGTCTGAAATATAATCATATATGCGACGGTATAGAATAAAATAGAAAATAATACGTACCACCCCAACACGAATGTCCGTAGCTGAGACAGGAACCTGAAACGTGAAGATAAACAGAAATAAAATCAAAAGTTAGAAACTGTTGTCGTGGTTTTTTTTTTTTATCACACATGCACGGAAAACCCGATTTTCCACTCTTGTTTGGCGAGAGTAAAATGGCTTTTTGTTTCTCTTGGGCGACAAGCGAACTCGCGTATGCGCAAGTCGTGAAGAATTTGTCTTCTTCCCTATGAAAGCGGGAAGAAAATTTTTCTTCCCTATAAAAGCGGGAAGAAAAAAGCGTTGTACACCAGACATCACTATACACACTATTATAGTTTGGAAAAACGGCTTGGAAAATCGGTTTCCATGCATGTGTGATAAAAAATATAGTGTGCATCAAGGGAGGATAGGTGTTTTTTTACCTCGTGTGATTGTGCTGTCCTCGGCTTCGCCTCGAGCAGCAAACTTCACACTCGGTAGAGAAAACCTACTTTTCTCCCTTGTTAAACAATATACTGTTTTTTTTTTTTGTTTCCATTTATTCTGTTATACTGAATCATTGGGATACAATATTATATTATAATTACGGATTCGCGCAGGTGAGTAAAACTTTTCGTGGAATACGATGGACCGACTAATTACACGCAGCTTACATGTAGAACTACTCTTGGTAATTAGCAGCTTAATTATATACGGTATGTGTTGTACTGAGAATGAATATATATACAGGTAATTTTCATTCGTGATATAGGCGTATATCTGAGAATATTCCTGAACGTATGTATAATACAGTATATAAGAAGATATTTCCAAATATTACGGCAAGTGCAGGCGTTGGGTAAGAGCATATGTGTATAAGTAAAGGGTCTTTTTCCTTAAAGGATCTTTAAATTGAATAAGGAAATATAATAAAGTCGTACAGTCGCTGTCAGGTGCCACCAGGTGCGTGTCTATACAGCCCTTCTCAACTTTCCGTAATAAATTGAACCAAATTCGAATAAAACTTTTGTGACGAAAGTGCAAAAAGCCAGAAAACGAGAAAGAAAGAAAGAGAGACAGAGAAAATTATATACTAGAATTTCCGAGTATATGGAACACGAATGAAATTTCCTAGAATAAAAATGTCAAATTTTGAAATTAAAAAAAGGAAAATATGGATCCGAAATCTCGCGATCCGAATAAATTAACGACTCTGTATAGTTTTCGCTGTACACATAATAATTTTCGATTTTGTTTGCTCGAGTCAAACGTAGCTGTATACATATGTAGCGAGGGCTTGGATTTGAAGAGTAGGTTGTGAATCCCAACCCTATAGCATATTAAAGTGGGTCTCGGACTTAATTAATGTACCTAGTTAACAAGGCTGGCCTTTCGTTGGGTATTTTTCTCTCGGTATTTCTATATCGCGTAGTTAAATTATTTCGATATCATACTAGGTATACAGTATACGTATCGTATTTACATCAAATACATACCTATTACTATATTACCTACACCCTCGTATAGCAACGACGCTGCAAAATACCTCCATACAGTATTACATGTTATTATACATACTTAATTACTTATAGGTATTATTACGTGTATATTCATCCTATATACTAAAGGCGAGTGAGGAGGAAAAGGGTGGAGAGAATACGAGTCGTTATAAAATCAAGTTAATTAGTGCTTATAATCTGTTATCTGCCTCGAGTCACCTCCATGAGCTAATAATTATTCAATATTTTTATATATGCTGACTCGCTGACTTCTACACTATAATGACGTATTATTTATTACTACACAAAACACACCTAAGTAACTTATATCGAATATATGCGTGTACATTTTTCTACATTATTTATTATTATTATATATATATATATATTTTTTTTTTTTTTTTAAATTCAGAGAAGCCGAAGCCGTTGGGATTGAGTTGCATGTATTTACGGAATCCGATCGGCTCAAATACCGCGGCAGCAGCAGCAGCTTACTGTATTTCTGTGTATATGTATATATGTATACATATCTGAACTGTCTATCCCACAGGATATAGGGAACCAACAGGTGGTTGGTTCGCTAATTTGTTTGGTGTTTCCAGTTCGGCTTTGAGAAATATACGCGCGACTAATATATTATAGGTAGTACGTGGGAGTATAATATTTCTATTCCATAATTATAATCTTCATCATTTCGTATATATCCTCAAATTTTCTCTCGTCATATAGCTTATTTATTTATTCATTCATTCATACTTTTTGTTTTACATGCGTACGCCGAAGGTTTTCAATTGTAAATAATTTACCATGATTATTCGCTCATATTTGATCAACGATACGTTATATAGATCTACTACATGTATAGGCATTAATATATAACCGTATACATATATGAATCTTTGATATTACAAAAGTTCGCGGTTATTATAGCTATGCGTAACTATTACCGCTGAGCTCTGCGAGTTTTAATAGAAATCTACTTTATATATTGTTATAGGTGTAGTTAACAATGAGTTAGACTGGTGTAGATATATAATCAGTGGCAGAAATTATTGATTGCAATTTGGAAATTGAAACATCTGCATTTTTTTTCACACATTTGCGACTGGTTCGACCCAAAAGTCTGATTCTCCAATTTCAAAAAATCTTCATTTATCTCGAGAAGTCAAATTGGGCTAACGATCTGAATTCGATTGCGTATCGGATATATTTCCGAAATGAGACGATTATTACTTTAATAGGATCCGTGAAACGATAACTCTGATGTCAAAGAAATAGGTTGATTTTTTTACTCGTCTGTTCATCTTTCATTCTTTCCAATCGTATCATGATGATGATCCAGTGAAATTTAGGATCTAAATTATGTTAGATCGTCACGTATGATCGGTATAATCAATGCTGTATTATAAGTAAATATATAGACCATGGCAGGTATGGAAATAAACAATAGGAATCCTAATTGCCAGTATAGCTCATCCGGCAGACCCTAAATTCGAAAAGTTGTTCCACTGGCCGTGAATCATTACCCGGATTTAGTTACACGTATGGATTTTGCGATGTACAATTAAATATTATTAAATATGTGTATGCGTTCATCGGTACGGATCGAGTGGCTGTATATCGCGTAATCATCGTCTCTAGTCCGTATCCAGTGAACCGGTAACAGTGCGAAATTCATTGCTGAACATACGCGCGTATGTGTATAGTATACAAAGTGTAGGTATGAAATTTGTATCTTCTTCCATAATTGAGACAAAAAAATTTCTTACAATTTTTATCATCTAAAATCTGAATCGCTGAACGGTTGATTTCGTTTTAACATGAACTTGAAAATGATTGGAACGTCGTTGAAGCTATATGTATAATTATGGGGGAGGATTGAAATTCTGAATTTCAAAAGATGCGACAGGTCAAAATTCCGAATTTTCATACTACCGACGACTCACAGTGTTTAGAAAAATTATTCTCCCAAAAATCTACTTAATCAATTTGAAAAACTTGAAATCGAAAGACACCGAAGGTTCAAAATTCCGAAAGCTCAAGATCCGAAAGGCCAAAACTCCGAATCTCGGATTTCACTTGAATCTGAATGGAATGTCGTTTATTTGACAGCTTTGTCATGAGTTTTCCTTAAATTTACGAATTTTTGGACTTTCTGAGTTTTTAACTTTCGGAATTTCAAACTTCTGAAATCTAACGTTTCTAGAAACTCAGAATCGCATCTCAAATAAATTCGGAATGTTGACCGTTCGGAACTTCAATCCCGCCCCCTCGCATAATTATTTGAGAACGAATTAAGTCTCTGTTCCCAATTTCCAATTCAGTGCATTGCCTGTCCGCACAACATGTTATAGACACAGAGCCGCATGTGACCAAAATCATCAATTAGTATCGTGCGATTCGAGGGTTTCGTATGTTGTACATACACAGGTACAGGTAACTTGAGTCTATATATTCGAAAATTAATCATATTAATTAACGGAGACATTAACTAATTGAGCAAACGCAACCCCCCTGAGGACCCAAACAGGCGAAACACACTTTAATTACAAACGGGAATTCGTACCTATACTGTACCTACTAGATACTTTGTACAGACCCTATAGCCTCTGTAACCTGCAGCCTATGATCGTCGCACATATATAGTTTGCAGATCTGTGCTTGAGTACTGCGTAGGCAATTTATTATGTGGACCTAAAGTTATGTATATATACATAAATACATACATGTACCCTTACATTTCTGTAAATATGTTTAGCGAAATAATTTACCCTTTTCGTTATATTAACATTCATATAACTTTTTTTTGTCGTTGTTTGTTGTTGTATATATTTTCTACTTTCAAGGGATGACGAATAACTACCACGAAATTCACTCGGCTGTATGATCGGGGATTTTACCTACATGAAACCCTTTCGCTCTTTTGGATGAGATATACCTATCTCACCCCTTAAGCAGACACACAGAAAATTGGCCCACCCAAGGGAGACATCGAACTTTTTCTCAGGTAATTTTTTTTATTTTTTATTTTATTTTATTTCTTTTTTTTTTCGTTTCATTTTCTCTCTTCTCCTTCGGTATTTTTCACGTCCACAGGGATATAGGGTTGAATGACTGCGTGCCCAATGTCGCGTCTACTATTATAAATGGGATTTTTACTTGAAAACTCCAAATTGTTAGAATGTGTTTCAAATTTTTAAGATAGTCTCGTGAATTTGATGAAAACACGTTAATAAAAAAAGAGACTGCAGTTATTAAAAATTCCGTAATTTTTTAAAATTAAATCATGGTCCAATTATAAAATTCGGTTATATATAGGCATAATATCAATTAAGACTCAATTCCTGAGAAGTTTTGTATTTAAGTTTCGTCAATTTTCTATCTCAAATTTCAACAAGTCTCTAACAGTTTCAAATTTATATTCTCGTCCACGTAGTCGCTCAGAGTACATCGCGGAGAAAAAAAGATTATATATGTCCGTGAGTTCGGAGTTCTAAGATATATATCGGTATATACATAGGTATATCGACATTTTGCTGACAAAATTCGATACGTAACGCGATTGACATCGTATCGTACGATGTGGGGAATTTTCAAAATTTATACCAATATATCCAGCGAGACACGTTGCAGGTATAATATCACCTGCATATAATATATACGTAGGTATAGCACACACGTATCATACAAGTGGTGTATGTACTATACAACTTGTCATTTTTCATTTTTATAAATGACGCGTTAAAACTGCAATCCAAATTCTTGACAGCTGGATAAAACGAGTTTACTGCTGCGAAGACCGAGTCAGGAAAAATAGTTTTTCGGATTACATATTTCGCTGTATCAACCGCTATATCCCCGGATGATAAACGGCCTCGCGCGTTCAATCAACTTCATCTCCAAAAATCCATTGAAAAAAGAAAATAAAAAATAGAAAAACAAAACCACGAAGAGTGAGAAATAATTGGTCAACTGCAGGGCTGCTTTGAACATTTCATCATCTTGAATTATTTTTTTGAAGGGTTCGACTTAAGATTTAGAATTCAGGGTATTAATAATTCCTTCGGCCAATCCGGTCGGTTGATCCTAATGGGTATTGAAAATTTTTTTATCCTCGAGGCACAAGCCTCAATTTTGTAAAGTTTCAAATTTTTCCATCCAGCCAGTTTTCCAGAACATATTCGGGCTCATTAATTTCGGATAGACAGACCAACGCGTGCGTTCAGAATCACGTGTGACGTATCAGCCAAAGAATCGAGAAATTGCAAAATTCTATAGAATTTTCGAAAGTTCTTTTTGACCTAATTGTAAGACCAATAGTTCTCTGTCCCTCGAGTTATAGGTTATATAACAAAGAGTAAAAATCGAAGAAACGATTTTAAAAAATCAAAAATTCTGAAGGGGCATTCCGTCGCTAATTCTCATTCAATCATCCCCGCTCTTGAGGGAAGAAGTAAACAAAAAAAAAAAAAAAAAAAAAAAAAATATACCCATCACCGTCATGGTTGTAGTGTATAGCATAGCAATTAGGTATATATTGATATCTCGTCAAGTTCGAACGCATTCGCGCAAAGCCTTATAGGTATGTATGTATATGACGCGTTGCATATGACGAACACAAAGGCGTAACTATACATATAATACGAATAGAACTGAGCTGTGGATGGATATAAGCGTAGGTACCGAGCGATAACAAAGATCCGATGGATTAATTTCTTTTCAAACGTTTGATCGAGTAGCCCCCCGCCGATCCCGTCATTGTATTTCTATAACACAGCCTCGTTTACCTAGGCTGTCGTTCGGTTTTCCCCGCACGTTTAATATTTGCCGATATTAATCTGGCTGGATCGAGTCGATCGTACCTACGTCTATATGTACATTTTACAGGTGGGTTAGCCAGAGAGATCAGTGAAAGAAAAAGCGGAAGTTGTAAATCATTGCGGATCATTTACCTTCCCCGGCGTTGATCACTTCGTTCAAAATTGAATTTTCTGCATATATATAGATAGGTGAAATAGTTGGCTATACTTTTGGTATTCCCCTTTTATATTGTATATATATATATATATATATATATATATATATATATATCTGATCGCGAAACTCCCGAACTGCGTTAAATACATATATATATACCCGGGGAAAAAATCCCTGCAAAATCTCTCCGCCGTTCTAGAATATTTATAACATGATAAGGTAAAGCTTTTATGCGAAATTATGTGATTAACGGTGACTGATGGAATTTGCACCAACCTAAAAATTTATAGAATAAAACAAGAATAAACGAAAAACAAGAGTTCAACCAAGTAGTGTTTAAAAATCCGTCCGATTAATTTCTGACCCACCCAAATTCGATGACAAGTTTCTTTTTCTTTCTTTTTTTTTCACACGAAAGCCTATATGTATGTACTTCCGGTTTCTGAATAACGGGCTTCAAAAATTCACAATATTATACCTTTCATCTGTAAAAATCAAACAAAATATACAATATATATAGATATTCTTCTCGGCAACTCTGAATTTCATAAGTGTGTGAAATTTTCAAAAAATCAAATTATACGTCTGTCGAATGCTGTTCCTTATTACCGCAGGTATTTTTCATTTTTATAATAAAACTCTTTCATCAGTTCTGAGTAATTTCGATTTGTTTGAATACAGGTATATATTTACATATGTTATACGTCAGTTTGTATGTACATACCTATAAGTTATTCCACGAAGTGATATATTGGTATAAAGTTAATTATTTTTAAGCATCTTTCTGTGTCTTTTTCTTCGTATAATCTAATATTCGCATGATATCTCTATAGATATATAGTTGGGTGTTGATGCCTATAGGTGAGGTCAAAGGTATAGGTGTATAGGTAAAGGTATAAGTATACCTAGACAATAATGTGCAATCTACCTTCATTAACACTATATACATATATCCCGCCTCGGTCAGAATTTAATTAACAAGCGATAGATAAATGGATCACCTTATTAATTACGGTACGAATAGCTCACTCTTCGTCAACCGAACCTTTCTGCGTGATGATTATGAAAAAAAAATGTCTTTTTTTTCATTTTTTTTTTTTTTTCTTTTTTTTCTTTAGGGTCAGAGAAGAGCTATCATATCATTGCGTGTTTAGCTACACCTAACATTCCATAATTATGATACCGACCACAGACACACACACACACACACTTGGACTATACAGTCACATACGAAGTAGACGCAAGCTGCTTTTCGCACGATTAATAATTGTATAATAATTTAACGAATGATTCACGTGGGATGAAAAAAAATTGCTTCGGTTATAGGTATATGTATATGGAAATATATATAATTTACTTTTCATAATACGTTTCAATCTTGCGTAGATAAATCATTGCATTGCATTTATTTGGGAAAGTTTTTGGTATATTGAATTTCTAATTTTTTGACTGGAAGTTGTATTTAATCATTGTCATCATCATCATCATCATCAACGACGTACTTGTATATTATAGAGACGAAAAAAAAAAAAGAAATTAATTTGTTATAAAGTATATATCAGAAGATATTCACTTGGAAGTTTACGACATTGACTATAAATTGACTAGACGTCATATAGGTAAATGGTAAATGACTTGTGGTTAACAAGTTTTAATTACGTTTTACGTTAGGACGAAAACCGCGCAGTAAACTTACTTGACGTTATCCCGCTTGTACCGCACGGTAACGATTCATTGGTTTTTTTTTGTTTTTTTTTTTGTTGTTGTTGTTGTTGTTATTTGTTTACTTATTTATTTTTCAGTTTATTTCTAACAACCACCAAAGTTATGAACCTTCTGACAATGAATTTTGATCGGAATTGACAGTCTCAATCTAATTGCAGCTTGTCCCCGCGGGCTGAACCTGAACGCAAACCACTTCCCTTGTTATAAAAATATATTGAGAAAAAAATCTGTAGAATCTATACACGGGTTCAAAGTACGCAAAGTAGAAAAAAAAATATAAATCATAATTCTGAATCAACAATGAGCTCGAAATCATCATGAGCTTCACAATCATTTATATTTATTAAAATTTTCTATCATCTAGTCCGAAAAAAAAAACGGTGCGTCGAGCTTCGAATGCTAATTTTTTGATAGCATACCGGAAACGGTGGTATAATTAAGTCTAAGAAGCGATAATTATATGATAGATTTTTTTTTTATTGTTATTTGTAATTAGCATCGGTGTTAATAATAATCGTTTTTTACTTACCCGCGGCACATCCAGCGAAGCAAAATACCAGCATGAAGATCAGGGATCTCGTTACTGCGGTAATGGCAGATGTACCTCGGCAGGAAATTGTCTCTCGATTTTCAACCATGTTCGTCATATTTGCGTTTTCTCTATACATATATTATTTTGTGCACTTTTGTATATACTCGATATATTTATGTGTATATATTATATGTATATGTATATATATTCTCTTTTCATATATTCTATGCACGGGTATATGTATTCCTCTATATATATATACGTCTGACACCTTTGCTCCAACAGTTACTTAAGGTGCGCACCTGTGCAGCAGAACGGATTTGTTATATATGAATACGAAAATACTTATGCGAATCAAGCTTTCAGACCAAAAATTGTTTCAATGTGTTACGAACTGTCTGTGTTGTTTTAAAATTTCATCAAAATTTCAATGAATCAATGGAGAATATGTGGCTAACACGAGGTAAAACAATTCAAACAAATTATTCCGTGGCAAGTGATTAAAAAATTGTCAAAGATTTGAAAATAAGTTACTCTGGTAAAAATTTCTATCCTGCAAAGGGTTAAGAATTTCCAAACTACTGCGTGATTTATTCATGAAAAATTGTTGTTTAATATGATTTTTAATAAGAAATTATACATTTTTTGAAATTATTGATAAAAAAATTGCAGATACTCGGAATTTTTTATGTGAAAAATCGTAGGTCAAAAAATTAGGAAAAGTTGAAACTTTTATAAATAAGAAAATTACATAAAAATTCGTATTGTTTTGACGAAAAAGATTTTCAGCTACGTTTCACAAGTACAAAAGTGACATAAAAATTCCGATTGAATTTCACTCGATATAATAATCGATCGATTACAAATTCCTATTTTTAGTATACTATAAATGGTAAGCGAGTATAGACATCGGAGCGAACCTGCAACAGGTTGACTCAGTAAAGTAGTGACAAAAAAATAAAAAAAAAATAAAAAAATAACTAATCGTCGAATACAACAATAAAAAAAAAAAAAATCAGTTCATCAATCTACTTCTCGCATTTTACACCCTCGAAGAAAATTCTATGCATATATAGGTATACTGAATGAATTTCTCAACGCGCATATAAAATCGCGGGAAATGGGGAAAATAATTCAAAGATAAAATTGAAAAAAAAAAAAAAAAAATGAAGGGAAAAATAGTATAGTAACTTCATATTGAAAAACTTGTTACTTTTCCATCAAACTTTTGACTATACGTGACTATAATGATATTCATAAAAATTCTTACATTAATTCAATGAACATCTATTCATTTATTTATTTATTTATTAATCTTTTTTTTTTTTTTTTTTTTTGAAAAATTATATACCTTTACTCCTATGTATATATATATATATATATATATATAGATGTATATAAGTATATATAAAATGCGACTGACCCTACCAAGGATTGAATAATATACCTAAACACACGTTTACACCTGAACTCGGGCTGCTCCCTCGTTGGGGCGATGCTTTTATAGAGATGGTTGGGAGTCAGGTTATGCCCCGCCACGTACCACCTGGAGGTGGTGGGGTTGGCAATACGGCCACACGGTTGCGCGCAAAGGACGAAGCGTATAAGGGATGACCTGAGCCTTTCGGATCCTTCGAATCGGTGTGTGCAGGTATACACGAATGTCCTTCTGTTCAGGTGTGAAGTAGTTTAGGTATAGATAATGCAGACTTACACATCATCAAGCCTCGTACGCGCGCCCTTAGGTATATATAGTATACGCGATATTTCGTTTTCTATCACAAACCCCTCCGCAGATTTCATTCATCAATTTCTATACGCCCGTTATTATATCGTGAACGAGAGAGGCTCCGATTCCCCCTATACTATTAACTAAAAAAATTTAACACTCATTCGAATTTTCCCAAATGAAAAACAATATCAATTAACGACCAACTGACGTAGGTACTATCACTTTGTTCCTATTCAATCAAAAATTAACGCGTGAAAATATATATTCGGGATCATTGATATTGTATTCATTGATCGTCGGAAAAGAACAAATGGTCGATATGACAGTTTTGATTTACACTTTTCAACTTGTCTATTCATTCCAACTTATGTACGTGTTGACGTCATTTTTGAAAAAAAAAAAAAAAAAAAAAAGCAAGAGAAAAATCATTTTGAAGCGTTTTTGTCATTTCGATAACTCATTGCTGTAAACAGTTGCAGTTCTTGATTCTTTTTCGGTTAATTTTATGGTCCGAAGTTCAATTTTTTTATTGTGAACTTATGTCATTTGACCTGTAACGTTGCGTTGACAATTTTGTTGATAAAACAAAACCAAAAAATAAAAATAAAAATTGAAAAATTGTTGGAAACAATTTTTACCGTTCACAAGTTTCACTAAAAAAGACAAAGAAAAGATCTGTCGCTTTTATTTTTTGAATCTCTTGACTCCGATCAGTACCAATGCGTTTTTCTAACGCAAAGACAAAATTGGATAAACCATATATGAATCATCTGACTGTATGAAAACATCAAAAGAATGAAACGAAAGAAAAAAAAACTGAAAAAAAAACAACCAAAAACAACTAATTGCGGTAGGTACAAAAATGTTGTATATACCTAATTCGTATAAAAAAAACATGTGTCATTGAATATCTTCGCACCCCACGAAGCGAGGCTGAATTATTTTTCGTGAATTTGGTCAGTGTGTAATTTGTTCGTGTAAAATGAAGCCAGGGGTAATAAAAGAGCAGAGCGGTTATATACGGACGGATTTGGGTTCTTTTTCTTCGATGACAAAATACAGCGAGTGAACTGCGCGCGATGTTATTCATGTATAATGTATATATACGATAGAAGATCTTGGGCGTGGAGTTAGAACAAAAAAACCAAAAAAAAAAAACAAAAAACAAACCGAAAAAAAGCAGTGGAAAATGAATAATTGGTAGTGACGTTGACAGTGACATCGACGTTGACATTTTCCTCGAGAATTAAAACGCCATTCGGCTCTGTTGGGTGGATAATTTCTTACGGAGTAGGTATATAGAGTTTTACGTATTAAACTTGTCTGTTTGAGTTTGATTTTAAAACGAGTATTATTTTTGATAAATATAGATATATATATAATTATAATAAAATCGAGAAGGGAAAAAAAATTTTACTCGGAACACCAACGAGGACTCGGTACCAGAAACGCGTCTCCGTTTATTTAATTGGACTATCTTGCATAAGCCGATTATGCAAACGACTTTGAGTATAACTGCAGGCTGCGCAAAGGCACGTCATACTTACTTTATACTTACTTGAGAAAATCTTTGATCTTTAAACAAAAGCTGAATGAATTTTTAAGTTAGTAGACAATAAAAGTAAACGGTATACTTTTTTCAAAACGAATTTATCTCTTCGCCGTTGATCCGATTCGACTTCTTTAGGATCCGGATTGTCTGGCAGACGTACCTTCGTCAGTTGAGTGTAGAAATCCGAATTGAAAAAATCAATTTTTCCAAAATTAATCATTCATTTTTTTTTTTGCCCATCTGCAAATTACTCGGCCAAAAAATGAATTTCACCTGACTGGAAAATTTCGATTTTATTTTTCGTGAAAGCTAATAAGTATGACATTACTCGTATCCTGCAGTCTACATGTTTGGAATTCGATAACAAGATCTCGCGTTACACGCGCAGCATCTGAGAATCGGCTTTGAGTTATAGAATATTTTTTCATAAATTGTTTGTCGTTATATTTTCAGTATAAAAAAAAAAAATAAATAAATTGTACTACAAGTGGGCCGTTATAGTCTGGTAAAAATTCTGTTTGAAACTCTCTGTTTCTTTCGTCCTTCCGAAGACGCGGTCTTGTCTTATATATATATATATATATATATATATATATTGAACAGGTAAAAGCGCGGGGGTTGCTTTTATCCCGCGCGCCCACCTTTTAGCAATGCTTCGATAAGTTGTTAGATTTGGAGAAAAAAAAACTTGAATAAGAAGAAAAACGTAAGGCCAACGGAATGCGAACCCAATCCTTCGATCTTGGGTTTCCTCCTTTTGCCAATTATCTGCAATCCAAGATATATCTAGTTATACACGAACAGTTTTACCGCCTTAAGCCAATACCGTATAATTATTTAAAAGCTCCTCGCTCTTTTGATAACATTTGACTTTTCACTTTTCCCGCACACCGCGTTTTTTTTTTTTTTCGACTCACCAAAGTACCTACCCACCTCCTTATCGTAATATACCGTCTCGAAAAAAAGGTGAAATTTTTTCCTGCTTTCTCGAATTCATTCGAAACCTACGGAAGCAGCGTGGTCAAAGAAAAAGAAAGGACGATTAAAAAAAAAAAAAGGAGTAAAGTACATTTCGAAAAGTACATTCATTCAAAATTCGTCGAAAGAAGCAATTAGTGCGAAATTAAAAAATCATCAATATAGTTTAATTGCGTTGTGCTGATTAATTATTATCATTACGTTTAATAATTATTCGTGTTTTGAACGTGTACGGGGTAACGCGATATTTGACCCCTCGACAATGGAGCTGAGGTATATGTATATATTCAACGGTTTAGGAAGCTACGTCTTGTGTATACGAGGGTAAACAATGGGCAATAATGATAAGCGAGGCGTTTATAGAGCCTGACAATAATGATTTGGCTTTTGAACGTGTACCACCCACGCCTACGACTATATATAGGTATATGTAACCCATACTAACTCATGCTAACTTTTGACAGGGTAGCTTTTCGCGATTATATATATATACGTATATTGTATATATAGGTATGTACATATAAGACACGCAATATGCACGTAGGTACATACATACACGTGCCTATACATACCTATATATATATATATGCGTGTCATCGTAAATCGCGGCTTCACAAAGGACTCTGGCCAAGTAATGAAATCGTCCCGGGACAACGAGGTCATTAGCATTGCGGTTGAAAACGAAGTAGCCGTTGTCTCAAGCGATTTACCCAATCGACATTCAGTTTTTGCTTAAACCTCCGTTATACATACGTATAACCCGTGGGAAAATTGTCAACACTTATATAAACTTTTCAGGCATTTAAAAGCATTGTGGTATTTTCTTTAATAGGGAAAGGGTCGTCCTCTTCCGACCAGCGTTTGTGCATCACAAATTTCAAAATTTGTTTGGAAAAAAAAATACAAACGATTTTTAAAGGCACTGCAAACGATATCAAGCGATTTACAAATATTCAAACGCGATTTTAAGGCTCGTGAAAAATTTCGAAGTCGTTCGTAAAAAAAATTCTAAAAGCTTATTTTGAAGACAATACGAGTATGAAAGATATCGCAGAATTTCAACTAATTTTAAATCATTTTGAGGATCATTAAGAAATTTCGAAGATTTTTTTTTTCAATCCCAGAAGAATATGCTATGCCAAATATGTCCAAGGACTTCAAGAGTCAAGACGAAACCGAAGGACCTTCTATAAATTTCAGGAAGAACTTTATACAGACCACAAAAAAATTTGAAGGCGATTTTCAGTAAAAACCGAGCAATATTTCTTGGAATTAAAGAAAAAAAAAAAAAAATTCACGTGATTCTGAGAATTCCAATAATATTCTACATGGTTCCAGCGATTTCACACCCTCTGGAAAGGATTTGGTGAGATATCACGGAGAGATGTGCGTAGGTGTGTAACTTACCTGAGTACGTCAAAATTCAGGAGTGGTTAACCTCTGGACTTTAGATTGGTTCGAAAAAAAAAATAAATTTAATTTAATTAAAAAAAAAAACCGTGATCAAGTTTAAACAGGAATAAGAAGGTATAGAATAATCGAGAAATAGAAATTGATATCAGCCGAATGCAGATAGACATACATATTGGCAAAAATAATTGAACACAATTTACAGAATAGAAACGAAAAATATTCACGTATTCAAACTTAAGAGAAGAAAATTAAAAAAATTGCTAAGTCGTGGTGGTTTTTCCAATATCTCACACGTAATTCTTTATATATCAATCCATATCTATAACTGCCCTGTGATAATTTATTTCGTGATAGTTGGAAAATATGGTATATAATGAACAGATGTCACGAATTAGTATGGCAGCGATTCATATATATATATATAATTGTTTGTGATAGAAGCAATTTTCGCCAAATAACGAAAAAATAACAAATGGCAGAAAAGAGCCATAGGAAAAAATAAGAACTTACAACGTTACGAGGTAGCAGCCCTTACACGTAGGTATAACTACAGGTATTACTAATTAGATAAGTTAGATCATTAATTAACTAATTGGCTTGATATATATACATAGGAATCGCAGTTCCAAGCAGAGGCGTAAAGTTGAGACGAAAAACAAAAAGGAAGGAAAATAAATGAACTATTGGTGCTAAACTAGATGATAGGTAACTACGTTTCACACTCCGGCAATTTTTTTTTTTTTTCTACAAGATAAAGCGAGACTCCTCTGCAGCAGTAGTAAAACCAGAAAGCCGTCAGACCAGCGGCTGCGAGCGCAGGTTGCGGTTCAGTCATTTCGCGATCTGCGGGAGCACAGGGCATAAAGTAAAGTCCACCCACCTACCTATACCTATACCTATACCTATACCCTACCTGCGCCACAGGTGCTAAATTTCTCTCAATATTTGCCACGATGTTACTATATATTGCTATATGGCGGCTAGGTGAGCTAATATTCACGTCTTATACCATTTTCCAGCACCTGCAGTAATCCCGATGACGACACATAGCCATATACCTATATCTGACGTTAATTCATATACTCCTACGATTTCGTGCGAACTTTGATCTTCGCATAATTGTGCAGCTTTTCATTGAAAAAATTGTAGTTTTTCATTACAAAAAAATAGTGCTAGATATTTCTAGCTTTTCAATGAACAAAAAAAAAAAAAAAAAATAGTCACCATTCTCGATAGGACTAGAAAAAAAAAAAAAATCATAATCTCGCTCATGAAGAATAATAAGTTTTTCGGAAAATCTGTAGTTAGAGTGAGAGAAAATCTGGATCTCGCTGTTATCTTCGTGCAGATTTAATTCTCGCTGAATTATAAAAAGCATGATTGAAGTCTTGATGCAGGTAAATTGGTTTTGATTTTTGTAGTAAAAAAAAATTCGTTTACGACTGATTTAGGCGAGAGAAAATGTTTTTTTTTTTTTTTTTTTTTTTTTTTTTTTTTTTTTTTTTTTCTTGTGGCTGATAGGACATGCCAAAGGTGTTGATTTTATGTCTGATTAATCGAGTGACACGTTGTCGTGAAGCCAGTACTACTAATTCGGTTGCCTTTAGTGTGATGAACTTTTATCGACTGACTTTCGATCGATTATTTGGGAAACAATAATAATAATACAGCCTAGTGCGTATCTATAAACACAGCTTCCGGAATAATTTCATTCGATTTATTATCATGGTAATTACTTAATTTCCAATTTACATTTGCCACGCGGTGGGAAACGACGTGACATATTCGACCGGATAAACGTCAGAGTTGAATGTAAAAATTGTATAATGTACTTTTATAGCTTCAGGAGTGAAATTAACGGCGATATAAATTCTCCGTGACAATATATGTATATATAAAAAGCACGTTGTATTTTCAAGATCATTATATGTACTTTGAAAGTTTCTTTGAAAGAAAAAATAAGAAAAAAAAAAAAATAAGACAAAAATGAAAGAAACAAAAAAGTATAAGACAAGAAATAAAGAAAACTTGGTAATACGTTTCGACGTATATATTTATACCTACGCGTATATAAGTCGGTTCACCGGGGATCTTTCGAATGAATTTTGATCAGAATATTATCGCGAAACACGTTCAAGTTTGCGCTGGTATTAAGTTTACCGTATATATACTGCTGATATATTGGATAAATTATTGGTAAGTTAAGCGGAACCAACGCTAGTTACGAATACCAGTTTCTGCATAACCTATAGCTGGTTGCTGCTTTACGCTTCTGCAAAGCAAGTGCTACGATATATAACCAAACCCAGTTGAGCTTGCAGCTGATATGCGTAGGTATAAATACCATGTAAACATTATATCCAGATGTAAATTGCAATCTGAGAATCCCTACTTCGACACCCTTTTCCCCCATCTAGCATATGTAATTATAACATATGTATATGTGCTTCTTGGGGTACTTGCGAGCTTTTGGGTATAACGTAATGCGTTTTATACTGCTGCACGGCAGATGGGGAGTATCTCGAGTTTATCAGCAAGGTTCTGGTATAAGAGTCGTAAAAGTGACAAGAAGACGCTAAAGGACGTTGCTATCCACTTGGCTAAAGGATCTCTGGATACACAGGTATATATAGATATATATATATATATATATATAATATGAGCTAGTGGAGGATTGAGACGAGAGAAGAGCGACAGAAGAGAGATATTATAAGAGAGACAAGAGAGAAGTCGAGACCCGATGCGATGGTGTATATGTATAGTCGAGGGAGGCTGGAGCCGCAAAATTAAGTTACGAGAGTACGGGGCAGTTAATCTTCCCACGGGACCCAATAATGGTCTTGTCGTCGAGTTTACCCCAGCATATATATACCGTCCGGCATATATACGCATGGATAAGTATATGTGTGTGCAATGGAATGTCGTATCTACTCGAGGTTTATTATAGTCCCCTGTTTGTTTGTTTGTTTGTTTGTTTGTTTGTTTGTTTGTTTGTTCAAAATCGCTGTATAATCCATTGGGGATGAACGTTTCCGAAATTATTTTATCCCTATATCAGTTCGTTTCAAAGTATATATGTATGTATAGCTATTCTCTATAGGCGATCTGATTGATCGAATCGACTTTAGTTCGTGTAATTATTTATGGGTATCTACAAATTCAAGTCCGATCATTGGAGTGTTTTTTTTTGTTTTTTTTTTTTTTATCAAGGGAAGACTCTCTATACCAAACGTGGAGCTTTCGAGTTTTCATCAAAATTTGGGGGGATAATGTTTGGAGCTGTTTAAAAATTATTTAAATCTTACCGTGAGATTTGAAATTCGGAAAATGCTCCTTGCGTTTCAATCCTGATTGCCGGGCATCCCTGTTTTTGGGGAAATGCTCAAAACACTAAGATGAAGGAATTCTATAGTATAATTGGATTCAAGATTGGATTCCTAATTCCCTCTGAAGTAATCAAAAACCAACATTGGCAAAAAAATGAACTGCAAGTCGATTTTGTTTGTCCTGAGAGAACAAGGGATCTGATCTTAAGTCCGGTATGATGATATCTTGGGCCTATAGTGTTCTGAACACTTTGCTATAAGACATGGATGCTTTGGAAGCATCATCAAGACACAAGGAGCATTTTGAAATTCTCCACTTGTCGCTATTATTGTATATCTATAACGGTGGATGTCTCCTGAAATTCTTATTTAATTTTCAATTTCATGATCAGATATCGTCATTCAGAAAGCATCGGTGCATGATGTGTTTCTGAGCCAAATTCAAATCGATATTATACCTACCGGAAATTCAAAATTTCCAATCCCCCAAATTGCAGCATGTATATCTACCTACTGCAGTTTTTTTGCGAAAATTCTTGCCGGTATTGCGCACTATTATTTTTCGATATTCCTTTGATGCGATAAATTTCTAGGCAAGACTATACCGTTTCGAACAGAGTCGATATAACGTTTCGTATTTCCCTGTGGCATATTTCGAATTGTTCTACATAATATTTGTACATATTATAGGTACAGATATATAAAGCCGTGTGTGTTACAGTTATAGATGCATATAACTTGTGCATTGAAAGGTATTTTGTCTTATAATTTAACAGTGAAGTTCATAGGTATACACCAGTTCGAAGGGCGAATTATACAGCCTATGATGCACATTTACAGTAATGATTAGTATCGTAATGGTTGATCTTGGCTTAGAACCACATGGGAGTACTTTAGGGTGTAGAATGACGTAAGATAGCAATCAAATTTCTGACCACCACTACGTCAATCATGGATACCATCAATCGGCAGGGGAACCTGGGTCAAAGTGAGGTATGTACATGATCAGGAAATAACGCAATCACAGATATTCGAACTACGTATTTGGCTTGTATCAAAAACTAAAGTCAGTTATACATTTCGCGTGTGTATTTTAATATATTTTCGATAAATCTGATGCAATGAAATCTACGGTTTTTCTGCAATTTGATTATCCAGACACTTTACTAAGTCTTGATTTCATCCGCAATTCTGCAGTTATCTTCAATTGATGCTATTTTATTTGCAAATTTTGTTTTTCGAGTCCGTTGATCCAGGAATGAAACATATTGCTAATTGGAATTGGTTATTCGATCGTCTATCAATCGCTTGATTAGCCTCATATATAGACCAATCTCGTATATGTGTAGACAAAATAGTTTCCAAGAATTAGAAACAAAATTAGAAGAGAAAAAAAAACCGTGAAACTGGTGCGTCTGTATACTGTACATGTATTATCGTTTTATATCGTGTAAAACCTAAATAGCGCGTATAGTTTAGCGCTTCCGGTAAAACGAACTGACGAGCTATGCACACCCACGCAACACGAACTCCTAAGCCCACGTAATACGGATCTTTGACCCATTCAGTTTTTAGTTATTTATCATGAAAAATCATTTCCTCAGACCGTGACGGAAAAATAATTTTATCCATGTCATTATGGCAAGAATTTTTTCGTTCATGAAAATGATTATTGAACTTTTCTCACAATTGATGTAATAGCTTTCGTATATAACGCGATCTGGTAAAAATAGTTTTACTGATTTTGTACGAGTTTTCAGGTAAATTTTTCATCCTCGTACTTTCTGAAAAGAAATTCTAGTATGTTTTTTTTTTTTTTTTTAATAGAAAACTGAGGAAATCTCCACATTTTCATGACAAAGCGTGACAATTCTATACTATTTCCGATTGAAAACTGTGAAACGTAATTTTAATTTTTTAAATAACTTCTAGAAATTCTTACAAGTAGACAAATTTCTATCATGCTACCTGTGTCAATATTATTATATCGTCATTCTTCTTAATTTGTAGATACGACTCGCGCCAATCGGCATTTATCGCACAAGGAATGAGAATGACTAACATTTGCTTGGCAAGATCGTAGCAAAAAGACCCTAACGTGGGAGGGCAAGGGAGTATACGGCTCGTTTTTACGGTTGTTACAGAATAACTACCCTCGGACTAATGCCGAATAGTCCGTTTGCAGTTCTTCCCCAAAAATTACAATTCACCTACTTTCCCAGCCTCGTGTTGGGAGACGGACGAATTTTATTATACAATATTTATCAAGCTGTTGGTATAAAGAAATAAACCTCTGAGGATGATATCGGTTCAAATTGTCCGATACGGAAAACGTTGTTTATTAGAAAAACTTTTTATATTTTTCCTCTCTCTGAAAAAAAGGAGAACAGAAAAAAATAACAAAAACTTAACAATTACAGGTTCCGCCTGTATGGGAAAGTTATGTGGCACAGTTATCCACGCCATTTACCTAAACGAATGATTCTGCAATAAAAATCTATGCAGACAAATGGCTTGTGCGAAATAAAATGCGTATACTCATGATCCCCGCAACAATTCCAGGTGAACCTATACGCGACTGTGTAATTATTTGAATATTTTTGCATTTTTACTGGATTTGATCTGAAAATTTAATTATCGTGATGCGGAAACCGGAAGTTCGAGTTGTATAGGTAATAATAATATCTACAACCTTCGCAAAGTTCATGTAAACTGGGACCGCTGTTATAAGTCTCATTATCGCTGGTATGGAAAAAGTTTATTACGCCAAATTAACAAGAGTCATTGTCCATATGGGTACGAAACCTGCTGCTCTCAAGTGTATTAAGTAATATACTTTAAAAGGGCGTAACTTCTTGGTAATATTTTTAATAAATGAATGAATTAATTAATCATCGTTGACGATTCTATTATACCTGTATAATAGACGGTTTAATCAGGCTTCATTGTTTTTTATTACATCTGAAAATCAACTGGTAGCTTACGCACGAATTATACCTATATCCAATTAGCAGAATTTTTTTCTCTCATACGAATAAGGTGAAAATTAGTTGACGTTATGAAAACCAAAGCCAAAATTTCATTGCTATGCGTAGATACGCGAATGTGTATACGATTTTTAAGTAAAAAAAAAAAAAACGTCTTTTTTCAATCGTGTCGATTTCTATTCAATGGATTCGACGAAATTGATCGTTACAATTGCTGAGCTCTCAATATCTGAATCTGACATTTTTAGCCAGAATCTTCCGATTATATTGGCATACGCGTAAGCGTCGATAAATTGACGGTCCAGCCTGCGTCCGTCTAGACTTTGAATGGAAACTGCGAACGAGGGTCCATTCAAATCAGGATATACTACATCTTTGGCCATTATGCTGATTCCGAGGATCTTGTTAGCGCTTCCAAAACCTATCTATAGGTTTTTTTTTTTTTTTTTTTGAACTATATATACCTCCTTCCCAGAAATATTTTCAAACAGAAATCGATCGTGTCACTAATTCTGTGTAAGGTTGAATTGAGAGAACATTCGAAATCGAGTCATAGACAATTATAGCCATAATGAGGAGTTATAGTATTGTTTCGCGGACTCAATCGGATGAAATTATCAGTTATTGTAACTTGAAAGAAAAATAGAAAATAAAATTTGGGAAAAAAGATAAAATTGAAACGTGTGGTCTTCTGGCTTTATAGTTAATGGATTTTAAAATTTGAACGTTATCTGAACGGATCTTCATGTTTTCAGATCAATCCAGTAAACATAGTCAAGACTTATTCGTGTTTTTGGCTTTTGGAAATCCTAAAGGTAGTGTAAAAACGCTTACTGGCCTTTGGTAATGATAACGACGCAGTATGATTAATGCAAATATAAATATTTGAGTTTACTCGATTATATGATTGGAATTTGAAAATTGAGACCGACTAGACTGGTGGAACTAATCGATTTTTTGTTCATTCAAGAACATGGTTCTAATGATCAGGGCATGTTATATATGTATAGTCACTTTCGTTCACGTTCGAACTCTGTGACCCGAGACGTTCCTGTTTCCATTCGTTCACTTCTGAATGAATGATATATCTCTCTCATTCTCTCATTCTCTCATCTCTCGGATCATTTCCGAGCTTCGGCATCTGGTCTGGTCTGGGCTCGGCTGCACCGCGCTGCAGTTTGCAAGCAACTCGTGGTTTAATAGCTTCATAAATGTAAAGCGCGTCGTCCGTTCGATCAACGAGCAAATCAAACTCGTTATCAACCTGTTTGCCCTATGATCGTTTGACCCTAGAGGGAGGCTCGCAAATCTCCAGCCTACTTAATCGATAGGATTTTCTAATTGGTTTTTTTTTTTCATTTTGAAAATAATCCAAAACTTTTCTTTTTGCTTTCTTTTTACTTTTCAACTCAAAAAATATTTATATTCATTTGAGAAATTTCTGAGGGATCGAATACCTCAAAAATATTAGTGGCAAATAAAATATAGGTATAGTCTGATATCAACATTCAAATTCTCTTCTATAAAAACGATTTGGAATTTATTTTCGAAATGGACCTATCTATGATATTGTTATAATAGAATCTTATTGAATTTTTGCTCTATTCGAAGATCTGACTAGATACACTATAGTATCCTTTGTATATCACGAAAATCGTCCTTTTTCACTTCAACGACCGATTCCGCAGGTATACCAGAAATTGACTTTCGCAACCGTTACGTATCATCATTATACCATATGACACACGATTTATATCTCTGATTTAATGGACACTGTTGCATTTGGATTAGATTTTCATTCCTCGGGAGTGATGTTGCATTGTCGGTTTTGTTATGAAATACATATATGCGAACGTCTTGTGAATGATAAGCAGTTTCAAGTCTAGAGTGGAGTCAGTCGTCACCACGATCACATTTATTCCCCAACATCTACGGTCACGTGCAATATTGTACGATTTTATCCGTATTTCTCAAAAGACCATTACAAATTTTCGAAATAAATTAATTTTCCTTTCTCCTCTAAATTATGTGTGGAATTGAATAATAAATAAACCATATTTCAAACCAGTCTCAATTATTTTTTCAATAATGTTCAATTATTGACTAATTCGCTTTATTGTTAGTTAATAATGTGCGAATCATTCTTATAATGACCGTTTTTTTTTTGTTTTTTTTTCAGAAGATCAATTCACGAATCGAAAAATTGAAATATATTAACAACAGGTAAGCCAAACCTGGCGCGGCGGCTCCAGTTTTGACAAAAATTAAATAATTTGAAATCGATCGGAAGCGCCTCGTCGTAGGCAACCGATCATGCAACGCAGATAAGAAGGGGTGCTTACATTACCGATGGAGTAGTGAACTGCAAAGTACGTCTACATGTTGACTAGAGGCGTTCTATGTAATTTCTGAGACTCGAACGGATGGCGTGGGATACGTTCTAGAATACATTGACCATAAAAAGGAAAAAAAAAAAAACTCGAAGATTGTCATGGCTCCGGTTCTATGATAAATTTCATGAAAGAAACGCAAATAGACTGAAAAATATATAATATAATTGTTGGAAATCGTTTGATTTAATAACAATAGAAAATAAACGAAGAAGAAACAAATAAAGTGTATTAGAAAATTGGTAAGTTGGAATAAGACGGTCGAATCGAATAATCGCGTCACTCGTTTATGAAGCACTTATACCTCGCCGTTCGCAATCATACTTCATAGAGAAGACAAGCCCTTTTTTGAGGGTTAAAGTCTAAAATATTGAGAAATTGATTGCAATATTAACAATTTTATACATCGAACGAAGATTTTTGCGGTTATTGATAAACTGCGTTATATCCTAAACTATCGTTTTATCGTTAACATTACATATTTGATTTTTGCACTATAGCCTAAAATTCATAACATGAGTTCTGGTCGGCCTATCAAATGTGTCGTTGTCGGAGATGGAACAGTTGGAAAAACCTGTAAACTCATTTCCTATACAACGGACAGCTTTCCTGGCGAATATGTACCCACTGTGTAAGTAACTTATATCTAATAACTACACGAATCGTCTTAACCATTTTCACAGGTTTCAAAAAACACAGCATCCCCATCTCACGTCCTCCGTTAACCAATTCTAGCAATCGATCTCACACCGGATCGCATTGAATTTCACATACAAATCATAGAACTAGCGCCACGGATCGTCTTCCAAGTCCATTTTGCATGAAATCAATTTTATTTCAGCCAATTTTTGTCTCTGTTATGGATAAACGTGTACTAGATTGCCGAATTTTTGTTATTGCCCTTTTGAAAACTGCGTTTTTATCAAAAGCGCAAAAAACGTTTGCAAGAAATATATCTTCGATGTAGTATTACGGAATTTTATATCTCTTTGGTTGATTTGAATGAGGGAAAAGCTGTGTTTTTTTAAACATTTTTTATGAGTCGAGGCGTTTGGATGTCTCTTACGAAGATTAAGACAATAATTATCGATAACGAGTCATCACAGGATCCTTCCGTGATTCTGTATTTTGGATGCGCACTCAACTCCCCTCTTATTCCATAGGTAGAGAGTAGTAGGGTGGCTAATAATAGTTTAGGCATAGCCTGAGAATGTCCCACTATTCAGCAGGAAGCAATCTGTTTGTAATTATCCTACTGGTACTTCCTTTCTTTCTTTCTTTCTTTTTCAACGGGCTTTAATAATCCTCGCTTTTGTCTTTTTCCTTGTAAACTACACGTTTCTTGTCTAAGCTCATGATTTATGAGATCCATAGACACAATTTACACTCTTTAAATAATCTAGGTCACTTTGAAACAAACTTTACACCCTATTTTCATCTAGTTTCCATCAAATCCAGCCCAGAACTCGTCTCATTTAATTCCCAAAAAGCACATTCGCGAATCTTACGATCTACGTGTTTATAGATTTGATAATTACTCCGCCCCTATGGTCGTGGACGGAATACCTGTGAGCTTGGGACTCTGGGATACGGCTGGTCAAGAAGACTATGACAGATTGCGGCCCCTCTCTTATCCACAGACTGACGTATTTCTAATCTGTTTCTCCGTCACGAGTCCTTCCTCTTTTGAAAATGTTACCAGCAAATGGTATCCCGAGATAAAACATCACTGCCCTGATGCACCGATGATTCTTGTCGGAACTAAAATCGATCTTAGAGATGACCGAGAAACTCTTACAGCTCTCGCAGAGCAAGGATTAAGCGCTATCAAACGTGAACAGGGACAGAAATTAGCCAACAAGGTATAAATATCATTTCTATCTACATTTTTCCAGTTATTTCAAGTGACTAAAAGTATTTGACGCGTCGATTATCAGAACTTGGACTGTTTTATTTAATAGAATCGCCAAAATACACCGATATTAAGTCAGAAAAACATTATATCTGATTATTCAACAATCTAGACTAACAATATCAATTAAAATGTGGAAATACTGGTAAATATTATCCCTTTTTCCATTAGATACGAGCGGTAAAGTACATGGAATGTTCGGCGCTGACACAGCGTGGATTGAAACAGGTATTCGACGAAGCAGTGCGAGCTGTTTTACGACCAGAACCACAGAAGCGTCGACAACGGAGGTGCAGCATGCTTTAAATATTGGAAAAACAAACCTGGCCATCCATAAACAAAGAAGAAAAAAAGGTGAATATAGGAAATGCCGATCGAAGGACAAAGGGCGGCACAATTATTTCGTTTGTCAATAGAATTTGGCTGTTTCGCAGTTCTTTTCATCAGTGATGGTAATATGATTAAAAGTAAAGAGTATACATTTGGCAGCTAAAAGAAAAAAAAAAAAACAACTTGGCCAGTCTCAGGTACGGCTCCGTATTCAACTTTCTAATTTTATATATTTACTTTGAAAGTGTAGTCATAATTTAACTACAAAAATTAATATCGAAGCCTGATCTGTGTTTCATCTCATTTTTTGATATTTTGGCCAAATTTTCATTACTATTCATTCGTTTTTATTATAAATGGGATTTTTTTTTTCTTACTATAGGAGCTTAGAAATAATCATTCTTTCAAATTCAATCTCATTTCATTAATGCATTGGTTTTTTTTTTTTTTTTTTTTTTTTCGAAATGAAGAAATTCTTTCTTTGCCTAAATATTTTCTATCAATGATCATTATCACAGTTTTAAAGTACCTAGCCAGAAAACTCTGACTACAATCGCACAGCTCTATTTAAACGATTATGTTCACGTTATGTTCTCATGCTCCGATTAAAATTCAAACAGATTTTTTAAGAAAAACCAGTAATGAGAAAAATAAATCTGCGGTAGCTATTCAATGTTAGTAAAGACTTTGTGAAATTTAGTTATACCTATTTACTAGTAACTGGAAATAATGTTAAGTATAGGTAGAAAGAGAAAGAGAGAGAGAGAGAAAGAGGTGGTGCCATAGCAACGAAAAATCAAATAGTTTATACAATTAAACAGACTGCGGATTAAAAATCTTAGACAATATAACGCAGTATCAAAAGTTTATGTAGGTGTATCGAAAGAAGCAACGATTCAGAAAATTGCCATTTGTTGTCATCGCCATTAAAACATTTACATGATACCTATTTAGTTTAACTTATTATTATCATTATTAGAAACAAAGGAGCAGTCGTCTTATTGTCTACGATTCTAATTCTCAGTTAGTTAGAATCTCAATCAATCTTCGATCTGATCAGATCTCAAGTATTTTGTTTTTATAATTTCGAGTTAAATATTACCTGCAAGTCACACGTTAAACTTTGTCTATGAATTTGGCCAGTTTCTGAAAATTACATTTATTTACATTGATTGCCCATAATCAACCCAACAAAATCTTGATATTATTTTATACCAAGAGATAATGACATTTTAGCACAGAAAGAGTTAGAAATCCTCTTTACGGATATTAATACGTCGTTTATGGCGCACAATTACCTATCTCCGAATCTAGTGTTTTACAATTGACGTATGTATTTACATAATAACAAAGAATTTTCAACTGTATTATGTTAGTCACAATATTTTTACCACAAGTTTTTGGATTAAAAAAAAAAAAAAAAGAAAAAAATCATAATAATAATACATAATACATTTAATAGGTTTAAGCATTTTATTAATGCTCTCTAAAAGCCCTGCACCTCAAAGTAATATTACTAACGATAAATAAAACTTATACTAGTTTTTAAACATGCTATTTTTTTATATTTATCTTAAAAAATAAATAAATAAAATAAAATAAAAAATAATAAAGTATAGAAATGAAAACTGAAATAAGGCATACTTACATAGGCCTAAAAAAAAAAACATCATTCGTACATACATACATACATACATACATAGATACATACATTCATACATTCGTGCCATGTACTTTGGATAATAGAGAAACAATGTATGCAATGTCAGATGAATATTCCCAATTAAACTAAACGTAAACGTAAAAATAACATTTAAAACAAAAACAAACAAAAAAGAGAAAAAAAAAAAGAAAACAAAACGAAAAAAAAAAAAGAAAATATTCGAACGGAAACCAAAAATAAGATAAACTAAAGTAACATATTATTATATTATAGTAGGATAAGGTTGAACTAACAAGGCAGATTACTGCTTGCTAGATGTATATAATGTAGCATAGGATGAACTTACTCGAAAAAGAAAAAAATACAAGATAAACAGAAAAAAGGCAGTTTGTAGGAATTTTTTTACTTGTTAAGTTCAATCGAAATATTATGCTTAAATACACTAATAATAATAATAATAATACTAATGAACGATTATTATTATTATTAATATCCAATTATTTATATATTGCATTTAATTGTACCAGAATTCGTTACAGGCTCATTATCAATATAATCTCATTATACTTTGCTTTTATATAAAAATATATCCAACGTTTTATACTATTCTACTTTTATACTTTTGTATCCTCGCTTGTATTTATTTTTCAATATAGACTAAAATTTGTAACAATTATTTTTGAAAATCTTTGATTGGAGTTTAACAATGAGATTTAAATGCTGTTTCATATATTGGTTTACTATTTAATTAGTTGTGGTATTATTTAGGGATATGTATACGCACACATCACAAACGAACAGAAAAAAAAAAGAAAAAGAAAAAGCTTGCGATGAGTTTTTAAAATTCTGGTACATGAAATATTATTATATGTGTCCTTAACAATTATTGAGAGAGTGAAATGTTTGAAACTAATAATAATAATTTTATATCCTGACTAAGTTACGCTTAACGTGATGAAAAAATCAATTGCATTTATTGTAAGTGGTAAATTTTTCTCTTTCCTTGCTACTCGATATATTAATTAAGTCATTAATCGTTTGTCATATCATAAATTATACAATAATGTTGGTTTTTTTTTTTTTCTCTCCGTTTTTTCTCTCCGTTATTACAAGGTTTCTACAATCTAATAGAAGATAAATTATAGAAATAATGTTATTTTTATTTCATAAATTTAAATAGTACATACCTATGTGTGAGAAAGAGAGAGAAAGAGAGAGAAAAAAATAATGAAAGCCTAATTAACGAAATTTACATTACACATACATAATTTATATGACAGCATCTTTTTATGCATCTAATTTTAATCGTATTTTGATTGATTTTTTTTTTTTTTTTTTTTGAAAAGCTAATTTTTTAATTCATACTCGAACGTGCACGTGTGAACGTACGATACGATACTAACACAATAATTTTTGAGAGAAAAAATTTATTACTATTTCTGTTCTTATTTATTTGTATTTATTTTTTATTTTTCATTTTATTTTTCTATTTTTTATTTTTTTTATTTGAAATATCTGGATGTAGGAATATTGGAAAAACAAGTATGCAAATGAATTACAGATATTAGCACGCACGAAAATGAAATAAAATAGAAAATAAAAATAAAAACGGACATTCTTCTGTATGTGCCTTGCTTCTTATGTCATATTTTTGAAGATATCTAAGTTCTTATAGTAGCCACATAATATTTACAAAGGAAGAAGAAAAAAAAAACAAAAAAACAAAAAACAATGTCTGAAATGATCATCTCATTTTTAATGTAGTCAATATAATAAGAATTCGAAGGATATTTAAAAAAACGAAGCGATATACATATACATACCTACATAAATTCGTTTACATAATTTGCGCATATAGTTAAAGAAGGAGAATGAGATACTACATTCCGCCGCAACCATCGTGAGGTATTATATAGTTTTCCAAACTAACTAGCATTGCGTGAAATAATGAGAAGAACAAAAAAATGAATAATGTAATAACAAATATATTGAAATACAAAAAAAAAGACACCAAGAATTAAGAAAGAAAACAAAAAAATTAATGATGAGAAGAATGAATCAATTTTTCAATAATGATTCTTATACTTGACACGAAAAATACTACTTACAGATAATGCAATAAATGGAATTGCTTTAACAATAGATTTTGTATGACTTTACTCCCATGCAGAGTGCTGTAAACCAAAGTTTAATAAACGATTTATTACAATCTATATCAATAAATATTTACAATCATTGCACGTGAGCGAATAAGTGAATGAATTTTAATTATAAAATATTCTAGTCACCACACGAATCTGCTTCTAATAAATTTATTTGTGAATATGAAAATACATGCTAAAATTATTCAATTGTATTTCATTAATCTACATATAATATCCTTCACCCATCACACAAAAATTGATAAATAAATTTTGGTCAAAAACAAGAAGAAAATTGAGAAAAGAAGATGAAATTGTACTACAGGTACTCCATCGAATATACCTAATACTGCTTGAAAATATTGTCAATTTTATAGCGCAGAAAGAAGCTAAAATTCTCAAAAAATGAGAAGAAAAAGAATTTATGATAATAATATATCATATTCTATGTGTATGAAAATTTCAATAAAAACTACATGTGCTAGAATAGTATTCGTTGATCGTTCATATTTTCTCAATATTTTTCGTTATTATAATTTTATTCTCAATTGAAAATACCATTCAACCAGTGCATTCAAAAGATCGTATTGAAATTCAAATATTCCCGCGGCGACGTTCGATACATAATCGGAACTCGATATATCGGGAATGCATTCGATTTGTATATTCATGTGAATTGATAAACGGTGATGTTCAGGTCGCAGTCAGTTGGTCAGTTGCCTTGAAGAACGGACACGTTCACACTGCTCATCGTCATGGCACCCTTTCTGCCAGGTTTTAGAGGAAAGTTCAACCGGTTTTTATCCGATATACAATTACTACAATATTTAATCGTATTTTTCGGACTGTTTAATTTATCTCTGTGCCTCTACGAAGATCAAGTTGGAAAGTTTGACTGGTAATTTAAATAAATACATTAATCATTTGACTGTAACAATAATCGCCGCAGTGCCCAACCTCCTCAATAATTCACGACACCATCGTCATTCTTAGCTCTATAAACCTTTGCCTTTTTCACACACAACGTATGTACATAATATCAAATACCCGATGACCGTGCATTATTCTTTTATCTCATTCCAATCTATCAGTAAATTATATTCATTTCAATATCAATTGAATTTCATTCAATTTCGTCCAATTTAATTCATTGATATTACAGGAGACAGAATTATGTTGGAAAAATAAAATTCTCTAGCTTCGACACTGTGTCGGCTGCTAAAAAAATCATTGTCGCAACAGAAGAGAATGTTGTCGCCGCTTTGAATCTGAAATCAGGTAACTTGGATTGTTCCCATTGTTTGTTTTTTATCTTCGTTATCAAGTAAAAATCTAATTTATTCCCTCCTTTTCCAATTTGAAAAACTCTTTATTTTCTCTAGGACAAATATTGTGGCGACGAGTATTAGAGCAAGGATGCGCCGGTCGTATTCGAGCTTTGGGAGGCGTCCCAGATGGAGATCTCGTTACAGTCAGTGGCGGAGTTCCGGCTATTGTTCGCGCCTGGGATTTAGCCGCTGGACATATACTCAACGAATGGCCTTTGGCCGAACAGAATCCTGAAAGGTTTGTATCAATTATACGATAATTCATTATCTAGTACCAATATCGTTTAATCCATGCTTTACGAGCACTGTTGATATTAACAGTAGACTGAATACTTAATAGTTTTGTCTTTAATTTGGAAATACATAGAGAATTTGACAATTTTATTGTAACATCAGAGCAGAAATATCGAAAAACTGATGCATTCGGTTCAGTTCTCAAGCCTAGCAGCTTGGAATCCATTTTCCAAACAGTTTATAAGAATTAGTGGTTTCTTTCAGGCTTGACTCTCCATTTATCTCATTTTCTACGACAGGATTATATCCCGCTAAAAGGTTTTTGAAAATCAATCTCCGCACATTAAGCAAAATGGTCACTTAGTTTCTAAGGTGCAATGAGATCAATATCGTTCTTTGAAACTAATCATTTTTATTTCATACTTAATATATTTCAATACATTGTTGTCTGTGTTCTTTCTCACCACGAAAAAAGTGGATAATCAATCTTAACTATCAGCAAATCCTAGAAAATATCATTTAATTGTATACGACTTACTTGTAAGCACTAATACTTTCCATCACAAAACACACTGTGCTTGAACTGTCTAAACAGATTGTATAATGTTGTCAATTGTACGTAATATTTTGAATTTTTTTTCTTCACCATTCCTAGCTAACGAATGGTTCAAATCTTTTTTACAGAATAGAAGATGTAATGTGGCACATAAAATATGGAACTCTTCATCACATTTTACCGATATACAACAGCGGAGTGGAAGTCACATCGTACGACAGTAAAACGGGTGAAAAACTAAAAGTCAGAAAAGTTTCGGCACCTTTTATAAGCGAAGAAACAACGTAAGATACAAATTCTTACCTCTATTATTTTTTGAAATTACTCCAGTTCCTAGTAAAGCTGTCGATTCAAATTTAACACGTGTTTACATCTCAAATTACACTTTCAGATGCGTCTTGGCAGCGCCATACATGGTCTGTCTTAACGGGGCAGATTCACTCGCCAGACTTTTCATCGTGCATTTATTTGACCCTAATGCACAGCTTCAGTCTATAACAATGAACACTATTTTTGGTGCCGGAGAACAGGGGCCATACAAATTGGAATTAGTGCCTGGAGATGAGCCTGTAGTATCCGTCAGCACGGATAATGGCCAAAGAAAAAGGGTGCTAATTATCGGAGATGAAACTACTCCGATTCATAAGGACATCAGCGGAGACACAGCTCTTTATGTAACAACAGCTGAAGAGGGAAAAGCACTGCTACAAACTTCGTTTAAAAATGGGGTAGGATAATTATCAAAACTTATTGGGATATGAAATTGTTTGAAGTAACGAAATTTAAATTATTTTTGTTACTTTTCAGGCCGTAGATATTGCCGCAGTGGAATTATCGACTTTTACTCCTATTCCAAACTTATCCGTCTCTCTGTCGCATAATTCTATACAATCCGCTACAATTCTGGCTTCTGTTTGCCCACGTCAACCCAAAGGCACTGGATGTCGTCACCTATTGACATCAGACGATCACAGCGTTGCTTTATTGCAACAGAGTCGGCTTGTTTGGATCAGGGAAGAAGCTCTGGCTAATATTATAGCCGTTGAAATAATGGAGCTGCCTATGTCAGATCGAGAACAAGCTATAGAAACTGAATTTGACCAAAAAGAAAGTAAGTTATCGAATTTCGATTGCTGTAATACAGTCAGACGCTTTTTCTGGTGATAGTAAATTCAGGTTTACTTTCGAAAATCTTTAAATCTGAAGTTGATTGAAAGTTTAACTCAAACTACACATCTTTGTCAACTACATTAATCCAATTTTCTTTTATGAATCGCTGCCGGCAGATTTTGATGTAGATGGTTCATGTAAGTAGTCGTGTGCAAAACAGGCTGGTCAAAGTGTGTTTCGGTATTAAAGTTGTAGCTAATTGTAGAAATATTGCATGATGAAAAGACCAAGATTGTGTGTTCGTTGTGTAATAAGTCTGGAAAACCATCATTTCTGCACTAGTTGCAGATAACATATCAATGGGAGTAATTTGAAGTGATTTTTATGCTTAATAAACTATTTTAGGCAACGTTTGCTTATCAAAGAACGGCACGCTTTATCTTTCAGAGCCCATCTCACCCTTATAAAAAGCACACTAACCCGTTGTTCCTCATTTCTGTGCAAATAAAAAATTCGTTAATCAGATAAGCTAATGTGCTATTTATTTCTTTAGGGGACGTAGTTAGTATGATGCTTCGAAGAATATGTTCTCAAGCTAATCAATTGAAGAATCTACTTCAAGCTGTAATGGGATTTTCACCGCCTCAATCAAACCAAAGAGCTGATTTGGTCCGAGACGAATTTGGATTGCATAAAATGATCGTTGCGGTTACAAGCGCTGGAAAGGTAGCGAATATAAATTCTATACAATTCTTTTTTTCGCTTGAAACTTATTCACAAATATCTCATACCTATCTGTACATGTATTTTTCAGATATATGGTATCGAGTCGAGACGTGGAGAAATCATCTGGCAACTTAGAGTCGAAAACATCAGCGGCCTTTCTAAAATATCAAATAAAATGATTTTATACGTCCAGAGAGGCAGCAGACATTTTCCCCATCCTCCTCAGTGCGCTCTTCTCGCAACGGACAAAGTAAACTTGTATATTCTGCTATATAGCAACACTTGTACAAACATTCATAAGAAAAACCGCCTGTTTCTTAATACAATAATCTTCTTGTTCTATTGCAGGACACAGGCGAAGCTGTAATTTATACTTTCAATCCAATGACCGGTCAGCCTCTGGGCAAACTTACCAAATTGGGCTACAAAGTTAAACAATCGATGCTGCTTCATGTCGCTACGGATGATTTTCTCAGAGCAATTCTTCTCCTCGACACAGATGACGCCGTACACGTTTTTCCTGAAAGCGCAAAAGCCACTGCTGCTTCTGTGGCTAGGAACGTTTATATGTTCACCGCTGACCGGGATACCGGAGTTCTCACTGGATTTTCTCTTTCATATAGTACACCCGAGGTACAGTAGCTTTTGTGTATTTTTATTTCGTGATCGTTGATCCAAAATATTCAAATACCTATTATAAATTATCTATTCGACAGGAATTGGTAGCACATACAGTATGGCAAATGATTCTGCCTACAAAGACTCAAGAAATAATAAACGTCGTATCAAAGAGCACGATAGAGCGGGTTCATTCTCAAGGAAGAGTTTTAGGCGATCGATCCGTACTGTACAAGTACATCAATCCTAATTTAGTGGCCGTTGTGACGCAGGGTGTTGGCAGCACTCATAAAAGTAAGAAACTTATTTTAATTTGTGAAATGTTCTCATTAAATTCACAGAATATCTGCTATTAAGAAAGTATGTTAATAACTTTGATAATATTTTCAGATACGCTTAGCTTGTACCTTTTGGACGTGGTATCTGGTGCCATGGTATTTTCCACTGTTCATAAAAGAGTTAAAGGGCCTATCCACGTCGTTCACTCAGAAAATTGGCTGGTTTACAGTTACTTCAATGAAAAAAGTCGCAGGACAGAGATAGCAACTTTGGAATTGTACGAAGGAAAAACTCAAAGCAACACAACAGGTTTGTAATTTTGAAATTTGAATCAAAATCTTCAACTGCAATTTGCAGCCCGTTATTATTTGAATTGAAATTTTTATTACCAGCTTTCTCATCACTGACGACAACTGTTTTGCCAATTGTTGAGAGACAGGCATTTATATTTCCTGCTTCGATTGAATTCCTGCGTGAAACTATCACCGAAAAGGGAATAACTAGTAAACATATTATGGGTGAGAATTATTCAACAAGTACCTTAAATACTAGGAATAATTTTGATTTATTCTTTGGCAAATTTCAATTACTGTTTTTCTTATTATTTTTATAGTCGCTTTGGCGAATGGTGGTATCTTGGAACTACCGTGGATGCTCGTCGATCCAAGGAGGCCAATTAATCCAGAGATGAGAGAAGAGGGAGTGATACCGTACATGCCAGAGATTCCAATTCAAATGGACTCGATCGTTAATTACAATCAAAGCATAGCTAGGGTTTCTGGAATTCACACGAGTCCCAGCGGTCTCGAAAGTACCTGTTTAGTCTTTGTTCATGGTCTCGGTGAGTTATTATGCCTCGAAATTTATTCGTACCGTTACTTTGCTCTTGGATAATCATTTGTTCATAATCTTTTTTTTACCCTTAGACTTGTTCTACACACGAGTGGCTCCGTCGAAAACATTCGATGTACTGAAGGAAGATTTTGACTATTATCTTATAACAATTGTTCTTTTGGCTCTTACCATCTCTTCTTACGTTACCAAAAAGTTAGCATCTAGAAAAGCACAGAAACAAGCATGGAAATGATGTATCGAGATTCGACTAAATCGTATAACTTCGTTTTTACCTGGTTTCTGTTCGTAATAGTAAATGATAACACCGCTTGTTAAAGAAGGTAATTATTGCAAGATACCATATTTTATAAATAGCTAATATTAAAGGTACAAAACGATATCTAGTAAGTGGTTAATGTACCCAAAGATGATCTTAAAATATAATATACAGATTTATTTAACTCTTTTACTGGTACGAGGGTGTTGTATTGTCCAAAAATTTATATATTTTTTTTTCTTGTTTTCAAAGTGTCGATTATCAATAGATTCATCCTTCATTTAACTCGACAAATAAGTTGACAACAAATCGTTGTACTTTTTTTTTGTCTCTTTTTTGTTTCAACAATACGATACAATGCTACGGCCAGGTTTACTGTTACTATTTATTTATCGTTTAATTGTTGATTTTCAAATAGTCGTAGATCGTAAGTAACTGTAGAAAAAAAAAGAAGAAGAAAAACGAAAATAGGACTATTCAATTCCATTCCATGTATTTTATTTGTTCAAAGCATTTACAGCAATCTGGAAGTACTTTAGATCATACCTCTAACAATAAGTTATAATATACCGTGATACATACATGTTGGATTCAGTTTTCTTTATTTTGTTTCGTTATGTATATTCCAGTAAAAGAGTTAAAGCCTCTCCAAAGATACACGAGTGAATTTTTGTAGGCAAATTTTATAAGAATTTTCGGATGATTATCTATCATTTACTTCAAAGAAATATGCACCCATTTTACAATTATTCAATGATGTTACATTTTCGCAATTACAAAATTTTGTTCGCTGTTAGTTTTTTTCACCGTCTAGAAGATGTGTATTTTTCTTCTCCGCTTCTGCCTTCCATTCTTTCTTTCTCCCTCTCTCTTTCTTTCAAGCCAGAATACACAACTTATTCCACCCAGAAGATTGTTTCTAATAATGGAAAATGTCTTTCATTTGAATCGTCGTAACATACGAAAGAGAAATGTTCTAGGGAAATGGAGTAGATTTGTATTGCTTGTTTGATATAAGTGCCATGTTTCGTTGTATCATTCGATTGCTTTTGAAAATTCGTGAATGATCTGTATTTGTTGAAAAAAAAACCTTAGTCTAATTCACAAAGCTGAGATCTAATGATGGATTTTTGTTTGTTATTTAGAAAAATTAAATATAATAAAGATACATGAAATGGAAATAAGTATTGTACACAATATAATTTGTGAATATGTTATTAAATAACTTTATCATTGATGGTTGGTCATCTGACACTGCTGTAACGTTATACGAATATTTTGATTTGTTAATTATTATCAATCAGTTTTTCAATTGATTGATGGTGTCGGTTAGGGTATTCAAACAATTAAATGTATTTAATTAAATAATAATAATAATAATTATCATAATTATCATAAAATGAGAATAGTAGCCAATTTAGGAAATGTACTAAAATTGTAAAGTACATTTTCCTTAATGATAGAATTTTTTTGTATCGTTTAGCTAGTCGAATAAGTACATACATACATATTTACTAGACACCTGAATTAATATATACATATATACATATATAGATATGCTATATATGAAAAAAAAAAATAACAAAAAAAGCCAAGTTTCGAATAAAGCGCAAACTTAGAATTCAAATAACATCCGAGCTTTATAAACAGAGCATAATAGGTATGTTAAATTGCTGTTATGACGAGCATCAGTTTTTGAATGAAAAACAAAAAAAGAAAACCCCCCACACAGTAATTCGAATCTACAATAGAATCTTTGAGGCTTATAACTGATGTGAGGAATTTTTTTATCAAAAAAGACAGATAGTTTTGAAAAAAAATAAGATTTATTACACAAGTTTCATATTCTCGGAACATCGATTAATAATGAAACTAACAATTAATGAAAAAGTGTAAGTAAACAATTTATTAAATGAAATATCTTACAGTTAAAAAAAATAATAACTTACATACCTAGTTGAATAGATACATTGAACATAGTTTTGTACATAATGTGAGATCAATATTATATTTACATATTGATCGTCTTATCTTGGATGTAAGTTACGATCGTTTCTATATTCACCTGATATTCGTTTTGTATATTGAAATTTACCACCTGGAATATAATAAATCGAAATTTGTAAAGATACGAAATGCTTGTCAGCGTGAGAGCTTACCAAATTTAACAAACGAAACTCTGGGCAAATATATTTACCTTCTCAAGATCAGAAGAAATTGATTCCGTTGTGTTTAATTTGTCTGCAGGATTCCAGATACTAAGACATTTCACCCAAACTATATCCTCGTTGTAGTCTGCTATCTTTTTATACAATTTTACGCAAGCTGCCTGTAATTAATGTTATATGAAGTATTTAACGATGATGAATTGGTAAATTTACTAATTTTCTTATTTGCCTGAAATATTTTTCTGCGATTGTTAATTTACCTGTAAATCACGATGTTGATATTTGCTTAGATAAGGCTTGGCTGCTTCTAGAATATCCCATAGTTCTCTCTCCTGAAGTTTCAAATGATCGGCAGTCTCCCCTAACTGGGAAAGCAACTCTCTTTGGAGTTTAAATATCTGAGTATACTTATACACGTTCCCAGAGTCCTTTTTATAACTTTCTTTTGCTGATTTGACCAGGAATTCAGAAAGAGCCGGTAATACTTCTCTGTAATAGTATCACAAAGTAACGATATAAAAATTTCAACTCAATTTGCAATAATAGTTATGATAAGGCAAGTGTGTTAGACAATGTCGTAGCAATTTAGAAAACTCACTTCAGCGTTCTGGACCTTATAAAATCTTTAGAAACGTGGGCGAGCGTGCAGAGAAGTCCCCAAGCACGATTAATAATTATCGGACTAGAATCTCTGAATCTGTGTACTAGCGGATGCCAAAGCTGATGAACGATTGGTAACAATTCATCCTCCCAGTCGCTTATAACGACTAAACCTTCTTGCATAGTTTCTATAGCTAACAACTTTATCGCAACGTCTTTAGATGGCAGGAAGTGAATGCAACGATTCATTATAGCCACAGTCATTTTTGTGTGCAATGGAATGACCGGTTTCTTTTCTTCTGGAATAAAATAATCATAGGAAATCAAATCAAAACATGTTTTGTACTTATCTTTAAGTTTGTATTTTTGCGCCGATTCCTTACCTTCGTAATTACTGTATTCCTGCAAATCTTCATCTTCTATTTGTAATTCATCTACGGGCTCATCGTCAAGGTTTTCAGAATTTTTTTTAGCTTCGTGATATTCTAATAACGTTTTAATGACTGTCTCTGCCTTGTTTGAAGTCTCAGGATTTTGATCTTCTGGAATTTTACTCGCATTAATCTTAAGTAATCTTCTTATGCAGGCAACAAAAGTGTGAAAGACTTTCAGAAACGAGTAACAGTTTCTCTCCTGAAAGTTAGCTTCGCTTTGCGAGAGTACATCTTGGACTATTTCTTCCAAAGAAGGAAGTACGTCCATTGTACATTGCTTCATGACAACACCGACTACGTCTAAAACACCCGGATTACGTTCGACTCTACGCAACTTGAGCGTTATATGATAAGACAAATAATCGACATTTGCTTGCAGAAGATTCCCAGTCGTAGCGCATTGGGTTGCCTCGGCAAATGAAGCAAGTGTATGAAAACCAGCAATGCTAATCAAAGTCTGCCTGTTTCCTGAAATTGAAAATATCGCAATTTAAATTGTTCATTTGTAATATTTGTCCAAGTGAAGTGTTAACGACGATTATCGATATACTCAGAAGTCAATGAAGTAGAACGATAGGTACTTGCCAGCTCTTTCAATGACGAGGTAAAGTGTCTGTAAAATAAATCTCTGGAATTCGGATTTTAGGGTTTTAGAAATGATTTCCAAGCCTTCCAGCAGGAGACAACATTGCGCTACGTTACTCTGCGCTTCGCGAAGACTCACTTCAGGAGAGACAGTCAGAGGTAGATTCCAAGTAGTTGGCGTCACGTAATATTCAACGACTGATTGATATACGGATAGATCAGACGAATTTGTGACTGGAACTGTAAGAAAAAGTTGTCGACTACGAGATACTATTTTCGACCGTATCAATTACGTTTTACCTCTGATAATCCAATTCAATAACAGCGTGAGCTCCTTTCTGTACTGCGACATGTTTGAAATCATGTCAAGAATGGTATCGACTAGTATCCTGAGGTCTCCATAATCCCCGAGAAGTCTACAGACGTTTTCAATCTTTGTTGCCGCACTTGAGTCGTGAAGAAATTTGAAATGTCTCCAGGAATCGAAACCGTGGTGATGAACTATGTTTTCAAAATCTAAAACACGGGTAATTACTTAATTAGCAGCAATTTAACTCATATTCTATTTAAAATTCTTCAATTTTGTATTCAAATGATAGAAAACTACTTAATTATATTGTCTATACTAAACCGGAATACATACTTGCCTTTAATAGCCACATCTTCGAGAAGCGAAATATCGCTGCAGTCTAATTCGATAGTGTAAACCAGCGCCAAAAGTAGTCTTTGCAAATGAGCTACAGAAGACATGATTTGAGGAAGACGCTCTCTTCCCAGTATTTTAATGTACCCTCCGAAATGATTCAGGCAAGACATTTGCTCCGATTGATCTGCAAGTTATTTTAAATATAGATTATACTATGAGAATAGAAGAAGAAATTCATGAAACTTGAGACAATCCTGTGAAATTTGCTCAGTCCTGTTGAATCTTAATCATAACTTTGTTACTAAAAATCAAAAATAGTCTCACCGCCAGTTCTCATGATTCTCGGCAGTCTGGTGAGTAGAGTGTAAAAAGATTCTTCCAGTTCTTGAATGATAGGTCTGATCGCATCATTTCCTTGGGCATGTTTTGCTCTAATTTCATTTAACGCCACCCTCGCTGCTGAATTTACTTCATCTACATCGTCTTCTGATAAAGTTATTAGAATTTCAGCCAATTCTTTGTGATTTGGTTTCATATTCCTGTTTCGGAAAAAAAAAAGGAGTGAATTATAGTAACAAATTGAACTTGGGGTGACGATTTATTCACCGAGTAAAGAATGGTAGACTAAACCATTTGCGTATGATTGAATACCTGGGACATTTCAATAGCAAAGCGCCAGAAAATTCGGCTAATTCTTTCCTGACTCGAAAATGTGAATGTTTAACTAAGCCGACCAACGCTCTAATGCAAACGTTTAATTTTGCTGATGCAGCATCCAGCCATTCCTGAGTTCTACGAGCCGTTTCCATAAACTTCATCATTCCGTCTTTAGATCTGGACGATATTCCCAAAGGATCTGAACTCGATTCTACCTCCCGTTCAGAAAGAGATATTAAATGCGTTACTGTGTCTGGTTCGGGTAAATCTTCCATTATCAGAGTCAATACTCTGTTCAATGCGCGGAGAGCCATCTGAAAATTTTTTACATCCGTTTATCTTGCTTCAGGAAGTTTTTTAGGAGATTATCTCGATTAATATCAATCGGTATTGTATCATTTTCTATTTGATAGCCAGTCAAAGTACCATTGGAATTTTATGTCCTTGTATTTCGGTACCCTGAGCTGTTTCTTGAAGCCCAGTTATGATGCCGGGAGAAAGTAGCATGATTATATCGGCCGCTTGATCGCGAAGCGCTAGATCAATTGTATCCGAATCATCATGAACCAGGGACAAAGTCATGATGGTTTGAATCGCTACCAGTCTGCGAATTAAATTCCAAATATATTTGATTATTCAGAAGAAAAAAACAATAGGAAAATGTTCATAATCGATAGAGCGGTATTACATTTTGAGTATTTTACCTAAGCGACTGCGACTTCTCTGTCTTGGCAATTGAAACACACAAGTAAATAGCTTGGCCAAATTTTCCAATGTTTTCACGAACGTAAAATGCCTCGATAACATCCGTGCAACAGTGGCTTATCAAATTGATAATGGACAAAAGTACGCTCTCCTTTAATTCCTCGTGGGATTGAATAACTGTTGGAATAAATAAATAGTTATTTTGTTTTTTGGAAAGTGTTAAAGATTCGATTGGGTAGATCGAAGCAATTTCTTACCCATGTGCTTCTCGTTTTTATCGAAAATCTGATAAATGAGAATCGAGAACAATTTTGAGAAGATGTCTATCTTGGATATTCTCGTTTTCGATACTACTACTCTGAGGCATTCGATCAAATGCAATTTTATTTCTTTGCTGAAAGAATACAGTGTTACGATCGTTGAGTTGATAGAATGAATAGTTATCGGAATTATTGTTAAAAGGAAAATTGATTTCTATACCTCACGTCATCCTTCAACAAATGAGTTACAAGAGGAAGTAAAATATGATCCTGAAGGTCTTGAATGACTGCTGGTGAAATTTCTTCAACATGAGATTTCAATTGATCTGCGCTAACGATGTCCGGGCTTTTTTTCAAAGCGTCGCACAGCGGTTTCAGCTTAGAAAATCCTTCAAATATTCTAAACCTCTCCATGGTGTTGGGATATGTGATAAAAGATAGTCTCTGAGATATTTTTAAGTTATTTTATACTATTTTACGACTTTTCTCATTCTTGCGATCTACAAATTTAGCACAATAGTTTATTTTTATTATTGCAAATCAATTCTTCAGTCATGATGAATTGTTTTGAAGACACAACAATCGAACATAACCAAACTTGACAAGATTCGTCACATTGCACGTGACTTTGACGTCGAGCTGTCGAGCCCTCGGTGCGAGGCACAAGCTTCGATTTTTCATCTAAGAAATAGTTTAAAATCTTTGAGCAGAAGTTTTCCGTAGTTTTATTTTAAGTGCGGCATGATATTTGGTGAAAAAGTTTAACATGTAGTTTGGTTATTTTGATTATAGCGCGGGTGCAGCTCTAACCTAACCAAACCTAGCATGACGCGACATAACCTAACCTAACCTAACTTGACATAACCTGGGCGAATCGGAAGCAGGTGGCAGACATTAAAATATCTAGTGACGTTGTATCCTGTCCTAAACCCATCAAAGTTTACCTGAGTGGATTGAAAATTGCTGATAAATGAGCAATGCGTAAATTGAATTAGAGTGGCGTATCAAAGAGTTTTCTGCAACACCACGACGCAAGGAATTACACCTCTAATCACCACATCCTAGAGTGGAACAGGGAAGAAGAAGAGTCTATTAAAGTGCGTATGTGTGTGATAGCCGATAGCATCGGCCGATGTATTGAATAGAAAATAAATAGTGTCCTTGTGTTTGACGGTTGATATTGGCACTGAATTTACTCGACAATATTTTGACTTGACTAAAGAGAATTGGTTTAAAGTATGGTAACTATCGAAGCTCCGTATAAATGCCGAATCTAATATTATTCTGATATGTGATTTTCATTGTTGTACGTATTTTTCTAATCTCTCCATTTCTTTTCTCCAGATGCAATTCATGCTGTTATTCAGTCGCCAGGGTAAGCTGAGATTGCAAAAATGGTACGTGGCTCATCCGGATAAATTGAAGAAAAAAATCACCCGAGAATTAATCACAACGATTTTGGCTCGTAAACCCAAAATGTCTAGTTTTCTGGAATGGAAAGATGTCAAGGTTGTCTACAAAAGGTAATTAAAATTCCTCCAATTTTAATTCCATACTCGAATATCCAACAATTCTCTACATTCACTCAATTCATTCCAAAATTATAAACAAAAAACAGAAAGTCAACAATTATCTATCCCCCTTAAATTTCTCCTTTCAATTATTCACAGATATGCTAGCCTGTATTTCTGCTGTGCCATAGAACAAAACGACAATGAACTGTTAACTCTTGAGATTATTCATCGATACGTTGAACTACTCGACAAATACTTTGGCAGTGTAAGTATCCAACTTTCTATAGAATAGAAAACAAATAATTGTAATACTTTGCAATTTTTTAGCAAAATTAATTTTATTTCATACATATTATCGTAGAAATCGGTAGAAAAAAGTTACAGTTCACGATGCTTTATGAATAACATTTTTAAAAACATGAATAATATCAAAACAAATCTTGAAGGCAATGAAAATTTTTAATATTTTGATTGAGAAATATTGAAATGAATATGGTACAATGTTGATGACATGGCAGGTGTGCGAGTTGGACATAATCTTCAATTTTGAAAAGGCGTACTTCATATTGGACGAGCTATTGGTCGGTGGTGAAATACAGGAGACGAGTAAAAAGAACGTGTTGAAGGCAATAGCAGCCCAGGATCTACTGCAGGAGGTTAGTCACGGGGATGTACCCATTGAGTTGTGACCTGTCTTATTTATTACCATTATTTGCAAGATAATATTCCCTCCGTCGTCTTCGCTTCCCATTCCTTTCCAATATTCCAATATTATTCCTGGGTTTTATTAAAGACGTCTCGCGAGCATGTTTTTATTATGTGAAAAGAGCATATATATTTATCTCATTGAATAATAATCGGGATGTGCGATATTTTGATTACTGATAAAGTATACCCATGATTCTTTATTTTTTCTAAATAGATAGTCTCCATTAGTTATTATTATTCGTTATTAAGATCTTTTAAATATATTTAATATAATATACAAGCAAACTAATCGCTCGATCTTCGACTAACATCAATTATAGTCGTGAATAGTACAAATAAATCTATACAACGGGTTAGAATTTATGAAGTGATTTATATCCTGAATACATGGATTCCATGGTGCTTGACCTAGAGTAATTGGTAAAGAAAATTCAACATTTAATACAAATTTATGGAATACTATTTACATTGTGTTTGAACATGACTCGTTTATTTTATTGCCAATATGTGTCAAATAGAAATTGCAAAGTATTAAAAGAAACGTAAAGAGGCAGTGTTTTATGGAAATTATAAACGCCTTTAGCCTCCTTCGTTATTGTTTCGTTGATGGTCTGTACCTTATCGCACATCCTTCGTGATTGATATTCAAAAATTTTCATATCGAAAGAACCCATTGTATTTCCCTTCTATCATGTGGTAGTTGTGTGTGGCGTACCTAACAGCAAGATTATGTATTAACATACGAGTTTACAGCACGTTCGGTATAAAATATAATATACGTATGTACGCGGGGCTTACCAAATATTGAAAGGAAAAAAAAAAAAAAAACGAGTGTGCTTTCATCGAGCAGTGAATAACTATAATAATTTTTGCATAAAATGATACATACGTTATGAAATAATAGCATATTAAGGTAAAATGTGAATTAGTTGAAACCTCGAAGAAGAAGAAGAAGAAGCAAAAGTCTGTCACGTTTTATACACGTGTTTCTTTTTATGGGATTATCCTTTTGTACATTTCAATGTGCCAACAACGATACGACATTATTTTTTTCCATTCGTCGTTATTACATTAAATGATAATAATACAGCATGGGCAAAATTTATTGTCAATACTGGCCGAATGCAGATTTAGCTTGCATTGTCAACGACACGCACCAAGCACATCTCAAATCTTAAATCTCAGATATAGGTACAGATGTAGGAATTATTTGGAGTCGGCATTTTAGCCAAATATTTAATTGAATATACTAATGTTTGCAAGTTTTCAGAGAGCCATATATATATACATATTATATATATGTATATTATATATATATATATATAAATAAAATTTATAGTGTGCTATAATTTAATGTTAATGTTAAAATATGTGACGTCATAATATTTTGCGTGCATGATCATTAAATACCTGTATTCGTTACTCTGTGATTGAAATAGATAATATAATTTAATTATTATTATTATTATTATCATCGCGTGTAGAGGCATGCCAAAATGTAACACTACTCGTGCATAAACTGAAATATTTGATCTAATCTATATTTGTATTTAGTATTTTATGTATAGAAAGCTTGTACATTTTTTCCTATTAATTTAAACGGGTTTCTTTATATACCTACCGCTGCTAAAAATTATATATTCATATTTATGCAGCGGCATTTCTATGGTTCGATTATTGATTGCATTCGTCTATTTCCCAAATTGGTATTTATTCATTCATTCATTCGAGCAGGCATTTTTCTATACAGGAATATATTTAGATAACGAATTCAGGTACAAGGGGCTTTGTCAGGGTGAATTGATAATATCTACTATCTAATAGGAGAAGCATTATATTATTGATAAACAGATACGCTAATATATATAAATCTTATTATATTCATGCAGCTAACGTTGGAAATACTTGTGATATAAATATTATCACGTTGCGTAATTGCACTTGATTACTTTTCGTCGGAAAGGAAAATTAGTGTCAATTTACCAAATAAATATATTTTATGAACAAAATTTCTCATCGCTGTGTCTGACGTTGCCAGCTTAGTTTATTATTCTACTTACATATATTAACTTTAGATAAGTGTTCTTCTTAATGATAAGTTATTGAAGAATTGTTTAACAGAGGCAAACGTATACATACAAAATTTTTTTTATTTAATTGAAAAAAGAAAAACCTTCAGTTTATTCAAACTGTAAAATCTTCGGTAGTAAACAGTAATAAATTGATTAATTCAAATATCATAACGACGGCAATTTGTTTAACAGAAAAATTAAGAGTGTATGAAAAATTAAATAAAATTTTTTCATGCCTTTCCTGTATAATGCGAGACAACAGTCTAGATAAAATTTGTAATTATTGTTAAGAAATTTTTGTGCCAAATTGTTAAATAATTACTAAGTTCTAATCCTAGGTTTAACCAACGATAATGTACAATCCGTCTTCTGTTCTTAGTTGGGAAATGCTTAGAACATTAATTGTTCCAGTCGCCTTGAAATACATAATATCACCACATACGTGGTAAAAAAAAACAGTATTAAGGGTATCAGACAAAATTACTTTGGTAGTAATTTTTACAGCATAATAACAGGTATTACACATAAAATAGAAACAGAATTTCAGTTAAGTGCACTCAGTCAAATGATTATCTAACTCTTTGGCAAAAAATAGTGAATTTTTATCTCGTTAAACGAGTTTGAATTGCTTGACAAATAATCGTGAATTATTATTTTTTATTTGATTATTATTCCTTATCGCACATCAGTCTTATGCTTTATTGCAATATTTTATTAGAATGGCACTTTTAGTATTTAGTAAATTCAATTTTTATCATGCAAAGTATTGAACTTTCTTATCAATTCCAACGTATAGTAATATATATTTTCTCTTTATTGTATATTTATTGTATATCCATTGATAGTCTTCACTCTATCTTGCCACATGCGAGCTTATGTATTGTCTATTCTATTTATTCATCTATATTCATAGTGTGCCATAGTTTAAGATGCTTTTAGTTTAGTTTCTACAGCATGCTTGCGCCATAATATAGGATCTCTTTGGGCTTGCCATTTCTTTCAATTCCATCCAAACTGTTAGTTCTAGTCCCATCGCAGTTTAGTGCTTCGTTCATTCTTCACCTGAGTTTGTAGGTCTCGTGATTTTAAGATCTCATCAAAAAATCTGGCTTTTTGTATTTTAGTTTTAGCCTTCGATAGAATCGCAAATTCAGAACAATAACTCTGATCTATTTCAGAGAGTATCCAATTTGGCAATGCTACCTTAGCTGATGCTAGTTATAATGAATATTTAGTTGATTGATTATGATTTTCTTCAATTAAGCTTTATTCATAGTATTGCCGTCTGCCTGTTCTTTATACGTTATAAACGTAGATAAATTAAAATTAACAAATGGCTTGTATTATTTAGCTGGTGTCAGGGTATTTTCAAGGTCTCTATATTCTCCCTATTATTTTTGCGTATTGAAAGTTTTTGTAAAACAAAAATTCAAAAAAAAAAGGAAAGAATTTCTGCCAAAAGCGTTAGCTTTAACCATTTGCACTTGTAGTGGTTGTAAAATAAAATAATAAGGAATCGAAAATTGCATAATATATATATACAACAAAACGGATTATCAGCATAATATGATAGATTTAATTTTTACTCGAGTACGTTTTTTTTTTCTTACCAATGTGTTTAAATTTGATAAAAAGATGTGCGCAATACATTAATTTGAATCTAATTAAAGGAAAATTTTTGTTTTTCTGGCCATAGAAATGCCGTTATATACAACAATAGGGTGTTGATGATGTAATAATTATTTGTTTCTAATTTTTAATAAATGATGATATTCACCAATCGTACTTATGCTTTGATATTTATAATTCATAAATGATGTTTATTCTATTCATAAGTCACAGACATATCTCCAATAGTTTGTTCATTTTTATCGACAATAGTCTCACAATCAATTGAAATGTCAGGAAATCTTGGTTTTAAGCCATGACTTTTAAATCAATCTCCATATTATATTCACAGTAGGGAGAATTATTTCAATAATATGAATATTTGGTTCAATTATCATATTCGATATCAAATTCACCGCCATCATCGTCATTAGTTCATTTTAAATACACGGAAACAGAGAATACGCAATTGTCAGATAACATCAGCACAATTTTCTCATTGTGAAATAATCAGAAAAACCACAAGAAATATTTCTTGCCTCGATATCGTTCATTCTCAACATATTTCATTTTTTTTCCTATAATTTGACCACACTCTGTTGCAACAAGGATAAATATCGCTGGTTCAATTCTCATCGCATACCGCAAAGCCGTTCTGTTGTTTTGTGAATTTCATATCTATCGATGTTCTTTAATATTCATGGATATGATTATTATCATTAATGTTATTTTCCGAATGTAAATATACCTTTTCATATCATCATAATCTGCAGAATGTAAATATGTATATGTATAATTCTCATGTAAATAAGTTGCTTTGAGTTATCATATCAATCTCGCAACTGTATTATTTTCCATTGACAATTGTGTGTGGATTAATTCCTCGTACTTCATTAACTCATTATAAAATCGATAACTAAAATGCTAAACTCTTAAATATGGAATAAACCAAACCATTCTTTGCAAAAAAAATAAAAATAATAAGTTAATGATTTACATTCCTGTGTTAATAAGGGTTTATGAAATTAAGTTGTTAGATTTGTAAGTATCAATATCGAAAGTTTATTAAACTGTTGGTTTTGTGCATCTTGAAATAAAAATATAGCTAAGGATATGGATATATGCAACCGTGCATAGATATTAGTTAGTGTTTGTTTGTTTGTGGAAGGATGAAGCGGTTGAAGGTGCTCTGCGGGAAATAGGGCTTTTATAGGCGAGAACCTACTCTCTATCTCTCTCTCTCTTGTGTGTGTGTTCTTCGTCGCCAAAAGGAAATTGATGACCAACAACGACCAGCAGCCAAATCTTCGCCAATATGATGTCCATCATCCATCGTCATTTATAAAACTAATTGATATTTGATACTCGATCATATGTGGTCGATACTTAATTGCCATATTTTTACATGTGTGCACTTTTATAATATAAGCTATTCTCAATAATCAAACAAATTGTATCCAAAATAGTTAGTTTATCTATCTATCTTTCGTAATACGTATTACGCCCTAAAGGTCACGTATGAACTTTGTTACCAGTATAAAATAGATTTATTTCCTCATATATCTCATTTTGTTTTTTAATAATATATTATCAATTTCTCTCATAGGTTATCTCTTTTCATTAAATTCTCTTTATAATATCGCGTAGCCGTACAAAATTACCTACATACGTATTTTTCACACAAAAAATAACAAAAAAAAAAAAAAAAAAATCGAACAACAAGAACTATACCTACTTCTTTATAAAATACTCTTGACGTTTTATTATACAGTTCAAACAATCTTTGCCATTATTTTAACAATCGTACGATTTATGTACGTCTTATGATAAAAGCTAAAAAAAAAAAGAAAAAAGAGAGAAAAGAAAAGAAACCTTTTACTAATGCAACGTAACGTATTGGGGGACGCTAAATGCCTAGTGAAAAACGATATATATGTGTATATATATGTATATACGTATATATATATTCATGTATAGTTACCTATATGTCAATTTAATAATGTCAAATAAGAAAACTTTTCAGTATACACGAAAATAAAGGTATATCTATATCTTATTTGTTTGTAATACTCTTAATAACCAATGTTGCTAACATTCTTTACCGTATAATTCACGTGCCTTGCACAATATTTACCTTTCTTTGTTTATTTTACTTTTCCATTATATTTAATATCAATTTATACAATATCTGCCATCGTAGAGAATGTTAATGAAAATTGGTTCTGTCTTGGATTAACCCTCTGTGATCTCTCTCTCTCTTTATTTAAGTATACGTATAAAACACTCATATGATACAATGAAATGTTATTTGATATATCGTTTTTTGAAATCTAGAGACACTCATTTATGTTTCCTGCATACATCGGATACTTTGCGCGTTACTCGCAGTAAGATTTTATTCATTTATTCACTTCGACGATTATCGATAGGTACTATGGCTTATTTCTACTATAACACAGAATGTTTATTTCAAGAGATATCTCAATAAGAAGTATATATCTTCGTCGTTGGTATATCTGGGCCTCTTTGGGATGGTAGAAGGAAAGGAATGTCTTTTGTGTTTGCACTTAATCTGTAAACAATCACATAAAAATAGTAAAGAAAAAAAAAGGCCAAAAAATAATGTTTGAAAATGTTTTGTGTATACTACTGGGTTATTGGTGCATACCTATATATATGTTTGATCATATGAAAAGGGTTCAGTTCATCATTTGAAGCTGCAACGATGAGAAGATAACTTGTTACAAACTATAGGTACGTGTATGTTTATTAATATTTGTTTTTTTTTTCCTCGTATTACATGCCCGTGTTTGTATCTCATGATGTGCAGCATCAAATTAATTGATCCCTATTCATATTTCACAATACGTGATAGAGATTTTATTTTATTTATTTATTTTTCTCGTGACATTATTCTATGTGTATCAAACAATTTATCATGAACATCTTTATGCAATTTATGTTACAGGAAGAAACTCCGCAAGGATTTTTCGAAGATCATGGATTGGGATAATAAGGACATCGCGACGATACCACCGATTGATGCACATTATCAAAAACATTCCATTTTATTATTATTATATTATACACATAATTTGAGTTACTTAATTAAGACGCTTTTTATTATTACTCCTGTACGTGGTGAGGTGTCAGTGAGCAGCTATAGTGCCTATAGTAACATTACTCAGTTCATCATATATTATCTTGCTGTACTTAATTAATCAAACGCTGTACCGGAGCGAGTTGAATTCTGCACGCGGTATATACTATTTAAAAATTATTCTTACTATCGAACTCATCAAACTATAATATCGGCAAACTTTAAAGTTTCGAATTTCCGATTTTTAATGTATCTTTTTCGACTTTGTAAGCTTTAGTCGTGTTTTTGTCGTCGCTTATGTAATCGAGAAATTCAGTTGGTATATAGGTTTTCCTGCATAATATCTTAAAGTGTGATAAATTTCGTTACAAATTACTTTGAATTTTTCAAATACGAAAATACGCACCAAGTATGCACGCACACATGTATATGTATAATAATAAGTGATTTTAAATAGTGTGTAAGATGTTATGTAGATAACGCGTTGCATTTGTTTTCAGAATTTTTCTCTTTTTTTTTCTTCCATTGACCAATTTTATTACAATTTTTTTTTTTTACAATCGACAAAGTACGGAAAAGTATTTACGATCGTTGCATTTTTAGGCAACGTAAATGAATAATAACGTTATTAAATAATATAAAATAACAGATTTTCAACTTATCAAACGTGGACCAGTATGTTTCGAAAACGTACGTTTTTTTTTTCGAATGCAACTAGTGAGCTTTTCGCTTCCAGTATTGTCTTATACATTATACACTTAATATAGTATCGCTATACTCATTTTGAAACATCATCTTTTTTCGTTCATCAATTCTTGTATGTACAAGAACTATACGATAGTGCTATGATATTTGCTTGTAAGCTCGAACGGCTATTTTGAATCATATTTTATTCGTCTTTACTCATGGTTCTTTTCATTATACAATTATATAGTATATTTCATAAATTAAAGCTCGGTGATATTCCTAATTTCGTCGGTTTATATACATATATATATATATACATATATATGATATGGTATTATTTATGAATAATTGATAATTTAGTATTGTGCAATACGCATTTGAAAAAAAAAAATCAAGTATTATTTCTGTAGAACGTGCTTTACGCTCCGTCCACAATCAACTATAAATAATAATTAATAATAATAATAATGGTAATAATTAAAACAATTCGTTGTTACAGCCTATAACTTGTCTTCTCTTGTTCCTCACTTCCGGTTTCCCAATTTTCATACATACATTTATTTAAATCAAATGAAAATAAAAATAACTTACTGTTGTTTTTTGTTATTCGAAAGCACGCGGTTTTTTATCGCTTAGATTTTTTCTCACTGATGATAATAATGATAGCCACTAAATTTTACAACGAGAATAAAACAGCGGAGTTTAATCGTTATCGCTTGAAATGTGTAAATTGTGTTCTTTGTATGTATATCTATAGATATATTTAAAAATATACAAGTAAGTACACATTATTCATACCAATATACCTCAGATGGTTTCGGTACAATAAAAATTAGATAATAGTACTGCAATACGTGTAATGAATGATTTTTCATTCATTCATTTAGTTTGCTTGCATGAATTAATGAGTTTTTATTATTTTCCAGAAGTAATATACAGTAAATGATGTGTGAACAGTAAAAAAAGAAAAAATGATTTTGAATTATCCCTCGAGAATGTTGCCGCCGTGGTAGGAACGGAGATCGATTAATCAAAGAATCCAAACTGCAGTTGATAACGCGGAAACCTCCGCGGGAGTCCTGAATTAAGCTCCTAAGCTAAGGGAGTATCGAAGCTGTGGTCATGGTCATGAGATTATGCATAAATCTTGAGACTTCTTCGATATGGCAAGAATTAGACTTATATAGGGGTGGCGGAAAGCGGACGATTATCATTTTTTTTTAACTGAGCGCCTGGCCCACGAAAGTGTAAACCAGTACCCGCACACCCCGCAACCCCAAAAGCTTTCCTACACCTGCTCTGAAGGAAGGCGATTCCTGCGACCGCGAAGTGGTGGCGCAACGCGTTAGTTTTACGATCCTCTCGAAGCTCTGCGAGCGCGTCGCGCATGCGGGTTCCTTTGGTCTATTAGTCGTCGTCGGGTCATTCGCGACCGAGAATTCGTCGTCGACGCACGAAACCTAGCGTTGCGACTATCGCGCTTCGTTGGTCGCGGTTCGGGAATTTTTTTTTTTCTGTTGTCGAGCCTTCCAGGGCGCAGTCCCGTATATAATAATAACGCGGTCGAAGAACATTACCCGTTAGTATATAATATAGTAAAACGCGTTGACGCGTATTAATTATAACATACAGGACTCGAAAAGTGATAATTACAACGTCGATAGGATAATTAAAAAACAAAAAAAAAACAAAAAAAAAAAGGGGCGATTCCCACCGTATAATATAAACAAATAATACCACGTACATCATATAAACAATTGCAATATTTCAAAAGAGGGTTGCGTCTATATAAGATTCGGCATTGCGATGCAGATTCCTGGAGAACAACCGCCCGCTGCAGACGATAACGGAAGCGCTGCAAGCTAGGAGCGCTTTTTTGTACTCGCGCTTTAATAGCTGCGGGGGGGTTGCGGATAAAATATGAGCCCGATTAACCGTGGCAGGGGCTTTTTTTGGCGATTTACTTCAAACCCTAAAGAGGAGGAGCATCATCAACAGTACCGTCAGTTAATATCATCCAACGGTATAAGTAAAAGACCGTTTGAAACCGAATATACTTCATCGTTAATAAAAAAAGGGACAGGACATATTACAACGTCTTACAAGATATACGAATTTCTTCTTATTTCCATAAAACGTTGTTCATCCGATAATGATATACGTTATTTCAATACCTGCAACCGGGCTTACACCCTCATCAATGAACTAAAGGGAGTAGCTACTATAATGTGCGCCGCAGGTGCGATTCTCCTATTCCTATTGTGACGCGGCGATAAATTCGTTGGAGATGCTCCCTGCAGGCTTGAGCAGGCAGCCTTCTTCCATCATTCGGCCCGTCCTGGGCTAAGCTGATAGTGCGCGTGTGCTACAACAGACCTGAGAAGAGCGCGATTTAAGGCGAGACCCTGACTTTGAACGGCGCGCGCGAAATCCTCAAAAATAATAATAATAATAATAATAATAATAAGAAGAAGAAGAATCACAGAATATAAGGCAAACAAGATCAAGAGAGATCGAATCGGACGAAGGAAAATAAGAAGAAGAAAAAAAAGAACAGAAACAACCGACGATCCCTCAACTCTTTCAAAATCAACAAATTGCATAAATACATATAATATGTTATGCGGTTGAAACGCGCGATGACGCTATAACGTTACGGCCAATGGGAAAATACCGCACCATAACTGCCCCCCCTCGATAGAGACAGAGAGAGAGAGTTAGGGGTTGTAAATGATCACCGAAGCATACAGATACATAAAAATCGTCAATCGGACGTACACTCAGATAAATAATAATATAAAAACAGCAAGTTACGTAGCGATCAAGTATATTACGTTGGATATTATATAGGCGCGTACTGTTTTCCTGCATTCATCAGTGCGCGAAGAGCGCGCGTGAGTTAGCGAACAAGAGCCTATAGAGCTGATCTAAGATACACACATATATATATATATATCAATATCAATCATTTATCTATATGGTTATTTAGACGTTGGGCGAAGCGTCGATACATATATATATGTACAGTGGAGCTGTACATGCAGACTTACCCTACACGTATAGATATTGTAAAAGATAAAGAGATAAAGAGATAAATAGATGAGTAGATAATTGGAGCGGGGAAAGAGAACGAGAGAAAGAGAAAGAGAGAGATAGTGTGTATGTATGTGAGAGAAAGAGAGTGAGGGATGTCGTCGCGTTGCGCGGATGTCATGGTGCGGAGGCGCGTCGGCGCGTGAGTGTGTGACGTCGTCGTTCCGACGTCGAGACGCTGGTCCGTCGGTCCGTCGGTCCGTCGGGTTGATAGGACGGATAGGACGGGAACGGCTCCGAGAGTCCGGGTTGGGGTGGCGTACGTGGCGTGCGCCGTCCCTGCTCGTAAGGGGCTGAAGAAGCAAGTGGTGCCCGAAAAACGTTAGCCACGGTGCGGTTTATATACTTACAAAGCACGTTTATATTAATACACATACGTACCTGCTGGGAATATATAGGGTGTAGAGAAGAGAGAGAGAGAGAGAAGACAGAAGACAGAGACCGAGAGAGAGAGAGAGAGAGAGTCGCGTTGGATGCTCCCTAGGAGGTATTATAAACTATATAGTAACTGTACAGATATCCCGAATCGTAAATAATAAAAAAAAAGGAGAAAAAAAGAAACTAATAAAAAATATAGAGGGGGGGTTCGACGGGGGGATTATAAAAGAAAAAAAAAATCAAATAAATAAATAAAAACAACAAGAAATAATATAAATAAAAAAAAGAAAGAAATTTTCTTATAGTGGTGATGGGTAAGCAGCGGTGTGGATACGGCGGTGTTAAATATATACGCTGCTGTGAAATTGGAAATGCGCCCTAGGCACTGCAACGCGACGTTAATCTACAGGGATACCCTGAGGCATCGAAATGTTCGCGTACGGTTTCGAGATCACATAGGCATGTAATAAATAATCATCAAATGTGCGGCGTGTGCCTTGTGTAATTTCACGGTGAAAATCTGGCGTAAACGGTGCCGCGGTGGGTCAGGGATCATGGCGTCGGTCTCGGCCGAGACACCAGCCAGCCATGGGCACAGCTTCAGTAAGAAAACGTTTCACAAACCCACCTACTGTCATCACTGCACTGACATGCTCTGGGGCCTCTTACAGCAGGGGTACATCTGCGAAGGTATATATGACTAATCGTACACACACACACCATAATCAACCCCTTCATATTTTTATTTTTTACTTCTTTTTTTTTTTGGTCCTTCATCAGTCCTTCTATATCATACGCAATCTTCATCCTCTTATAACTTCATTCAAATTGTTTGTCTATTATAAACACACACCATGAATACACAACGTTTTCACACCCTGCGTTCTTTTCCTGCCTTATACATACCCTACCCTCCCTTTGGTATATCTAGCTACGATGGATATGCGGGTGCTATACTGCGGAAGCTGTGAACAGTTTATGGTACCAAATGATCGAGGTCCTTTGCAGACTAAAGAATCTTATTCTTGGATTGGAATCGTTTCGAAGAATGGTGATGATAGGCACATCATCATCGGGCATGCAATGTGTTCAAATGTGTTAATGTTTACACTCTAATTCCTACATGTGCTGATCGATAACTCTGGCTCTGACAATCGAATGTGGATTTGTTTTTTTGGTTTGATTTTGGCGTTAGGAGTTAGGTTTTTGGAATGATCAGATGTGCAGGGATCATGGTGTGCCGGGTGGTTGAGGTGCCCTGTCTGATCTATACACCGGTATAAATGAGACGAGAAGATAGAGTTTAAAAGCTGAGATAAAGTATATAGGAAGGACGCGGAGGTATATCTGGCTGACCTCCAACAGCGATGAATGGATGTTGGAACGGACATGAATGGATACGAATGCCAACGCGTTCGAAGCACTCGGCGGTGCGGTTCGGTCGAGGTCCAATGAATCGACCCGGACCTCGACCTCCCTAGCGCCGGTCTAACAGAAAGACACACTTTGCCTTCTTCATTTATTCTTTTACCTCGATTTCTATTGTCATTTTTTGCTAACGTAGATCTCTCGACGGTCTCTTACAACCCCTGAAACGCATATCTTTAGGTGCGTATACAGTCGAGTTGAGTCGAGTCGAGTCGAGTCGAGTCGAACCAATTCTCATATATCTCGATCGTCCTTCACACCTTAACATACATACAGGTGAGGGCAACCCCTTTTTGGGCTACAGGGGGTTTCAAGAGCGCGTGGTAAAATTGTTAAAAAAAATAAAAAATAAAGAGAAAAATTTCTCGAGGTCGCTGGTAGCGCTGGTACCGGTTCCGATGCTGATGCTGATGCTGATGCTGATGCTGATGCCCGGAGCACCGGAGCGTCGTAGCGCGAAGAACGACGCGGATCCGAGGAGGACGAGGCGGGGGTCGAGGACGCGCGCATCGCGGCTCGCACGAGCATTGATCGCGGGAGGGAGGGGGTGGTTGAGGGGGTGGCAGCTATGGCGACTATATGGAAGCGGCTATGGAAGCTGTGCAGAGAAGGCTATGTGAACGTTATGGCGGCACACCCGCTGGTTGCCCTGCCCGCTTTCAACCTAACCCTCCTCCACCTCCTTCTCCACCTCCACCTCCACCTCTTCTTCTTCCAGCTCCTCTTTCTCCTCATACCCCCGCTGGTATCCAGCCATCCGCCACCATCCCGCAACCCGCAACCAAGCCGCCTGCCCGCCAGCCCTGTGACGTCAACGTCCGTGCCCCCCACACAGAACCTAGATACATTCACATAAACACGGGCCAGCACCGAACCACGGGTTCAGAGCAGTAACCAGCGACCGAATAACCGACGCTGTGTAACCAGAACTGGGTTACTCTTCCCTCGCTAGACCTTTTTTTTTTTTTTTTTACCTTTTTTTTCTCTTTTTTTTTTTTTTTTTTCGTCTACAATTCGTTAGTTTCTTGTCGTATGTATATAGTTTTGAGGGAATTTTTTTTTTTTCATCAACTTTTGAGCTTCTTATATGTCTTATAGAGCATATGGAGATGAGGGATTACATTTTTTGAATCATCCAAATATATGAAACTAAGAAACGTACATAAACTTTGCACTTTTGGTTAATTCAATTACGCCTGAGATGGTATGATTTTGGATTGAAGTATTAGTGCAGGGTGCTAAGGGGCACCGATAGGGTATGATTATATACCTGAGATCGTATGTGCAGTTGCCTATGATCTTCATTCGTATAAATTCCCATTTTCCTGATAACGAGTAGTGTTCTTTAATTGTATGTACATAGTAGTAGTTGATCTAATAACAAATTAGCAATATATCAAATAACGCGTTCCTCTTTTACGTGACCTACGGCACGTGTAGTATATATAATATTCGTATACAAGCAAAAGTCTTGAGAAATATCCAGGCTCCTAATTATAACGTAATCTAATCAGACTTCCTTTACTTTACACAATCGAGGAAAATGAGAGAGGTGCGGTCAAACCGCTTGCTGTGTGGTTAATTTGAGATGCATGAATTAACAAGGCTTATTTAACTCTTGGTTGATGCGTATTTATAATTTCTCAGCATCAAAATCGTTAGGGGTGTATACTTGTATAGGTATAATATAGGTATAATGTAAAATTAATCAGGATATCGAAGCATCCAAAATATAGGGGACGGCCGGTTTAGCGTGCTATATTCATATATATATATATATATACATTATTTTTCGTCGTTTTACGTCGTTGGACAACGAAAATACTTGCACTCCATAATTAATGAATTAGAAAGTGTTATTTTATGTAATTACTATGCCTAGAGTCACGCAAACGAGCTTTGCAGACAAAACGCGGGTTAGTTTATGCGATGGAGTGGTTTTTGTCGTTGAAATAACGACTCTGTGAAGTAGTAGCTTAATTCGTAGCTCTTTTTTTTTGAATTTTTTATATACTTTTATGAATTTATTTTAAAAAATTTTTTAGTCTCGTTTCACGTATGGAATATTTCTATTCTATTCATCGGTCTGACAATCAAAATACCCTGATCATGAATAATCAGCTGTAGGTATTCGATTACCCGCACTAATGATTCTTCACTTGACGTACATTCTAAAATATGATCTCTATGAGGATCCGTATATACGTCTATATGTATCTATACATATATAAATAATACACCTATATATATGCTAGCTACCTACATATTCGTGTGTATATACTTTTCGTAAATACATGCCATGCATATATGCGCGTTCAGACCTTCTGTCTCGGCACTTCCGAGTACAATCGACGAGTTATACCGCCGTTAGCACGTCGCAAAAGTACGCGAATCTGTTCTCGTCTTAAAATAGAGCGACATGTGTAGTTTTTACGTCCTCTTTTTCTTTTTTTTTTTCTCGTTTTTCTTATTTCTTATTTCTTTCATTAGCATTTGGCTTTCATGACGTTATAGTTTCTAACGCCTCGTGCAACTTGTCAGTATAGCTATTTTATACCTTCGTGAAAGATTTGACGATCTGTCTAATCCAACAATGGTTCACAGCTTAACGTTTTACATAAATAGTTGCGGTTTAACTAGTATTCGAAAAAAAAAAATCTATATCAGTAAGTTCTTTTGCATCGGACTATAGAATCTCTATGCAGTTTTTGACACCATGAAAGAAACCTTCTTATTTCACCCGAAGAAGAATCCACCTGATATGAAGAATGCTTGTTTCATGGGGTAGGTGCAGCAGGTCGTGATCGAAGGGTATTAGAAAATTGATGCTTTTACGCATGTTGAGAGGAATGAAGAGAAGAAGAATCTAGTTCTCTGTATAGGATATATAATTTCAGGTCGATGTAAGTTCAACCCTCGAAAAGGAAAAGGAAAAGGAAAAGAAAAAGAAAAAGAAGTAGAGGGCGAGGTGGAAGGATAAGGGCCAGAAGGGAGGGGCATAACCAGAACTAAAAGTAGAAGTAGAAGTAGAATTGGTCCCACGACAGTTTCCCCCCCGATGTATAACTATATACCTTATACCCTACGTTTGCGAACTAGCTCTTCGAAGCTTTCTGTATATGTATGCCTAGGAGGAGGCCAACCCGGTGGAGAGTATAGAACGCGCAACTCGTCCCAAGGGCACTTTATTTTAGAGGTTTGGCGGTCCTATCAGCAGAAAATAGACACTGTCGACGCAAACGGATTACGCAATTAACAGCGGAGGTTTAATAAACCAGAATTTTACTTCGTTTAGTTTATTAATACGATGTATTATAGAGCTTTGTATGATTACAATTTCCCGTTTTTACGCGCGAAGAGAATCAAGAAAAAAGAAGAAGAAGAAGAAGAAAAGGGTTTTTTCTTTTCACACAGAACTTCTAAGCTGTTTGAAATTCCTATTTTCATAAACCTACGGGTACACTTACTAGTTCGACGAGCTCAACTCTCTTGAGATTATCGATTTCTTAATCGGGAAGCTTCATTTCACAAGTGGTAAAGCTATGTCCCAGATCGAGCTATTATATCTCAAGAACTAAGTGTCGTATGAATTGCAAATTGCATCTAAGTAAGTATCCCCCCTGTTTTTTACCTCTCGCCCTTTTTTTCTTTTTTTTTTCTTTTTTTTTTTTTTTTCTACTCTTCCTTTGCCTCTCGTCCGCATCCAACAGACCTCTTCTTTTATACTCACTCTTTACTTGCCTACTCTTCATCTTCAACGTCCTCCTTTTCTTTTTTTTTTCTCCTTCTTCTTCTTCTTCTTCTTCTACTGGACGCAGTCCCGAGGCCTCGTGGAAAATTTCTTACAGGCTAAACTTACCGAAGAGCCCTGCAAACCTAAAGCTCAAGCTATAAGACTCTTACAAAAGCACTGAGCTTTCTTTCTCTTTCTCTCTCACTTTCAATTATATTTACCAGTCTTTAGTATATTCGCTAACGATAAGTAAAGCTACATTGCATACACGAAATACAAACAGTTTCTTATAAATACGACTATAGTGGATATTATATCTCAATTTCTTTCTATTTCAATGTCTAGACAAAATTTTGTTGTTGTATAATCTATACACAAGAAAGGCGACAATACGATCTAAATATTCAATTGTCACTTCCAAATAAAGTTCTCAACGATTTTTATTCGAAACCTATAGATCAGCTGTGCATCTAGTAATATCTTACAAAGCTTGTTGAAAAAAGGAAAAAAAATAGAAGTTTAGTTCACTGATATGTATAATGATTGCGGGTAAAATTGACCTCGAAAGATATTGTCTGCAGTGATGACAATTCGATTTATATCATTGTTATCGATTTATGGCATTGTAGTATATATTTTTCATCTTCAAAGATATATTTTAATTGTATCATATAGTGAAAAAAACTATACGTATTCGTATGTATCTTTCTAATGTGAGATGGTAGATTGGTGGGTGGTAAATAAACAGCGATTCTTACACTGGCAGGCATGTCTCTATTGTACATACGTTAGATCAATGATATATGTATATATGTACATTAGGATTTACCCGCGAGGTAATTAAACAACGTTTGCGTACAGTAGGTACGGGTACCCATACGTTATTCCAATATTCGAATTATAAATGTAGATTCTAACAATAAGTTGCAGTAAATGTGAATGTTGTCTCGACTCTCCAGACTGTTGTATTCGCTTTTTAAGAGAGTCTGCATTGGTACATATACATATATATATATCTTGCTTGTACTTGTCAAAGAATAAAACTCTTTTCCCTCTGTTTGACGTTTCCTCTTGAAGTTTTTCTGCAAACACTCAACGCCCAGGCACGACTACTACTGCCTGATGCCTATAGCTGCAAACTGACAAGTACACTCGGCAAGATGAATTTCTAATTTATTTTCTTCATCCACTTTGTACTATAGATACATATGTATACCTACGATCTGATGTATTAAATAATTATTACTTCATTCTCATTCTCATTTTCATACCAAGAATAAGATTTCTTCTCGCCATATGTATATCTGTATACCTACTCGCATTCTTCAAACTTTATATCATTCCTCAATAATACCCACTCGCCCCTCTGTTCATATAAACCATACAATCAATTAACTTCAAAAGCTCATTTTTATCAAAATACTAATCTAAAATCCTAATTAATAAAATTTTTAACAATTGCAGTGTGCAACTTCGTGGTGCACGACCGCTGTCTCAAGACCGTCGTCTCTCCCTGCTCCAGCATCGCGGCAAGCCTGATCAAGGTAAGAATAAATAAAATTTAAGGTTATATGTATACGTAGACGTACTTGTAATGATATACATTTTTGTACTTTTGCTGAATTTTTTCGCTAATTTTTTTAATCTATTTTTTCTTACTGTGGGAGGAGAGGGGGGGGAGGGGGATTATTTTCTTATACTGGTATAAAACGATTTTGAGAGAACAACTAGTTCGACGGAGGACAAGGCTTATTTAACATTATCTCACCGATATTGTGCTCTGTCTGTGACTTGTCGGGCAATTCGGACAGCCCTACGATCAATAACAGAGCTCGGCGGCTCTTTGGCTGTTTGCCTCTCTTCGCTTAACTTGTCGAAGTAGATACGCTACCGCGTTGGTCAGACCGAAACTCCCTAACGTCTTACACGTTATACTTTATTTAGTTATACTATACGTATAGGTGGGAGTTTCTCCTTATTTTTTTTCCTTTTTTTTCTTTCTTCATATTTTTCACCTGTCTGACTACGGACGGGGTATTAACACTGCATGCTGGAACTCAGAACTCTGGTACATACGGCGGGCAGGTACACCTACCTACCACTCGATAAGCTCTTACTACTTAAATTACGTCACTCTCTATGACGTCCGATCCTACTGCCGCGTGTCTGACTAACAACTCACACGTGCTACTCCACAATCAGATATGTACTAGTAAATAGATAGATAGAATTTACGTTGATATATTGAATTATATGAAAAATTACTCCCTCCAATATACATGATCATTTTGAATTCGCAAAAACGTCGGTTAGAAGAAAAATATTCGTATAATAATAATTTATGATAATGTATTATTCTATTTTATTATTAATTTATTGTTCAAATTAGTCTATTAAGTCTGCAATCTATTGGTGTCTGTATATAATTATTGAGATAATAGACGAATTACTACAATCTATAATTTTGAGTTTTGGTTGGAAATTGAGAGGAAAATTATGCGATTCGTTAACCCTTCGTGGCCACACCTTTGCAGAATAACTTGGTGGTCATACCGGGTAAAATTTACCTAGAAAAGTTTCAAATGGTTACTGTGTGAGAACTATCTGTCCGATCGGGATCGAAAAAATACTGAAAATACTTTGAATATTTTGAAACATGTGTGAACAGTAGTTGTGTCAAAATTCAAATCACAACATGTTCGAAAAAAAAATTGTAAATAGGTAAATTTGTTAAAAAATACATCTTTTCATTGAAAAAACCATAACTTTTTGAATGTTCAATATTTATTCTTTGATTTATATGTGAAGAGGATCGATTTTTGGAGTAAAAATGAATATGGATTCATCTGGAAGATATAAGTGCGAAAAATGCACCTTTTCGCTAAAAAAATTGTAGCTGATGCATTTGTTAAATATTTTTTTACCCAAAATGAGGCCTGGGTAAAATTTACCCATAATGGGTTAAGATAGAATTTTTTTCTTTGCAATGTAAATCAATTATTATAGCAAATTGTATTGATAGTTCCTGAAAGTATCGACAAGAATACTAAAAATTTTCGGATATTCTTATTTGAATAGTGGAAAAAAATGAAAATAAAAATAATCATTTTTCTTTCTTCTGTATAGAACCCGGTTGCACATTGTTGGTCGGAACAAGCGCACCACAAAAGGAAATTCTGCAATGTATGTCGGAAACGCCTGGAAGACAGCCCATCCATTCACTGTGAGAGTAAGTAATACAAAAATATCACCAAATATCTCATTCTGAGATATATTTCATCTTTGGTATTTCTATCTTGCTGTTAATATGTACGAAAATAAAAATAGGTAATTCAAAGAATATTTTAGAAATTTGTGTTAAAAATGAGATAAACAACTCAATCAACGAAGAAGAAAATAAATTAAACACCAAGAACATAGATGCTATGGAAGCTCCATATAGTATAATAAAAAAAAAATAGAGTAACCGAGACGGCCTATAAATGATGAATTTGTTAAATGAGTGTTTTGTATTTTGATACAGTATGCGACTACTTCGTGCACACGGATTGCCAAGATTTTGCAGTCGCAGACTGTAAGGAGAATGCTACTTACCTGCCTGGGAAGGATCTCGCTTCTGTGCGACATACCCATCATTGGCGGGAAGGCAATCTTCCTAATAATTCAAAATGCATAGTGTGCAAGAAGACTTGCTGGTCTGCAGAATGTCTATCAGGTTATCGATGCGAATGGTGTGGCATGACGGTAATTTAAAAATTAAACAGTATCTGAAATTATTATATATTGTCTACGAGGCCCAAAAATTTCTCACTAATAATCATTTGATATTTTACAGTCTCATGCCTACTGCCACAAGAACATACCGCAGGAATGTACATTCGGAAATTTGGAACCTATCTATCTACCGCCACATGCAATCAGTATACCTCGCACCGAGGTCCCTATGGAGGCGATCATCGGTGTCCAGGTCCGTCGCAAGGAAGTTCTCGCTCGTGAGTATTCTTGCCGTAAGTGTCTGCTTATTATTAATATATATATATTATTATTGTATATTATTGCTAAATTATATTAAGCCTGGTTTGTAACAGGGGGTTAAAAAATTTTATACATCATTTTATATACAGAATGCAAATGACTGCGATATTTATTAATTCATGATGCAGTTTGGTGATTCAAGCATTTGGCGTTATTCCAAAAGATATGTCAAATTTGCATCTTGATCTCTATCACAACTTGATTTTGAATTCTTATTTCATCAATGAAATTTATTCAAATATATGAAGAATTTTTTATGGATGATGACGTAACTCTTTTTTGATTATACTTCTTTATTTCATTTTCTCTTTCTTTCATTCTCTCATAATTTCTTTCTTTTTTTTTCTTTCATGTATAGTTCTTAACAAATTGATATTCTAATAACGTTATTGAATGTTGATGGAAGAGCATATTTGATATTCCAATGTTTTTACTCTATAATAAATGATTCTGCAGTACAAGACTATATTTTGACAATAATAAATTAGATAATTGGTATCTTGGCTTTTGGAACATCGTTTTGTTTCATGTGTTTACATCCGGCATAATTATATACCTACAATATTTTCATTCTTTGAAACACGTGATATATTCCAATTCATAATATTTATTATATTATAATGCACAATTGCTCGATATCCTGGTATCTGCAATATTATATAAAGTTATATGCACCAATGTACTTTGTTTCTTTTTTCTTTTTTTTCTTTTCTCTTCTTTTGATGATCATTATTATACCAATGTTAACGTATCGATCAGAGGGTAGGTATATATAGGTATACTATAATGTTGATATATTTTAGTATAAAAATCAAAGTTTGATGTACATTCTACATACGTACCGTTAAGAATGCTTCATATTTGCAGCCAATGTAGTCACAGCTATCTAGAAAAATTTTGTAGTTACTTTAGAATAGAATAATAAGAAAGTTAACAAGCGGGCCAGTTATAATCAATCTGTATCATTTTCATATACCTACATACTTGTAAGAAGTTAAATCAATTCTATTAATAGAGTTTTTTAAAAGTCATAATCATTAATGACTTATAATCGAATAGCGTTGATAATTTGTATACTAATTTTAAAAATAGAATTTATTTAACATAATCAATGCTTATTATAGACGTCCGATATTTCATTATACAAAATGTCTATTTACACTGCACTTTTGTTTGCCCGTCAAAAAATCTGTAATAATAACACACACATTTGTATATAACTATATCATATAGACACATGTTCAAGTCGCATATACATCGTTACACATATGTTACATATTTTACCCTGTAGGAGCTTTTTTAATATCATTTCATTCCAATTACATTATTAGTATAGTTTTATTTCAACGGTTCTTATTCATACTTTATCACATCTTGACTCTTCAAACTCTCCGATAATCTATAGAATTACAAAAAAAAATTCTCAATCTTTGCGATCGGTATAATTCAATTTTATTCATCTATTTTTCTATCCGTCTATTCGATCATATTCAATTACTATTCCTTGTCGTACAATATCTTACAAAACTATACCTAACGTGTATCCGTAACGTCAAACAATTTTAAATGATATACTGATATGCTTTTTGTAAATGCGAACTAACAGCAAAAACTATCAGTTTAAAAATGTAGAAAGAATTACTAATCAATCAATGGAAATCAACTCAATTTAGAAATTTATTCCGAATTAAATTCATTCTAATTTATGGTCCGACGCTTATTTCATTATTGTACATGTTTCTTAGTACTCATCTATTAACAAATGTGCTTTACGCGATTTTGCACCAAATCTGCAACGACGACGGTTCACCTAACTTTATTGAAAACGATAGTGAAGTTAGCTTATATCTCAAGAATGAATTGATGATGTATTAAAAGATTGAGAGAAATTTTAAAAGAGTACAGCTGCTGAGTTTTGTATGAATAGTAAGTTGTAAAAACAAAAAAAAAGAAAGGAAAAAAAATTCGGACTATTATGTTTGCTTCTCTTTGAAGATTACACCGGAGAGCAATTCGATTTCGCTGAGAGTGAACAAATTGGGGGCGAAGGCCACCTTGCCGCAGCTTTGAGGCGCCTTTCACTAGTTTTGCCACGTAGCTGCCATGGAAATTGTCATGCTTCCCCTCCTTATGTTCGAGGTACCTAGATTATTAATCCATCCTCTGCCATGCAACCATGTGTGTGTGCATATAATACTGAATATAGACAAAGTACCTACACTTATATATATATATATATACGCTCAAGGGGTGGGAAGCTCTCTGATATCTACACTGTTAATTGTCACCATATATCATATATCATACCTGATTATTATTACCTATATACTATTATTCATCCTGCATCTTTGATACATTTTCAAAATTAGATTAGTAGATCAATTTAGGCGATACATATATCGTTATACTGTTCGTTAGTGGTGTACTACTGGTGGCTTAGCTATAAATTATTGGCAATGCAGTGGTGATACGTACACATTTATATATATGAAACGAAATTTTAGATATGGTAATATTTTATGTATTATAGTTCTTTTTTCCGAGTGGAAAACTAATATAAATGTAGTTTTTATATGTATACGCAGATACTATCAAATCAATTCACACGTTCAATATAGAATCTATAATATTGATCTCTTATATTGCCTGCCGTAGGTTTCAGATGCATTTATATAGTATAATAGCAAAATAGGTGATAGTAGCACAGTACTGAGAAAAACCGATTGATAATATACTTTTCCACAATTATTCTGTGTCAGGATATGTGCTGAAATTATAATAAACCTTGCCATGTGATTCTTGCGTGAGTATACATAGAAGTCTTTGAAATTCATACAAAGAAGAATGATTAGGAGCGATATTATATGCAGATAATACCAAAGTTTAGGATTAATTGTGCTTGCATGGTACGATAACTGTGCCCCGCAGTCTATATGCACGTACAATAGTTGTTTGACTTCAGTGCATGCGCTATATCTTGCAGTATCAAGCATTGTTCATATTTTTGTTACACCTGTTAATCTACTGTGATTAAGTGCAAAGGAATGTTAATCACGATCGATGCTCTCCCTGTTACATGTGCTTCGTTAAAACGAATATGTAACAGCTATACTGAAAGTGTAGGACAAGGAAATATACATAGCATTGTGTAGAAGGAATTATAAGAATATTTTATAACATATGAAGAATAATTAACGACAGCTATGATTAGGAAGTTGTTCTACAAGGAGTTACAATAGAATGTGTAGTCGTGGCATAATATCAGATAGAAATTATGACAAAGTAACGGAATAAAATGCCTGTGCCAGTGATTTTCTTCAAAATAAATATAAAATGGAGAAGATGTTTGAACATTATGCTTTCCTATTGATGTTCAGCTGTGTTACTATATCATTTATCAATAAACTCTCTTACACCAGGCTGACAATGAAACGAGAAATTCAATGCGGTATGAGAGTCAACCAACCACGTTATTTCATCGAATATCAAGGTTTTGATGTACTTTGTGATTTTTGAGTCATAATCAAGTTGTTTTATCGATAAATTATTAGAAAGTTAGGCCTACAGCGGCTGGTTCTGTCTAATTTCAATTGTAATTAGTATTTGATTTTACAGCACGTAGCATTTCAGAGGAATTCAGCAGCGGAGATACTCGGAATAGAGACAATGACGAACCGGCACAGCAAAGCAGTGGAGCTCACAGCCGGGATTCTTCGAGACCACAGAAAGAAAATAAAGAAGATAGAGACGAAGGTATTACCACTTATCCAATGTCCGCATGCTTAGGCACCTTCAAGAAAAGGCTTTTCACACCAATCGTCATACATCTACCATGTGCCATTACAGAGATGATCAAGGTTTACGACGGCAATATTTCCGTTAGACGTCGGATATTTCGAGTAATCAACGTGCCTCGTCAAGCCAGTATCGACCAGGTCCTCACTATAGCCCTAAGAGCATTCCACATAACTAAGGATCTAAGTATGTCTCATTGAAAATATATTTTCATTTACTTTCTTCAGCTGATACTTCTTACTTATACTAAAAATATTAATATTTGTAGGGAACTTTTACTTAACTGACTTGTACGCCACCGACGAAACTCGTTTGTGCGATCCAACGCCAGTTACTAGCTTGCAACGGAGAGAAGGCAAGCGTCCGGCTGTCTTCCTGCGTTTCAAGTAAGTCTTTCATTTTGGTTTTACATATTTGAATCATTCGAGGATTCGTGATGGGATGAACTACAAGATTTCAACTAACGCACAGAAGTTTTTAACGCTAATTACTACGGAATGAAATATTCATTTTCAATTGTTGATTTCTAACTGATAATCATAGGGACAACGAGTGCGGCGAAGTACGAGTTTATCCAGGTAAACTTCAGGTATCTGAGGCTTTTTGCATCGTCCCAGTTACCGAAGCAAGTACCGTTGCTGACCTCATTCGGGAAGCACTTCTTAGATTCGGTCTTGAAAATTTCAAATGCGAGGAATATCGCTGTAGTGAGATTCTACTGGATCGCGGTGGTCAGTACTCGTTATTTATTTGCATTCAGTAATCAATATACAATTTCAAATTAGTCAGGATCTGAATGAGAATAATGAACGACAATATTTTATTTACATTAGTCACGGAACGGGTATTATCCTGGAACGAAAGGCCTTGGGATATTGTTAAGCTACTGGGAAAAGACTCAATCCGACAAATGGAATTGATGCGATTTTACCTTCAGCTTAAACAAGACCCGCATGGGCCCAATCTTGCTTTATTTGTTGGCAACCTTCCACCTAATCTTTCTGAGCGTAATTATGAAAATATGTTGACGGACTTCTTAGGAAAAGGTTCGTATATCTATTGAACATTTGGCATTGTCTCTTTTATCAATTTCATTTATTACTTGGACCTCAATAATTTTTCAAACGTTCATTTTTAGAGAATAAATTTTCATCCATTGGCCCAATTTATTACGAGTATGGATCAATGGTAATAATATATGAGGATTCAAACAAAGCTGTAAAGGCTTTATACACTTTACGCGAATCTAAATATGAGGACAAACATCTATTAGGTAAATTATCTTGTTATCCATTAAAATTATAATTGAAACTGTTGCTATCTCCATCGAATGTCTGATAAAACTCATGTCTATTTATTGTAATGAATATTTCGCAGTAATGCTTCTACCCAGTATCGAGCCGAGCATGGTACCTCCCGGTGTTCAGCCCTTGCTTGTATTTGTAAATGTTAAGTCAGGCGGATGTCAGGGCCTCGAATTGATTTCAAGCTTTCGTAAGCTTTTAAATCCGTATCAAGTATTTGATTTGGATAACGGAGGCCCTCTTCCTGGGTAAGTGTCCAATAATTGGAAGAAAAATTAATGGAGTTACAAAAACTCAAAATTAATTACGAACAATTAATGATCGAGATCATATTACAGGCTGTATGTCTTTAGACATATAAGAAATTACAAGATTCTAGTCTGTGGAGGCGACGGAACAATAGGCTGGGTATTACAATGTCTGGATAATGTCGGTCAAGACAGCGAATGTTCTTCGCCCGCTTGCGCTATCGTTCCTTTGGGAACTGGCAACGATTTAGCAAGAGTATTACGTTGGGGCTCAGGGTATACGGGGGGAGAAGATCCGCTAAGTTTATTACGCGACATTATCGATGCCGAAGAAATAAAATTGGACAGATGGACAGTCGTTTTTCACCCCGAAGATAAGGAGGACAAATCTCAGCAAGTTCCTAACGCCGCAGGTATAGAAATATTAATGAATCTTTATTAAATGATAATAATATATGCAAAATTCGTGATTATAAATCAAGGAAATCTATTCACTGCAGTTGCTGGTTCAACTAGCGAAGATAATACCCAAATATTCGTAATGAACAACTATTTTGGTATCGGAATCGACGCTGATCTATGTTTGGCATTCCACAATGCGAGGGAGGAAAATCCAAACAAATTCAACAGTCGACTTCACAATAAAGGAGTTTATGTGAAAATGGGTCTGAGAAAAATGGTCGGTCAGAAATTATGCAAAGATTTGCACAAACAGATTCGATTAGAAGTCGATGGTAAACTGGTTGAACTACCTCAGGTCGAAGGCATCATTATTTTGAATATTTTAAGGTATTTCGATCGATTTCTAACTCAGTTACCTTACGACAAAGTTTATTCCATAATATTCATCACTTTTTATTAATAATAAAACAAATAGCTGGGGATCGGGAGCGAATCCGTGGGGTCCTGAAAAAGAGGATCAATTCAACAAGCCAAATCATTGGGACGGAATGTTGGAAGTAGTCGGAGTTACAGGTGTTGTGCATCTGGGACAGATACAGTCTGGTCTTCGCTCCGCTATGAGAATAGCTCAAGTAAGATGAATTAATATTGGAATTTTAGGCCAGTAAAAAATGTTGATTTCATTTTCAAATGTTCATTTCATTTGATTTCGTGTATTCGTAAATCAATTTACCTTATATAAAAAAAAACCTAATGCTACAGCAAAAATCTCAAATTGCGTCACGTTAAAGTTAATGAAGAAATGAAAAATGACGATGCAAGATCGTTTTGAATATTTTTTACCATATTATGCTCAGGGTGGACATATAAAAATTCATCTACACTCAGACTTGCCAGTTCAGGTAGATGGAGAACCTTGGGTTCAGAGTCCAGGCGACGTCGTTGTTCTCAAATCTGCGTTGAAGGTAAACTGAATTGAAATTGATCGGAACCTCAACATTCCATAGACAATTTAAACAAAAAAAAAAGAAACAAACGCGGGGCATAAAATTCTGTAGTCTGGTATCGAGTACCTAGTTGTTTGAATAAATGATCATTGCCTAAGGGTGATAAGTCATATTATGGAATGATGGGGGGGGCGACGTATGGAGAATATACATAATTGTCGCACGTGAATTTCTCAATATTTAGGTATTTATTTATTTATTTATTAAGTAGTAGTTTTTATTTAATATCGTGTAACGCTATATTTATTGCTCATGATCTACGCGAAAGCATTAGCTAACTGCTGATGTCCGTCAGCGCATGCATTCCTCCCCTAATCGCACTCTACTAATGTCTCCTTGTTCCTTTGTTCACTTCAGGCAACCATGTTGAAGAAAAATAAGATCAAGCGTCGGAATACCGAACCGTCGATTCTACCTGCTAATGGGGAGGGGGGCAAGAGCACGGACGAGTAAATCAACCATTCTGCAGCTTGCAACTAGTCAGTTGTTTGATCATTCCGTTGTAAGGTGCGCGATCTCTGCCTAGACTCCTCCGTGCGTATTTAAAAAAAAAAAAACGCAATTGCACGAGAGGGGAGTTTCGGAGTGATCCCACTTATATATAAAAAAAAAAGGCAGTACCTATCGTACGAAGATTGTTCCTCGGCGCATGCAAAACCTTTTCATTAAGTCCGACTCCTCATATCTGACCTTTGCCCAACGCAGTTTATGCTTTTCGTATTTTACCGATTAGCCGTGCATTCTTCCAGTTTAGTATTTTAGCTTTACTATTGTAACTTTATTTCCTTTCTATTATTATGATGATGATGATACTTCGTTTACTTAATTCATTGATTATTATTATTATTATTATATATTATTATTATTATTATTATTATTATTATTATTATTATTAATATTATTATTATTATTAAGTTCTGGTGTTGTGAACGAAAGCGCTATTTTCTTCGTCATTCAATGCATTGACTTGTTATCAATGAGATTCCTTTGTGCATCCTCCTGATCCTATCCCTTCCTAGGCCACGATGCTGAAGAAGGTGAAGAGTAAAATGAAGCGGCGAAATACAGAGCCCAGCATGCAGTTAGCACTTCAAGCTGGACCTTCAAACGATCCGGATTCCGAAGTCTTCTGAATCAACGCTTGTTGCAAACAGATGTGGATCGACAAAAAGTATTATTTCACTGTATACATACATACATAGTATCACAGATTCAGTTGTGATCCCAAACGGCCTCGTTGCGTGCTGTAGTAAAAATTGAAAAAACAAAAAAAAAAAAAAAGAAGAAAAACGTTTACGCTGTGAAACTCTAATCTACACACATAATAAGTACTTAATATTTACACAACGCAGTTATAATTCGTCTATTGAACAGAAAAAAAAAGAATTATATATATATATGTATATATACACATATATATAAGTAACGTAGAAAAAAAAAAAACAAGAGACAGAGAAATATTTAAAAATTTTCAAAGTGAAACACGCAACACAAAACAAACTTCATTGTAAATTCAATGCTCGTTATAATTTCTTTTCACGCGTTATTAGAAGTGAAATAGATCTCATTTTTCAATGTTAATCATATAACGCTGTATATGTAGTTTATTGATAAATATTTTTTTAGTAAGATTACGATAGATTGTACCAAATAATGTTACAAAAAAAAATATTACCAAAAAAAAAAAAAATGTTATAACCAGTATTCAATTAAAAGAAAAGCGTCACAAGCCGCGGTTACCGCTTACAATATTAATTTGCATTTATGTTTATATATATATACATATATATATATATATAGTTTGTTAGTTGAAAAAAAGTAAACTGTAATGTATATTACGTTTCGTATGGTATTTTACCAATCTATGGCAGTGTCAAGGCATAAATTTGTGCGTGTGATGCAGCACACACACACACACACACATACGTATATAAAAGAAAAAGGAAAAAAACACACAAAAGAAAAAAAATAAATAATAAGAGTCAGTTGTTATTAATATATTATTATATGAAATATTTACAAACTAAATATTAATATATTTACATAATATTGTATTAGTATTACGATTTTAATTTGTGATTGTTGTCAATCTGACTGCCGGGCAGTCTGGAATTATTAATATATACCAGTTGCAGTCAGAATTTCCTAGAAACACGTGAATAAATAATAAATTTATTATACATTACGTAATTTTTTCAGTAGAGCTGAACACGGGCACAGCTTTTTTTGCCAATTCGTCTCTTAAAAAACTTTTATTATTAGTAAAGCTCAGCGTACAAACTATATCTTTTTTGGGGGATGGTAACGAGGCGTATTGGCAATGTCCATAAAACATCTGACTCTTTGGAAATTACTGATCTATAAATCATAAACAGTTAATTACCAGAGTCATTAGTAGATACACACATTCCACTGTAATGTGGCAAAAAACATGTACATTTATGAACTATGCCAAAGAAATTCAAAACTATAATATATTATCTCATTTTACCGTTTAACTAAATTGTTTACGGTATTTATAATTCAATTAATACTACAAAATACATAAAATATGATCAAAAATATTGAATGTAATAACTTTGTCAACAAAACTACCCTGAGCAAGTTCTGCAGCACAGGTATAGTGGATCATAATTTAAGGATCGAGTACCAATGGGACAAAATTGAGTGTAAACAGTTAAAGAAGACCAAAAATAATTGGTCAAACAAGTGAGTTAAATACAGGTTTTGATTGTAACGGGATGCGTGTTGGCATCATACAGAATTTGAAAGACAATTTCGGTGCCAAACAGATGTATATAATATATAAAGGTATATATAGGAATAAGAAGGTATGAAGTAGCGGAGTAATATGTTGGAAACAGAATCAGAAACAGAAAGAAAAGACTTACCGTCAGCAAGAAATGTTACGACGATAATCCACGTCGGGTAGAAGGGACTCACTTGAACTGTGCTGCGACGCTTGGGGTTAATATGGAAATGCTTTCGATGGTATATAGAATACATCAAAGCTGAAGAAAAGTAAGAAGATGAAAAGGAAAAAAAAAAGATACAAACTGACATCCAGAACCTAGTCCGTGTTATTAAAGCGCTTGTAGAACGCGCTCTTGCATCTAGTCAACTAATCCCGTAGACGAAATCCCCCGCTGGATGTCTTGAAATATATAAAAAAAAAAAGAAAGAAAGAAAAAAAAATATATAAAAAAACAAAAAAAATAAATAAATAAAAATTATAAGTACTATTGAAAACTAATTACTAAAAAGCAAAATTTAAAGGGAGGCCATCATATCCGGATGTTGAACGGCCTCCCCTTCCCAATCTGCCGACGGTGTATGGGGCTCAGTTGTTCATGTATTGTGTCCGGGCTCGAGCATGAATGACACACTTTCGGCAGATTGGCGAATACATTTGTTAATCGGATGAAAAGAAAAAAAAAAAAAAACCTGTAATAATTTTTTTGTTGCAAACAGAATAAATAAATTGAAAAAAAAGGAAAAAAAAAAAAAAATAGAAGAATATTAATAAGCTATGAACAATCTAAGTATAATAAATGAATGTATGTGCTACACAAAGTATGCAAAATGGTACTCTGCTATACTGAATATACCTTTCCCCATTTATTTTCATTCTGATTTTATTTGATACTTTATATATTTTTTTTATTTAATATATATTAAGTAAAAGGTATACATATTGAACGATATAAGATGACATAATGATTTACAGCCGTGAATATTATGTTTATTTTATACAACCGAATTTTTGTACATGCTTATTACATAATTATCGTTTAATTAAGTATATAATATACATATGTATATTTTAAAAACACGTTTAAATGTATGCATAGACACGATTCTTTAGTATAACAGTTATATAGATATAGATATATCATGAATGCATACAAAAATACGTGATTTGTCGTATCATAATATTAACCTAACGATAAAATCAGTCCCGTCGGTAAGATATATGAAAATAAATATTTGTTGCAATATTCACATTCACTATTTGTATCGATTGGCAATATAGTTTGAAGCCCATGTACAAATTCGCGACTAGAATAATTACTTAAAACAAATCTAGTATAATATTTTTAAATCACATAATTACATATCAAGTTGAAATGCTCAAAGTTTTCCGGGCTGGCTTAGAGTTTTTTTAAAATCGATTTGCTTTTTTTAATATCATCGGAATACTTTCAATAGCGGAATTATTTAAGCAACAGATTCCGATTCTCAGGCATCATTTATAGCTCAATAAAATAAGTAGGATTTATTTATTTCTTTCTTGATTCTTGATCACCGGTGTTGTTCAATCCTTTTAAGTAAGATATAATATACGAAAAGTTTTATAAGTTTGCAACAACTAGACACCCAACAGCTCGTCGTCGCTATCAATATGACCGTCGGTGCAGGGGTCAGAAGTTTCCAACAATAGACGAGCTTCTTCTGTTGTATTCACCTATAATAGAAGATCATGCGTTCAATACAGTGCAAATCTTGAAGTATTTATTTCACATCTCAAGATCTTATTTCTGTTTGAAATAATTATTTTATGATTATTTAGGTGGTAAATGATATGATAACAAAAGATGACGAAGAAAGTTGAGAAGAGAATTAACGTGAGAAGAGTGGATTCAGTCTAGAAGAAGCTGAGTAGCGGAGTCTAGCGAGAAACTAAGGTAAAAGAATTAGCTTTTCTTTATCCTTTGAAGAAGAAATAGGGTTTTAATAAATACACATAGCTATACGTTATTCTAGTTAGCATTTTATTTGGTCTATCAAGTATGTAACAAAAAAAATGATAATCCCAAGAATACTAAAATAATAATACTTATTCAGTATAATAAATTCTTTAAGCTAATAGTGATTCGTCAATTTACTGACCGAGTAATTATACGATTCCTATCACAATTCGTATATAGCCATTCGATTATAATATGATAAGTATATAAAAGTAAACATATAAAAAATACTTCATTTCAAATATACTATGTATGAAATGCGTGATCACTTTTCAAAGCAATACTTCAGGAAATTATTGCCAATGCAATATATAATATACATATAACATTTCTTTTATTCGTATAAAAAATTAGTGCCCAATTATTGGACTTTAAACTTACAAACTAGAAGATATAATTTTTTTTTTTTTCTATATATCTTTGGAAGAACGCGCATGCGTTTAGAAAGAAATGAGGAAAGAAATTTGCTAACGCTAAAAATTAATTGACAACGATGAGTGATAAGCAAAATAAGCAAGAAATCAATAAAATAAAATAAAATAAAATGACAAACTGAATAATCATCAGGCACAAAATGAAATATGTAATAAGTACTAGGTGCAACTTGAAATAAGTTAAGCACATGGTTTTAGAACCGTATACTACTGCGTTACGTTCAACGTTTAGTACAAATTTGTTTTCCATGAAAATAAAATCTTTGTAATTTTAATCTCCGTAATTTTGAAATCTAACGAATCTAAATTTTTCCAGGTTTATGATAAATCTTTTTTCTTTCACCGGGATCAAACAGAATTATCAATAACAAACGAACAAGCAAACAAAACAAAAATTTCAACAAAAGAACAGAACGTATATATTCTATGAAACAATAAACAGAACACGCTTCAGAATTCCATCACCGCTACCAAGCCTCTTCCTGTAATCAAAAATTGTCACAGGACAGAAATTAACTATAAAAATTATCGGTCTCTAAGATTTGCTAAAAATTCATCATCTGATAAAATCACTAGCAAAAATTCAATAGGCTGAAAAATTCAATTCGATGGAAAAAAAAAATATGAATGAATGAAATGAATTCATTGAGACAATATACACAACCAGTAAGTACACAGGATTACTTTCAAAGAGTGAGCCGAATTTTTCTTAGAAGGTAAACCGAAAAGGAAAAATCATTTGTAAACTCAAGAACAAAAACCTCATCGATTGTCAACGAGATACAATAGAGCCACCAGTTCGTAGCTAATTACTAAACCCAAGGATTATAGGGATTTGTGACCTGGGAATATATATCTATACACACAATGTTACACAGTTTATAGAACCACGAAAGGGTCTCCAAGTGGTTCACGAGGACGTAAGCGCCCACTTAGGATGGATTGAAATTGCAGTACTTGTCCTAAGACAGGCACAATTGCCACTTCAGAAATACGAGTTAATTTCCGGTACTCCAATTCTTCGTAAAATTTTTACCAAAAACCGAATACGAAATATTTGAATAGCGCATTGTTTCCCGGGTTAAATTTGCGCCAAAGGGTATAAATGATTTTTTTTCGATTTGTTGAGAGAAAATGAAAAAAAAATTAAATAAACAAGTGTAGGTGAATAAAAATGATTTACCTACCTGAGAAAAGAAATGATATAAGGACAAGACACGATTTATGACGATGATCCATTATAGCAAAGCTTTTGATTTCTAACGATCACTTATACGCTTTTCTGTAATAATAATATATATCGATTTCCTATGGAATGATCACATCATACGAATCAAGCCCGTGTCTAGTTCTAATTACATATTCATTTATGTATAATATAAATTAAGCTTACGAACCCTCGAATACTGCACACGACTGTGATTTTTGGTAGCAGTGATCGCACCGATCCTCGATCTGAGGTGTACACACCTCCGAGGATTACGCAGGTAAAGCCAAATCCCTATCACGAGTATCACCAGGATCAGAGTGGCGGATATTATCCAAACTGAAAAAAAAAAAAAAAAAATGATGTACTTCTATTACTTTTGCCACACATATTATACGTCTGTATACCAACGAGTTTTCCATTTCAGACGATTTATTATATGACAAATCAGTATTTTCCTCCCGTTGAATTTTTCCCTTACAGTGTGTGATACCAAGTAATTATTCTTATTGTTATCAACAAACTAGCTGGTAATTTGAGCACATCAACTTACTCTGTATAGAAGTATAGGACTTCGAGATCTCATTGTCAGTCGATGACTTTTCCGTAGTAGTCATTGGACTTGATGATGTGACCTCACGCGTTCCTCTAGGACATGCAATGCTAGTTTGCCACTCAAAAAGTGCACTGCAATGAGCATCCTGTAATTCATTCATATACATACAAATGTATTAATTCCAGAACGGGTGAAATCGTGGATATTATTACAGATTGGCAATTAATTACATGGACAAGTGTTTGTTATAATGATTATTATAATTGTACATATAAGTTCGTATAAATCTGCATCTCGAATTGATTTTCTCAATCAACACTACATCAAGTTTTCTCGTTGAAATTTGGACTTTTATTTTCTAACTTTGCGAAAATTTCCTCATGCAGAATTGTCGGGACGTTATAGCTCTGCAAATGCATATTTTAACCCGATTGAAAGATATTAGTGATTGACAGATAACGGCTAATGGTCACGGGGTCAAATGCAAGGGAAATTCCAACTCGCAATAAGTTATATTTACTATAGTACCTGATGGGGTCTGACTGCAGCATGCACTCAGTCTGGCATGAATTGTTCACACCAATAAGGATCGAAAAATTATAACTATAACAATTTTGACCAATTCGTGCTAAACAAATTATCAAGTTTTTGAGAAGTAAATGAGCCGAAGTTTAATGGTTCGATATAAAATATTAGGATATATGCTAATTTCCAAATTAACATTTAGGTTAACTAGATGTACATATGTAAACTGCATCGTACACCTAAGAAAAAGAAGAAAAAACCAAAAAACAAAACGTACGAATTTTTTTTTTTCAAGAAGAAAAAAGGCGAGTGAACGAATTCGAAAAATAAAACCGATCGATTAATTTGAAGCTACAATACAGGGGTGGTAGGTATAGGTCAAGAGGCAAATATCCTATGTAAATACAATATCCGTGCATGTGTAGGTACATGTGGTAGATAAATAGTATAGCGAACCGTAGGATTTTCGGACAACGGAAATACCGGTTACTGGGTTTTTCCGCGGGCTTCCTTCGTATGCGATATATGTACTAGAACTTAAGCGAAATCTCGATTAACGGTGCGTGGTTCGATTTGCATTTCCGAATTGTATCCCAAGCGGCGATTATATACCCAATCTCCAGTTATCAGTCAGTTATGTACTTTATTTTTTCCACACATACGTGCCAATTAACATGATGAACAAATTGTTTATTACGTAAGTGTATCGTGAACGTATGAGATAGAACGGAAAGTCCCGACCGCAAAGAGAGAAAATACGACTAGTCATTAGGTAATCCTAAGTTGTCTTTAATCCTGAAGCTGCAAAATCCCGCATTTGGGAATCTTTCGAAAATTCAGGGGATTATTATGGTATGGGAAGAAGTTTATTAACCGCGATTGCTATAATAGCTTGGAAAATCCAAATCCTTACGAGGTGTATTTATAGCATGTATATATATATAGGTATCGAAATTTCAGCAAAGCCATTGAATTGCAGCTCGAGTTACTAACACACCTGTATGAATATTGAATATACCGTATATTATTGAGACGAGATATAGGTATACAGACATCATTTCGATGTTTGTCGCGACTAAAACCTGTTCTTCGTTGAAGCATAAGGATGTTAAGATTAGAGTTCAACCTGATGATCTCGCTGTGCGTGGGGAATACCAAATTATCCGTAGGTAGGTACGAATTCCTTTCGTCTGATATAGACAATTTTATATCATTTTTATTTTATCCTTCACAATCAAACTTCTTATCTGTCTGTACAACGAAAAACACGTATATTGAGGAGTGTTTCTGAAAAGCTATGAGGAAAAAATGAATAGATTAAATAATGAAAAAAGGATAAAATGTGCAAAGAATAGCAGTTTCGTGATAATAAATCCATTCGTTGGAACGAAAGGTTATTACTATAATTTGAGTTAAGATAGAGTTTAACTTAATAAAATAAGGAAAAAAAACATTTTGTGCCGAATGGACTGCTCTAATTATATTCTCAACAAAAATCCTCGTCATTTATTACGTTCGGTAATTCAATCAGGAACTAATAGGAAATAATAAAGTACCTGTGTACCTGTTCTAGACAATTTTATATCATTTTTTTATATTTTTTAATCCTTTACAATCAAACTTGTTATCTGTCTGTACAACGAAAAACACGTATATTGAGGAGTGTTTCTGAAAAGCTATGAGGAAAAAATGAATTGATTTAATTAATGAAAGAAGGGTAAAATGTGCAAAGATCAACATTAGCTTTGTGATAATAAATCCAATCGTTCGAACAAAAAGTTATCACCATAATTTGAGTTAAGATAGCGTTAAACTTAACAAAACAAGGAAAAAAACATTTGTGCCGAATGGACTGCTCTAATTCTATTCTCAACAAAAATCCTCGTCATTTATTACGTTCGGTAATTTACTCAGGAACTGATGGGAATAATAAAGAAAATTACTCCAAAAATTGAATTTAATTGAAAAAATGGATCGGAGTCTTATCACATTTTCATGCGTTTCTAATTACATGAGTTCTTATTGCATTCCTAGGGGATATTTGATGACGTTGAATGATTTCACGAATCAAATAGAGGCTTAGAAAAGATGTTGATCGGTAATTGATCTGCCAATGAAGCTGCCAGAACATAATCAGACATGTTTTTTCTTCGGTAAAAAAAAGTTTCCAATTCAAATTCTCGGTATAAATAAGACTCAGGGAAGATTGAATCTGGGCTTCAGATGTTTTCAGAAAATCTTGCGACAGCATCAGTGACATGCGAATACCGAGAAGATAATTGAAATTGTGATAAAATGCAGGAAAAATTTTCGGATGAAAAAACACTGAATAATCATACAAAATTAGCGAAAGGATTCATTCTTACGCTGCACAGTATGCCATTGCAATCAGATTGTAAACTACCGTTCATGTTTTGTTATTCCACTATTTTAACCATTTCTTTTGTTTGAATATTTTAAGTCACTTAACTTTATGCGATATGATACAAGCAAAGAGTATGAGTTCTTATCTATCCTTTATAGCCTTGTAATGTGGTATCCTCGGCGCGTGACTATACGCACGTACTTTGTGGTCCCTGTGATGTTTTTGCAAAAAGTTTGAGAAATAGGAGGACAAAACAGTAAAAAAAAAAAACAGAATAATCAATTCAAATAATCCACCTCAAAGTCTGATTACGGATTTCCGTAGTGAATATGGTATGTATGTATCAACGGTATAGCTACATATGATACATATAAACTTTATACGTGAATCTTATATACGGATGGTAAATTTTGAGGTTTTCTTTTTGTTATTTCAATAAGAAAAAAAAAAGTCTAATTCATCTCACCAGTAATTATAAAAAGCACATAAGTCAGGCAACTATTTTGAGGTCTAGCTTTAGCTTTTAGAAATTCAAGTGCATCTGAACACGAAGCATATATACGTAAGCAGCGAGAGCAAAGTAACAGGACGGAAGTAGCGGTGTTGGTATATAGATAGTATACTGATATGAAAAGAAAAAGAATTGCGTAAAAACAAGACGCGGCCAGAAGAAGGAAAAAAAATATTATATGCCTCAAGAAAATGTATAAGAATTCAGAAGTTCTTTATGGCTATAGATACAAATCAGTATATAAATTTGCGCGTTAATAAACGCTTTCTACGATTTCTGGAAAATATCAAATCATCTTTACTAATGATTACATATACGTCGTAACATTCGTTTTGATCAATGGAAAAAAAATGACGGAAAATTTTCAGGCTAATCCGATTAATGAATAGAACGTCAAGTCGTAATATACGCGACGATATTGAGGGGAATGAATATCGAATATTTTCCGTCCGAAAATTAACGCTAATTACTTTTCTATACAAAGATCCTTGAAGTTTTTTTTAACGTAAAGATTAAGAAAGAATAGCGAGAATTTGGGTAACGGATAAGAGATACATATCTTTACATATTTGAGAAAAAAAAATTCAATTTCATCAAAAGGCAAGTTGAAATTTCGACAGGCGTTAGAGAATGAGAATTAACTTCATATCTTGAGGGGATCAAGCATATAAGCTACCTGTGGTGTTTTGTTCTATCGTACGATCGAGAGCACATTTTTTTGCAATTATAGTTAGTTGTTTGTTTTAAAATTCTTTTGATAATTGACGAGATTGATTAAGCGGCGTAAATTTTGTTCGAAGTTAATTGCAATTGCGAAAAAATTGTTTTCAATTTTCAGGTAAATATTATGTGCTGAACACAATAGACCAGATCGAATTTTTGTTGTGTTTTATGCCTTATTCAAAGCTTGACGGGTTTAATATGTCTGTGCGCTGCAGGAGTTGATCTATGCACGCGATAAATTATTTATAAAAGTATTTCTGAAATCGTTTAAGCCTGTATAAGTATTCCATTTCCGACCACTTCTATTCTACCGTATTGTATAAAGGATGCAGCAGGTTGCTGGTAATATTTAAAGAATCTTTGACGCAATAGCTTTACTCTCGTCTTTCGCAAAATTCAGTCACCAGATTGTCAGACATGACTCTGATAGATTTTCAGAAAAAATGGCTAATAGAAACATCTGTGTTTCTACACTGCCTGAATTTTATCATCCCATGGAATGTAAAGTGTATGGTATAGCTATTAAGTATGTAATTTACAAAGCTGTTATATCGTTAGTCAGCGTTGAAACGTTCGAATCGAAAGAATTCACAGCAACAAGACTCATATGTTAAATAAAAATCAACCGCATGTTGCTTGTCGGAGTCATTGCACGTTATAACGCACACATACGTACGTACAATTCTCTTACGTGAATCATGTGATTCGCATTTGTAGACTTTTTTCATAGTCCTCGCGCATTTGCGACTCACATATATATTTCTTCGTTCATTGCGATAAAAAACACTTTAAGCCCATTTTATAATAATTATTGTATGCAACTTTACTCACAAAAAAAAGTATCGTTGAATGGACCAAAATTTTGCTGAATTGACAAGAAATTTGGTAGATTTACAGCCAAAAAAATGTGAAGTTGATTTAACAAAAAATTTCTTCCCGCCAATCTTAGTTGAATTAAGATAACAAAACAGATTGTGTTGAATCGACAAAAAATTACCAACAAATTTATTTTGTTGGAATTTGTTGACCTTGTTTTCTGAGTGTTGAATATAGAGGAATCCATCCTCTGGTATTTTCCTTTCTTTTCATTTGTTTCCCTCTTCATTCGATTTATAGATTCAAGGTGTATAACTCCGATGCGAAACAGTTAGCGAGAAATGCTCGATAGCTGCAGGTATATACGTATGAATGTATGATTCTACGTATCTACATACATACACACCTGTGTGACTAAACTTATGTTGTTGTATATTGATCTGCCGAGCACGTAATACGAAATAACGCAAATTTCAACATGTACCCGAGACCCTATCGCGTGCACGTGACTCATATATTTATACCCGAACGTATATGAACGACTATAATAATGTTTTATCCACGATTATTATACATATGAACTATAAGACATCTATTTTATTTCTATTCTTATCAATTACGTACTCTTGTATTTTCTCTTTGTCTTATTCGCGTAAACATTTCACTGGTTTTCCAATAAGATACTTTCTAGGTTTACTATGAAATATTATCATCTCATACTCACCGCGGTGGTGCGTGAATTTTTGATAAACGCGGGATTCACGCGACGTCAGTAGTAAACATATACTTATGTATAATGAATATCGGAAATAACGCGGAAATGTTAATGAGGAATCCGGAGTCAGTGGAATATGTAAAAGATTTATCTCGTGCCTTTTTTTCACGTAAACGCACCGCTACAGTATTCTCAATTAATTCTCGCAATGATCAATGGCTCCGAAGAAAATAGGCAAACGAAAGTTGAACAATCTAAAAATACTCATTGTCCAGTATTTCAAAACTGGTTAAGATTTATAAAGCGCGTTGGCAAGATACTTATTACAGTTTGCAAAACGTCATACTTCCTCTGAATTAGCACCTATAGGTACATAGATTATTGTACCGAGAATCGTCATGAATTGCAAAAAGGAAATGCGAGAAAAAATAGAAATACTACGTACATACATTATATATATTTTGGGAAAACTGGAAATGAAAGATCATCGATCGGCACGTAGACACAGCTGCGGTAAAAAGTATTGAATTTCAAAAATCCATGTGACCGCATAAATTCGCGGTTCCACATATTATAGGAAGGATATTTCGCAAATTCCAATACCATCAGTATAAGGTATTGCGTATAACGAATCAATATCCGAAAGAAAAAAAAAACAAAAAAAAAAAAAAAAAAAAACAGAAAATTCCCCCAGAAGATATAATAATTTTCCAAAAATACATTAGGATTCTAAACCTAAACACTGTCTTTTCTTGGCACACCGGTTCAAGGATTATACCGAAAATTCATCAATTCCCGTATTACCCCCTCTTTCTACTTTGGCTACACCTTCTAGCCCCACTCCTTTACAATACCAATACAAAACTTACACAGTTTGTGGTGAGACTGACAGAGAATCCCTCCCCAGTTTGCCACGAGCTGTTAGAAAGTCGTGAGGCACACAGTGTCTCCGTAATATACGTGCGCATGATTGTATATGGGATATAGTCAAATGACTAATTCCTAATGGTTTGAAAAAAAAAAAACAAGAAAAAACAAAAAAATAAGTGCATACTCTGAAAATTCTATCCTGAAGATCGCGCAATAAGTTGTCCGCGGCAGAGTATATAGTGAAATATAAAAAAACGTAGAATTTTTTGTTTTACAATTAGCTTCTCTACGTTCATTCATTACGATTAGTTATACACGATTCCGAAACGAAACGGAACAAATATCATCAGACTCGGTTGTGCAGCGTTGTATCGAGTTCATCTCAAGGATCATTAATATATATCCTGTGAATATTATTAATACGTGACTCATCAGTCAAAAGTGTGATAATAAATTTCGAAAATTGAAAGGAATTTTCATCCCGCAAATCAAATGATCTCATCCCAGGTATGTGTTTTCCCAATATATTATACATATATAATATGTATATATTTTCCTCCGAATTCCATGTATAAAAATCGAATAAAAAACATGTTCATATGTATAATGTACAATATACGATCAACAGTTGGTTGGCTGTTGATCATTTCATATAAGCAGTTTTAATGACGTCATCGGCATGACAGCGTATAAGTATATGTCTGTACCACCCAGTCCGTGGTATAACGAATGCCCACATCCCGTTTCTATTCGTGCGCAATAATATAATCTCAACGTTCGTTTCGACGTGTAATTATAGCGAAAAGATAATCAGCCAACTGCGTCCGTTTTGGCGATTAAAAATTCTAAAAAATAGAGCCAAAAACGAAAGATTTTTTCTTCTTCTTTTTTTCTTTCAATTTTTTTTTAAATCGATTCTTACAACGTTAATAATTTTTATCCGCAATGATACGTGAATGTTTATTAAATTATAGGCGGAGAATTCGAATAATTGAATATTATTTTATCGCTATACGATACGTGTAGTTAAATACGTATAATTTTATCCTCGATGAAGAATTCCGCGTTTTACCGCGTTTTTTTTGTTGTTTTTTTTTTCAAGATCCCGCGGTGTACAACGGGCTGTAGATTTTCAGGCGTAACGTAAGATGTCGTATGTATAGGTATATACGTGTGACCTTTACAAGATTTACAACAGTCTCTGTATATACATAATATATCTATTCATCTATCTCTTTTATCTATCGGAAGAGTGAGTAAAAAAAATACAAGTTTTTTTGTTTCGTTTTTTTTAATTATAATAAGGCTATACGTATTTCGCAGCGCAACGGACAAAATTCCGCAGTATAGCTTATTTGACCCGTGAAGTATCGGGAGATAAAACGCATTTTGAAATGTGATATACGATACGCGTCCCGTGATTTTCCCCAGTTACTCAAATTCTTGGAAGTAGTTATATATATATATATATATATACGTTCCGATTCTTGATTCGCGATTCATGAATTGAATGATAATTACATAATATGGGGATGATTGCGATTGTTATAAGGTGCGGTAGTTAAAAAATTTACGGTACAATATACTCGTCTGGTTATACATATAGAGAATTCGACCTTCGAAGCAAAAGAAAAAAAAAATAAAAAATAATAATATTTCATACGCGATTTTGTAGTAATTATTATACCGCACGTGGTGTTAACAGTCGGGGAATAATTAACGATCACGATTTTCGGAGAATTGGAAATAATCAATATGCAATTATCTTGGAGGTGTATACGTGTATATATATAATACCAAAGTCTGAGAATTTTATCACGTGGAGAGAGTACACCTGTTATTTCTTTGAAATTTTGTTCATTTACGTCACGTGCAGGCTATCTAGAGATTTACTCATTCTACCGTGAAGAGATCCAACTAATTAGAAAGAGGAATAACGGATTTCTATCGGAAACTCTTCGACTGCAAAATCGAAGCGTAACTTTATCGATTAAACGCCAATTATTAGTATATTTTGCCGTTGTTTGATATAAAATTGAAATATTTATTTAAATATTGCATATAAGTGTCTGAAATTTTTTTTTTCGATATCCAATATAAAGAAACTTTACAACAGTATCGAGTTTTTTTCGTTCTTTTTTATATATTTTTTTACTTCTCTCGCGGTATATATGAAAGAGGAACTAAATTCAAGAATCATTCGAATAGATTTATCCTTCTTTAGCTTTATAACTTGCCAAGCAGAAAAGGAAGGAGAAGAAAAAAATAAAAATAAATAAATAAGAAGCAGAAGCAGAAGCGGCAAAGCCGGTTTTTACATTCACCTATATAAATGATACGACAAGAATACATACGTAAAAAGCGAGACATGAAAATAAGCGAGAAAATAAATAAAATTATAATCAAGAGAGACTGTGATATTATTTAGGTATAAAACGAAAATATCCAGGGATAAATAGGATATAGAAATAGTAAAACTTTTCAAAATGAATATATGATAATAACTTGCAAATTCTATACAACCATCATTTGGAATTTTGGGGATAAAGAATTATCGTCGCCTATGTTATACCTACCTATGTATATAATGGTGATTAGCGACCTTTTAGCATCGAGCTTAGTAGCTAGTCACGTATACTATAGGTATATGTATACAGTTAGCCAAAGCATGTGTATAGTTTAGCTACAGTAAGTAAATAATGACAACGAGGTCAGCACTGGCCGGATCCTCTTTCATCTATGTCATCCGCCTTCTACCGAACGATTAGAATAATAATAATAATAATAAACAGAATACAAGTAATAATAACAACAATAACAAAGTCTAGCCAATTTGTAATCAGATGTAAATTAGTAGAAAAAATGTTTTTTTTTTTTTTTTTTTCGAGTTACTAATTACGATTTTCAATAGAAAATTTGAAGGCATTGCAGTTTTCTTTTTTTTTTTACTATTAACCGTTCCGAACGTTCAAATCGATTTATGACACCAATTCATGAATCTGATATTTAGATAAAAATTATTAAAAGCCCGTTAGACAGTCACATGAGTGAAAGCGCTCTTTATTGGTCGTGACGTCGTGAATGGCGCTCGTTTCAAATTTTATGAAATTTCCGAATTGATATTATGCTTTATGCATGTTGGACAACGATTTATCATTTTTTGTTTATTCTTAATAATTTACTATTGTTACCTAATCCAATATTTTTGAATAATATGGAAAAAAAAAGTGAAAAACCTGATAGAATTGTTAATATTTCAATCCAAATTCAGACAAACTTGGTATGAAATAAAGTAAATGTTGAAAAACAGATTTTTATTTGCTGTACTACATACTGAAATTAGATTGAAATCACTCACTCTTCTTTATCATTTTTTAATCTAAGTATATTTAAGTGTATAGAACGTATTGAATAAGCAAATTTTGAAGACTGTTTATTATTATTTTTCAGCGTCAGCTCAACGGATAATCATTGGGCTGTAAAAGAAGTGAATAGAAAAGATGACGAAGAACAGGCTGAATTTGGTTTTGCTCCTGATGGTATTATGGGCAAGGCAAAGTTCTCAATATTCATGTAACGATATACAGAATTGCGAATGCGAAGTCCATCCTCCTTCTGAATACGAGATAAGTTGTCCGAAAGAAAATGGCTACCAACTTAACGTACTTGTGGAGGAGAACGGTATGGCGAGTGTAAAATGTAACAGAATGGTATCGTGGTCGGATTTGAAAATGAATTTGTCTAACCGAGTGGAAGATGTTAAGACATTTTTATTCGAACAATGTTCATTGCCCAGGTCAAATTTACATAAAATAACTCAGATGATCGGAGTTCAACCGATAGATAGACTGAGATTTGAATCATATCAGAATTTGGGTTCTACCCTGGAACGACGTCACTTATCAGGATTTCCAAAAGTTAAAAGATTGAGCTTGAATTCAAATGGGCTGACAAAACTTCCGGCTGATTTATTGATGGACTTTCCAGAGCTGATCACGTTGGAACTTAGAGAAAACAATGTCGATTTACCTATCGAATTTTTTGAAACCGTACCAAAATTGGAATGGCTCGAATTGGGACAGAACAAATTGAATCATATAGATTCAATGTTATTCAGGAGTCTTAAAAAACTTACTTTTCTTGCTTTGTATGGGAACGATTTGACCGATCTTGATAAAGATGTATTTCTTGGCTTGGAAGCACTGGCGATACTCGATATCAGTCAAAATAAATTGGCAAATATATCGCCGGAGACATTACAGTCTGTAGGAAATCTCAGCAGACTGCACATGAGTGGAAATAATTTTTCTTCCTTGCCCGAAGGTCTTTTATCGAAGAATTTGAATCTAAGAATATTTCGTTTGAATAATAATCACAGAAATCTAAGCACCCTACCCGTTAGATTTTTGAGCAATTTGCCCAAATTGAAAGAAATAGAATTGATGAACCTTAAGCTGGAGATTTTGCCGGAAGATATTTTTTGGGGTAGTGCTTCCATAACGAGTCTTAATTTAAGCAGAAATAACTTGTCTACTCTACCGAAAAATATTTTCAACGAAAGCAACAACCTCGAAGAACTGAATCTCAGTTTCAACAAACTCAGCAATATTCCTGAAGGCATATTCCAGGGATTGAACAAACTAAAGAAATTAGAGTTGCAGAATAATGAGCTAACTACCATATCGACGTGAGTAATTATCAGCTTTCATTCCTTCGTTATTATAAACTTTGAGTTGGATTTTTATTGATTTTTAACTAACTACTATGTTTCAATAATTACAGTATGCTGTTCAAGGGCTTGAGTGGTTTAATAGAAATAAACCTGGAGCATAACGAACTCAGGAGTATCGCCCCAACCAGTTTTTCCCATTTGAAAGCATTGCAGATTGCACGATTATCGTATAATCAGTTAAAACTGACAGAAGGTAATTTAATGGATGGAATTATTGTATCATCAATTTCTGGCAGTGATGAATTGCGGGAAATACATTTGGCCCACAATAACATCAGCACCATTTTTTGGGACTGGCTTACTTCGATGCAACGCCTTACCAAGCTAAATTTAACGTACAACCATCTCTCTGCTATATCGGTAAGTTTCATACCTGAAAATAAGTCTTATTCTACCCACTACCAATCTATTCATTGACAGTATAAACAGTCATCCTTATTTTCTAAACCATTTAAAATTCATTTACAAATTTTATTTTCAGTTCAACATTTGTCTGATTGTTATTTTTTTCTAATTTCAGTCAACGGACTTACAATTTACGCAGCAAAATCTAGTTGTCGATATCAGCCACAACGATATAAAAATTGTCGATCTACAAGACACAGATTTAATAGCTGCATCACAAACGGATATTTCAGCCAGTAAAAACGTTCAGATATTGATGGAAGGAAATCCGATAATCTGCGACTGTAATTTATACGATTTTCTCAAGTATCTCCAAGGAGGCATGCATCCAAACGCCCAGAAAATGTTCACCATTAATCCTGACAATTTGAAATGTGATGGTCCTGAAGAAATGAGTGATATCAATGTTTCCGATCTGAGATACCAAACTTTACAATGTCGCATTAGTCAATGTCCAAAGAACTGCACGTGTTCGGTGAGAAGATATGATTCTACAATTATTGCAAACTGTTCTTATAAAAATCTCAGAATGGCACCGACAAAAATTTTATCTCCACCATCCTACAAAGTCGAACTAGATTTGACTGGTAATTTATTGACGGAAGTGCCGCTGTTTGATCAATCAGGATTTGGAAATATCGTCAAGCTCTTTTTGTCACATAATAACATCTCGGAAATATCACCTGACCACATACCTTCATCTCTTGAGGTAAATAATTTGAAATATTTCGAGAATTCTATCCAAGTATTTGTGACTAAGATTTCACAATTAGTTTTTTATTTCCAGGTGTTGGAGCTGCACAACAACAATCTCATGAAAGTGAATATTACGGTGCTCGAGCTATTGGAAAAATCAAAATTATTAAAGAACTTAACGCTTCATGGAAATCCATGGAGATGCGATTGCGAAGCTAAAGATCTTCTCAAATTCATACAATCAAAATTCAAAAAAATTCCTAATCTAATAAACGTAACTTGCGATAACAACATTCAACCGGTATCTGCTATGACTCCGGACGATCTATGCCCTGTCGCTATTGGAATGATAGTTGGATCGAGTATAGGAATAGCAATAATAGGTTTGGTGATTGGGATATTAGCAGCGTTGTATTACAGATATCAAGCGGAGATCAAAGTATGGCTATACGCTAATCAAATGTGTTTACGTTTTGTTACGGAGGAGGAATTAGACAAAGATAAATTGTTTGATGCATTTATAAGCTATTCTCACAAGGACGAAGACTTTGTAGTAAACAAGCTTGTTCCTAAATTGGAAGAAGAACCTAAACCGTTTAAACTATGTTTACATTTCCGAGACTGGGTAGCAGGCGAATGGATACCAACGCAGATAGCAAGATCAGTTGAAGATTCTAGGCGAACGATAGTCATACTATCTCCTAATTTTCTAGAAAGTGTTTGGGGAAGAATGGAGTTCAGAGCTGCTCATAGTCAAGCTTTAAGCGAGGGTAGAGCACGAGTGATTGTTATTTTATACGGTGACGTCGGACCTACAGATCAATTGGACCCAGAGCTGAAGGCGTATTTAAGTATGAACACTTATGTCCAATGGGGAGATCCATTGTTTTGGGATAAACTGAGATACGCTTTACCTCACAAATCACGAGTGGTACAAAGCAATGCCCAGAGAATATTTGAATCACATCAACATCATATTCAAATAAATAACGGAGATAAAAATGAACTTATTTATCCACCCGGAGTTCCGCCAACTCCACCCGCAGCCAGTACACCTCCTGCTGATTCTCTCAAGACTTTTACTTCTAACGGAAGTATAGACAAAGGAGTTTTGATTACCGATTGCCTAAGCAACGGGTTGACCAATTTCAACAATCCCAATATTAACGGCGATCACAAACCGGCGGTAAATCGTGAATGGGAAAATAATATGATTAACAGAGAATGTACAGCGATGTGAAAACTGCTGTGTACTAACGGCGCTTAGTCCTGATTACCCAAAGAACTATAGACGAGAATGAAGAATCGTTCAGTGAATAACGATGTGAGTGATCGGGGGCGATATGTGGCTTGTATAATTTAATCAAAACTACTGCGAATGATTCATTGAAAAGATTTTGAATATTTGCAACCTTGATTGCATGTTTCGTTAAGTTATTTTTTTTTTTTTTTTTTTTTTTCACAAGACGTGCATTCCAGCAAGATTATTATCTAATCAATTTACAGACAAATATTATCATATTATGTGTATGAATTGAGATCATCTAGCTTCAATTTGATAATAGAATATTTTCATAGCCAGTATATGTATATCGAAGAGAAAAGTAGTTTTTCTCAGTTTTCTCTTTGTCAAATGCTCAACAAATAATGAATGGCCTGGTGCCGCCGCTAGGGCTTAAACTCAAAACGCCATTTGTGTATATATAGTTAATATAAGACTGACTGGTTGTTATACAAAAACCTCATAAGTATCGCGATGCAATACATAATCGGTTTATTGACGGCGTTATAAAATAATTTATACAACTTTTTGACCAAGTGTTTTTTCATTGAGATTCTCTTCACAGATGTGATAATTTGAGAAAAAAAGCTGACGAGTAATAATAGCAAATAAAAACATTGGTCGACTGAAAATCATTAAACGATCTGAAAAATATTTAGGTACATTATCAATAGTAACTAACTTTAGGAATGAATTTAAAAAATATCTGTTTCTGGTACGAATCTCGAGGAACTCTTCATCATTTTATAACTTTAAGCTGATTGCAATCATATTATTTAGATTTAAGTTATTGTTATTAGTGGATGAAAAACTTTTATACATATAAAACTAGTTCAACTTATGAACGAAGAAGTTGTTAAATAAAATGTTTGTAAAATCTGAGATTTCAGAATTTGCCATGTATTTTTTGCCACAAGTTTTTCAATTGCTTTACTGATAGAATTTCCTAAAATTTCAGCAAATTTTAATGTAATTATCAGATTATTTTGTTCACTCACCAATTTTAGCACCGGATCGCCAATTCCACTTGTTTTATTGCAGATCAACGACAATTCAGATGCATAGGATTCTGAAAGTGAAGAAAAATTCAGAATTCATGAAGGATTATAATTTACGATCAAAATTGTTGGTCATAAACATTTTCATGTCATTTACCATTAGCACATTTGGTACCGTTTGAATATCGCAGCTTTATCAATTTACTTCTGTAGTCAAAAGTCACGTCTGAAAATATACCGAAACCTATGCTGTCTAGACACACAGCTGATCCATTGCAGTGTTCTTTTCCACCACAAATGTTTATGCTGTAGTTCTTTTCTTTGGCCATTACAAACTGTAATAAAAGGCAATGATTTTAATCATTCATTACAATAACTTGGTCGAAATATTATCTCCAAATATCAATTTACAAATATTGAAGAACTAGATATTAAAATCCCAGATATTCACATATCAGAGCTTCTAAGCATTTGCCAATTTCTGATCAGGTGAAAATCTGAACATAAAATTTACTACAAGTCAAAAGTGCGTATGATTCATGCGAAATATTTCACTTACTCGAGGTACAATCGGCTCTTTATACAACGACGACAAATTTAGTTCGTGCGGGTGGGAGGGATCCATAATTGTACACGGCGAAGACCACTTTCCTACTACTGCTCCGCATACAACGTTAGTCCTCCACTCAAAAACGTATTGGCAATTTGTGTAAGTCTTTAATTCCGGGAGACCCTAGAAAGTAAAATTTATACCTCAGAAATGAATGAATGTTGCAAAAATTTAGATGAAATGTCTGGCAATTCGAGTGTTATAGTTTTTTTAGAGTATTTTTTACTCTCCTCACCACGTCGCCTGTATAATCGCAGAGAAACTTGAAAGAGGATGAAGTATTTTTTTCAGGAGATTCCGGACACGGTGATCCTTGATAATAGTTCAGAATAAGATTCTGATCCCCGTCCAAAACTGGGTTTTGATCAGGAAAGCCTAGACTCTGTAAAATATACATTTGAAAATTAGTGTCGATTATCCAAAACCAAAGATCCTGAAAGTGAAACTCACAGTTTTCATTAAAATCAATCCAATCAAGAGTTGGTAACGAGTCGTTTCGATTTGATTTCATTAGGTAACAATATAATTCAATTCACTCAATAATTTCTAAGAAGAGAATAAAAGTGTAAAGTTTATCTAAGCCGTGTTTTAAAACTCGTCGCTGTATTCATACTCACAGTTTCTTTGGTATATTGACCTTTGCTATTTCGTACAGCTTGACAAACGGCGCTACCATGAGTACAGGCAAGACCTGGCGTTGGTACTACCGGGCGGCATATATTTATATGAAATTCCTTGCCAAGTGCTTTTACCACGTAATTACTAGAGGCACTTATCAGTGGTACCAAGTTTTTTTGATCCTGAGCGCAAGTTAACTGTATAAAAAGAATAAATTCTATTTGAGAAAGGGTCCTGAGACTCCAGTTGTTACATATAAATCCAAAAGTAAATATTATTAATCAATACTTTCTACTCACTCTTTTTTCGCACGCTAGCTCAGTGTACCAATGTATTATCAAATAACACGGCTCGTCTTTTAATAATATTGGTAAACTTGGCGAGCCTTTTACTCCGCAAACAAATGCGATAAAAGTATAACGCTTTTGACCATTTCCACACGATACTCCGTCAGTGTAATTCAAATATGGCCCTCCGTGACGCCACGAGAGATTAGTATCTGCATTACCCGCGGAGAGGGTATTTTTAGTACCACAAATACCTGCAGCAAATGGAAATAACTGGATAAAATTCGATGAGATTGAAAGAAGTCAATTCTCTGTAAGGTATTCGAAATTCACATTTTTACATTTCTGATCCTAGTCTATGGAATTGCAATTTTTATAAATTTTCTGTCTCACAAGTTAGATGAAAATTGTGCAGAATTTCTAATTCAACAAATAACGATGATAATGATTTCTTTGCTGAGCAATTAAGTTATTTAAATTACCAGTTCCCTCGGGACATTTATCGTCTAAAAGTGGTCCGCAGACGCGAAACTTATACTGTGTATTGTTAGTAGAATTAACGATGAAATCTCGGTCCATTAATGTCTGCAAGTTGAATCTGGAGAAGAATTTTTCATTTAGATATTATGAATTCTTTCTCTCATGTATAAAGTATTTTAGTCGTTTAGTAGAGGATTTGAACATACTGAAATTTAGTATCACTATTTCTTGTCATGCATATTGAATTTGCGACACGGTATTGACTGATAAACGTCTTGTTACATGCCGCAGCTGTTTTCCAAGTAAATTTATAATCGCAAGGTTTAGTATCGTTCGAATACTCCGGCTCCGTGCCCTGAAAAAAAAAGATTACGTTACAGTTAACTTGGAACATTCATCGCCATAGCCCGTTATCATTTACTCTAATCAATGCTCAACGTACGACGATAGCTGCGGGTTCACAAATGAAAGATATGGTCGTCTGATGGAGCCCGTCGAATTTCGGATCATTGAAATAGCACATTTCTCCATTTGTATATTTCAGTTTTATAATACCTTCCTCAATGACGAGAGAATCCTTTTGTACTTCTCCGTAATCGCTGAACCTTGAATACATTAAATCCAGAATGAATATTTGCTGTAATTAATCTGCACACGGAATAGTATAAATTATACTATAAATACTATAAATAGTATAAAATCAATTGTTAATCTGTGAAACATCCAAGACGTACGGATTATCTACGTTACTCGAGTTTGCTAGACAAGCTCCAGCTGGTGTAGAGCAAGTTGAATCGTGTTCGTGTATTATGGAATGGCATACGTTCAAGATCATTTTACTCCCTTTGTCCAACGGTACAATCCAATTATCAGAAGATTTTCTCAACGAACTAAGATCGTACGTATTATTAAACTTGTCGACAATCGAGCAATTGGTTGTACGCGGCGGAAGACAAGCGTGCTTTGTTTTCCACACCATTTGTAAACGGCACGGATCCTCTCTCTGGAAGAGAATTTCAAAAAAGTTAGTTAATTATATTAGCGAACGACGTTTCAACAATTTTGTCATATTTTAATGCTACCACAAATAACTCACATCAGGAAATAGTTCTGGCCTAGATTCTCCGGTTACGGAATAATCGCATTTCATGATTAGGGCGACCGTGTAGTTTTTATCAGACTTGCAAAGATCTCCCGTGAAGTTGAATATCACGTTGTGAGTCGGGTTGGCGAATATTGGAGGCGATTTTCCTGCAACATGAGAATTCTCGCGTTAAAAGTAAGGAATGAATTTCTGTTTCTCTGATACATAGCGTTACTTGTTTTTGTGGATATTTTGATAGCAAATAAAGCGGTATTTGGCGATTGAGCGAATATACATTACCGATTCCTATCTCTTTTCCATCTTTGGACAAACACAAGCTGTACCCATCTTTTTCATTACATTTCTTAGCCAGTTGAGAGCAAAGTCTCAGTCTTATAGTCCCTTTTGTTTTATTGTCGGATATTGTGATATCGGCGTTATTTGATAATTCGGTGAAATTGTATTTCTCGAGGACCTGAACGTCGTCGGATATTACACAGTTGAATTTCGGAGATTTCTGCGAATTGGGAAATTGAATTTTTCATCATTCGAACGATTTCAATGATATTGGTATTCAGGATTTGAAAATAAAAGAAGATTTTTTCCGGTTTGACGTTGCGTTGGGGGGGGAAATGGGAATTACTTACCTCGGACGACGCGTGCTCGATTGACACAGCGAACATTGATAAAATAACGAAAATTTTTTGTCGCTGCTTCATTTTGGCGACAGTGTTTTTTAATCGAACGTGGATTGAGCGTTCTTCAGATGTGAGGAATTTGATGGATTTGATTAATCACTCGTGTAGAAAGTCACGGTGCGCGTACATAACCAATAATCACTTGACGATTGATCAGTATTTACGTCGCGAGGGTGTATTTATCGCCTGTATTCATGGTTATAACGTCATTCTTTGTGAGCTAGAGGCTTGACGTTTATTGCACTTTATCGTATCATTAATATCCACTTGTTAAATTATTGGATTATACCGGTATTGCGAATTTTCAAAATTACTGATCGGAACACGACGCCGACTTCAAGGCAAATATTGCAAACGCATGTTGGGTATAAGATATGTCCTAGCTAGGCTGCAGTCTGCAATAAAAGCCGGCGACGTAACTACGTCACTTCCGGTTTGAACAGTCCAATTTAACCGGGGAATCCCAGAAATCGGAAATTCGCGCGCAGAAATATATAGGGACTTCCCAAATTTGGTAGCTTGATATTTTGGGATGCGAACACTTACGTGATTTGTTGTATTGCGTAAACCTGACTGGTTTATTCTATGGTTTTTGATTATCGCGGACGTTTTATAATTACCATAATTGAAGGACCAATAACCGGAAGCGATGTCTGATTGGTGGTTTTTTTTTCACATAATCGTAATCAATCAAGTGTTGCCTTTGGTTTTTCTCTTTCAAATGAGGAAAGCTGAAACGTGCAGACATTTACGAAAAAGTTGTTCGAATGTAGGAATTCGTTTGAAACATTCATATTATATTTAAAAAAAAAACGGCGGAAGCAAATTGTATTTATATTTATACAACAATGATAGCTATACTCAGTTACCAGTATCTTTTTCTTCTTCTTCTTCTTTTCCTTTGATTAGCTATAGGTTGGTGTGTTCCAACGAAGTGCCACTACCAGTATCTTGAGTTAGAGACTGTGGTTAGAGGTATGTATGTACTTTTGAATATCCCGCCACCAATCGATTCGGAAGGTGGTGTCGCTAGGTGGCGAATATTTGAACTACTTTTGCCGCAAGTTGGAGCGCGGCAAACGGTACAAATCTCTTATACTGTCGAATCGATTAGTTTCTCTCCGCAGAATCAGACAGGTGATTTTCGAAGCTAATCAGAATATCCTGGTCCGGTTGGAAACTTGCAACAATAGTTTTTTAAATATCATCTCCACCTATAACTTAATGTGTTTCGACGTGAAAAATACAGGATTGATTTACAATTGATGATTTCAGTGAAAATTCATTTCGCTTTTAAAGACACGTCTGGTTACATGCGATGTACCTACTTCAGACTTTCTTCAACTTCTAGAATAATTCCTGTATTGTTTTATAACTGGATAAGAGAACCGAAACACCTGAAATGTATCTTTTTTCTTTCTTATACTTTGAGAATTACATAAAAAATGCTTTGTCATTTCTTGTTGGATAACGATAATATTTGTCACCCAGATCTAATCACTCGATAGCCTGCCAACCTTGAGGTAGAAATGTTGGACTTTCGTCGTGTATAAAAACATGGTATCACGAAAAATAAAACTACATATTTTTCCTCGTTCAAATAATTCAGGGTCAGTCGGTTTGTTCTGCGGGTGTTTCAATCGACGCACACGTACCTACTGTGCAGACATTGAATAATTGCCTGCAGCCTATCTGAATCCAAGACCTTTGAAAGTACGTGCAGAGATTTTTAAGCCTCGTTTTATTTTCAGGAAATAAATTCCTATCCGAAGAATAACATATGACAATTAGGTAGTAAACATATAAGTACTGTATTTTAACATACCTACACCTGAAAGAAAAAATGAAAAATATAAACAAGGAGGAACAAAGTTTGTACGAGTATAACTCGTCGATATCAACAAGGGATTTTGATATTTTGTCACCATGAATTCGATACATTTGAGTCTCAATACAATTGGACACAAAGCTAACCGACGCCTAAGAAATTCAACCAAAGGTTGAATCAGTAGGTAACCAAAGTCTGACCGAAGGTGTAGAGACAACAGTCTCATACGCGACCATTTGTATATGTCAAAACCAGAAATCGCTTCATTCACGGTGCCGATGGTTTACATTGGCTTGTGCGTGGCCGGGAGTGGGTTACAGTGTATTTAATTTTCGAAATTAAACTTGATTCCTTAGAACAATTCCTTAGAATATTTTTTAACCGTGAAATTTAGAGTCGAGTAAAAACTGTCCGGATATTAATTTCGCGAAAATACAAAAACAAACACTCTGAATAATTTCCTGGTATATTATTATACCGAGCAGGCCAGTCTAACTTCCAGAAAGTGCTTTGAATTCGTTTCAATTACGAGGAGCTTTGTAATCCGAGGGCAAACACAAGAGGACTAAATTAATAAACTTGACGTTGGATGTGATAGTGACGAAGATTATACATTACGACGTATAGGTAACTGCGGTATTTAAAATCATCATCATCACAGTACAGTATAACATCACAGTATCACAATAAACCCCTCTTGCTATAGATCGCGACGTAAAATAAAAAAAAAATTTTTTTAAATCAAAAAGAAAAGAAAAAGAAGGAAACAGAGAATTTTGGTACAAATCAGATGTGAGAAATACTAGCGGGATATTTGAAAGGCGCGTTAACGATCAGTGATATGATTTTTCCTCTACTTGTATAATTATATATACGGCGTTCAATAATTCATCAATTGTATTTAATAAAGTGTTACGCGATATCAGTCGAGTTGAGCTTCGTAATCGAACTGATTGGCACGTGGGCGTAAAATCGTATGCCGGTAAAAAGAGGAAAAAAAAAATATATATATCAAATTCAAATTCCTAACTTCGATACATGTATATTAGGGCGAATCGAAAAAAAAAATGTTTCTCGGCTACACTCAAAAATCCAAGATGTCGTTGAAATAAAGGTCTCCGTGGAAGGATTCGATTTTTTGAATTTTTTTAGTGGGGCGCGCGGGACGTTCAAAAGTGCCATTTTTAGCGTCAAATTTACGTTATCGCTGATTAGCGGAAACAGATTCATCCGAAAATTCTGATTTTTTTTATATAAGGTGCCCAGGTATCTACTCTTTCAAACCCATATTCACGGACCACTACCAATTGTTTTATATCTTCGAAAAAAAAATTTGAAAATCAATATTTTCACTATTTTTCAAGTTATTATCGTTGAATTTTGATTTTTCTCCTTCTAAAACGTTTTTGTATTTCTTTCATTGTTTTTTTCTTGTAAAACTTTCTATCAGTATCGCTTACAATGCAAAAATCGCTGAAAATTGCTGAAAAATAAAATTTTGATATTTCGGATATATTTCGAAATAAAAATTTATTTTTCAGAAATTTTCAGCGATTTTTGCATTGTAAGCGATACTGATAGAAAGTTTCACAAGAAAAAAACAATGAAAGAAATACAAAAACGTTTTAGAAGGAGAAAAATCAAAATTCAACGATAATTACTCGAAATATTGAGAAAATATTGATTTTCAAATTTTTTTTTCGAAGATATGAAACAATTGGTAGTGGTCTGTGAATATGGGTTTGAAAGAGTAGATACCTGGGCACCTTATATAAAAAAATCCGAATTTTTGGATGAATCTGTTTCCGTTAATCAGCGATAACGTAAATTTGACGCTAAAAATGGCACTTTTGAACGTCCCGCGCGCCCCCTAAAAAAATTCAAAAAATCGAATACTTGCACGGAGACCTTTATCTCATCAAAATCTTGGATTTTTGAGGATAGTCGAGAAAATTTGTTTTTTTTTCGATCCGCCCTAATGTATATCGTCTTTCATCGCGATATACAGTGGCGCAATGAATTTACTACGTACAGTTTTACTTTCTCTTTCTCTGACCATACAACTGACCATGCGAGAAACTACATATACTTGTATTTTCCAATCGATTCCTAAGACCGTATCACGTATATAGTGTCACGGCCTACAAAGAGCCCGAGTTCAAGAGCTTGAAAAACTGGTTTTCATCGTATTCTTTCTCGCTTTATTATTTCAGACCTCCGATGCATCTGCGTATACACAAGTGTAGATAAATATATCTCTGTACTTTCGTTTCATTTCGTTCAGATATGTGAAATATACGACACATTTTGCTCGTTGTAAGTCCCAATATCGTTTTTCTTGTATTTGGACAATGTCTGCATATGAAAATAGTAGATATTCGATGATTTCGGATTTGACGGTGTCAAATCTGATAATTGAACGTCTAGACATACCCGTAAATCTAGTCCTGCAAAATTCACATCGCAATAGCCAGCTATAATATGATGCAAATTGTCTTGGGTTATATTGTTCCAAAAACTATCATCAGATAGAAAATCTAATAATTGTGAAAGCAAACAAAATTTCATCGTTGATGGGTCAAGATTGTCCCAGAACTTAAGCTGCTAGTGGAAAAAAAAAATCAGGAATAAAATTGTTTTGGTCGAGTCATTTGCGGACATAAAAATGTTAAATATTTGGAAAATTTATCATATCTTCTAATTCAATTCTCCCAATTCAATTTTCCGCTTTAAATTCAAGTCGTGATGATGCCTTCTCGACAACCTTTCATCCAGAGAAGTCGAATCAGACGAATCATCAGATAAAATGAATCTTTCAACTGACTTACCGTTGACGAATTGAGATTCGGTCGTTTGGTCAATGAATTGCTTGTAAATTATTATTGGCTAGAGTAAAACGTGAGGAAAGATACGACGAATACATAATTTTTGGTCAAATTAAGCACATGTAAATTTGTAACGAACTTTGTATAATTCGAATAATAGTCCCCTGGAAATTGTGTTCGAATTATTCATTCGCGAGCTTTTGGCAAAGGGATAAAGCGTGATCAAGTTAGATGAGAAAATGAGGAGCAAGATGAAAATCTGACACCCTAGATGAACGGATTAAAGCTCCAGCCGTTCAGCTTTCGTGTCTATAAAGCGAGTTGACAAAATTTATTCCGCTGTAAATTTCTTGTCAAATTTCAAAGTTTAAACGCAAGATGCGTCTCTTCTTGCACGATCTTCTTCAATGTCATTTGCTTTCTGATTTATCTCGGTAGATCGTCAGCGATGGTTGCGAGAAGCGTATATTCCTCGACCTACATTCTCGTATGAATATGATAATTGTCATGGTCCAGTCGCGGGCTATGGCGTAACTTCAGTCTTACAGTATAACGTGAAATAACCAGGGACCCATAAGATTTTGCACGACGTCTTGCGCAATTAGGGACATTAAGTTCCCCGGGTCGATATCTCGCAGCCTCGACAGAAAAAATGTATTTTGGCAAAAAAAAATAAAAAAATAACCCTGTGGTCTTGTATCGAAGAAGATTAGAAAATGTCTCTTTGCTAACGCTATTCTGCGAAATTAAGTCAATGGGGAGTTAGGGAAAACGTAATCGACAGCCATTCATTACCTTTGGCAAAACAGCTTTTTAGCAACGAAGAAAATTTCTCTGTGTGGAAAACGACTCACCGTATACTGCAGCTTCCGATCTTTTAGTAAAACGATTTGAGTTAATGCGAATTCCAACGAACGTAGATTTTCTTTCACTGTTGATCGATCAGTCATTGTTCATATAAGGCGGAATTCGTTTCTTAAAGAAACTGAAATTTACAAATTGGGTAAACAGACACGTGAAAATTAGGAACCATGTAATTAAACCATTTGACGAGTCTAGTTTGATTACACGGTCATATCTCAATTAATTTCAGTTACTTTTAGACGACCAGCGAAAGTCGTCGGGGGAAAAAAATGGTAAATTTGTTCAAGAATTGAGACGCTCGTTTCCCGAATATCAATATTTCCTTTCTGTTCAACTGGCAGCTATACCCAACGTCTGCCGTTTTTTTACCCGTGAATTAAAGCCGAATACAAAGTCTGCTGCGGGTTTTTTTTTTTTTTTTTCATCGACAAGTAGAAGTGATTGAAGTGATTTTCCGATAACAAGTTTTCGTACTTTCCTAATACCTGTAATAGAAAATCTTTGGCACAACTTCCATAGTAAAAAAAAAGGTAGAAACTTCAGTGAGCAGTAGATTGTATGCGAAATGTAAAGAGAGAAAAGTATTTTTTTCACACTTTATGCGTAATTTGAGTAAAAAGCTCGTCCATCTCCAACAATAAAATTTCGCAATCGGCGTATACTTGCATTTTACGTTGTGTTAAACTTTGAAATTAGAGTTAGTAACAATGTAAAACTTGCCTTAACACCCTGCTAACTATCTGATATTAAAATATCCTCCTTCGCTTACCGCAGCTCAAAAAGCACTCGGTAATTAATGACTATGAGTACTTGATGTAGGTACTTGTGTTTGAAATTGGGATTAATATCGTCGGAGAGGGTTTTTATGCAGTACCTATACGTCTATTCTCTAGAGAAATTTCATCCCGATTATTGAATCGTATCTTTGTTCCAAGTCAACCATTCTCTTCTCTTATCGACTCTTCGTTGTGAATTGAATAGCAACTTTGAGTGGTCTTTTTCCTTTTCTTTTTTTTTTTTTTTTAACACTTTTTTTACTCGAATAACAAGATAAATGAATGGCTCTACAACGAAATGGAGTTTGTTTAAATCGGCGAGAGTCGCATACTCTACCAACTTTCCACGCCTCAGCTGTGTAGCAGTTTTTTTAACACCTTGGATATCATTGCACGGTTAAAAAACCAATCAGTGAAAGTCAGGACCGTTGAGGAAAAGAACGAGTTTCAAGAATTCCAGATACTGATAAACCCAGTTTTACACAATCTTATGGAAAGACCTTACTAAAATTTTTGGCAACAAGTATAGTTTTTCATTTTTTGAATGGCTAAAAAAACGACCAATCAAAAAACGGTTACCAAGAATTTTAGATTGTTGTAGGATATGTTTTGAAAAAAAACTTTTCAATTTCCTGCAGTGATTGAATTTCATACACAAGGAACCTTTCGCAGCCCTGCTGAGGAGAGATTTTGCCAAAGGTTTCTTGGGCATGAACTTTCATTGGAGAAAATTGAAACTTTTTTTCAAAACATATCCTACCATAATATAAAATTCTTAGTAACCGTGTTTCGATTGAACGTTTTTCAAAAATGAAAAACGGTTTTTTTTCCAAAACAGGGTCCTCTCTTAAGATGATTTCCAACAATTCAATTCCCGTATACATAAGCGTTGCATAGATCACACTCGAAACTCCCATCCCCTCCATCACACGAATAACTTGCATAGTAATGTGAGTGAGTCCGGATCGTGGTCACGTTCCAGAGATGATTACACGAGAGAGTGGATTTCCTCTTTGTCCATTATAGTTTGGAGGTCAACTGCAGTCCAGAGGCCAATGAAACAACGACTGGAGTTACTGGAGGGTATCGCTACGATCATGCGGGCGTGTATTTTTTCTCAGCACTAACTGCGATAAGATGGTATATTATATTATATAAATATATATGTATAATGATAACCGATGAACGGGAAAGAGGATATCCCTTGGCCCCTTCTCTTCCATCATTTTTCACCTCCCACATGACGGCGCGGCACAGCGTGTAATTCTACTTGATTCTTGATTCACAATCCGTAATACCGATTCCACTGGTGAACAGACCGGGTGACGTTAAGAGTAGTGGACATTGCGATTAAGTCTGAAGAGTTTGCTACGGATATTTGGCGTGTAAATATAAGCCAAATCGATAATTTCTGCATCGGTTAATGATAGAAAGTGGTAAACAATCAGTGAGACTACCATCAACTGCTACATCAATCGAGTATGTCTGATGTATATAAGTGAAATGGAAACGCGGTTCACTGCAGCAGCAGCAGCAGCAGCAGCTCGGAAATTACTCAGTGCAGTTTAATTCGCATTGAAACAAAAAGTGAAAGTGAATTTTGTGCAAGATCAAGTTGGAACTGACAATGAATTGAACCGTGAAATAGACGAAAAATATACTACTGATGTTTGTACAATTTGAAACAATAGTGTATATTATACAGTCATCGTATATCCATTGAATGGTATATTGGACGGAAACGTGTGACGATGACATCGCCTCTTCAATATAACGTCAGAGCTGAACAGTTAGTTGCTAAAAATTAATACAGCTTGCCACCATATCTGTGACTGCGGATGATTTGCACATCAGTCATAAGACAGACGAACAAAAATCGCAGTACAGCAAGTCACTCTGTGAGATTGGTGAAAAACTTTGGATCTTTATCCTCTAATGATTAAGTGTTGGTGAAATCAAACGGTGCCAAAAGTATTTAAGCGAAGTATTATCACATTCGCTTTCTAACTGACTCAGTGTCATAGCTCGCTGTCGAACCAACGTCTATAGCTTTTCCTATTGAGCGCAATTGTCGGACTTTTGACCAGTGGAAATTTTTTATTTTTTTTTTGGTCTTGAATTTTGCCACGAAAAAATAAATAAAATTGTACAGTAAATCGGAGTTTGTGATACGACGAAATATATACTCGAACAAACAAGTGACTAATTTTTTTTTTTTTTTATTGCCAATTAACAGCTAGCCAACTGACGCGAGTGACCTAGTTTTAGTAAAGTTCGAAAGCCCTGTCAGTCAAAAGTCAAAGATAATTATCGACCCGATGTTGTGCAGATATGTGCAGTCGGGTGAAACATCGTCGATCGATTCAGTGATTTTATAAAATTGTATTAGTTTTTTTTTCTTTCGTTCTTTTTTAATTCGTTTCAATTTAAATTTAGTACAATGGAGTGCGTCGAGAGTTTGTGGAGCTTGTGCCATTTCCTTTACCGATTTGCAGTTTGTGCCGTTCCGGTTATTTCCATCTATTGAAGATCGCTATGCCTGATATTGCACTGATATTTCCTTGCAAATACGGATTAAATATCTAGGTAAGAGAGCGATAAGTGATCATATTCAAGGATATCTACTATTGCTTTGAACTCTTGCATCGATCAGACTCAAGTACTATACAGATATTTTCATCATAATTTTTATTAAGTACAATATACCATTCCAGTATCATCTGATTGAACTGATATTCGTTCGATGAACCTCAAGCTCAGTAATTTCATTCAATTCTCAAATTTCATTCAAATTCATGGCTCCTATGCTTCTCTTATTTTGCAATTTACGTTAAGCTATTCAACAGAAGGGTCGCTATATATTATTTGAACGAAAAAAAATCAGTTTTATATTTTTTCTCACAGATCTTGAGGTTCAACGAATGTTTTTTTATTCACAATGACACTCAGTATCAGCTGTTTGATCATCTTTGTTGACTAATAACCAGCCTGGGGAAGTCTAATTAGGTTCAAACCTCGATCGAATCTCGAAAAAAAAGGATTTTTCATGATCGTACTGTATATTGGCTTATCTCGACAGACGAGAGTGGCTTTGCAGTACCTATAGGTACATATTGTTTTCATACTGCGTGATCACTGCAGCGTTAACACGTAATCGACGATCGTAACTGAAAAGTAAAAGTTGTCCACATCACAAACGGCTACCAGGTTTTTAGGTCATGCTATCCGATTGTTGTATCAAACTTCCGGCGGTAGTTATAGTTTTACACAGGTTTGCTATTATATGTATATATAGATAAATCGAATTTCCAGAAAAAAGTCTAAAAAACTAATCAATTTGTATAGCAATCTTAGATTTAGACGGTGATTTTTTTTTTTTTTCTTTCACATGATCGATCGATCTTTTGATCCATATAGGTATATCATTTTATCTTCTCATACGTCCCTCTTAAAAGGAAAATATTTGTATTTGCAATTCCTTTGTGTGACTATCAGCATCACGACGACTGGCCACAAGAATCACATATGACTCAACGACGTTGTTTGCTGTTCTCTCTCATATATACACACACGAGTTTGAAGAACGTGATATCGCAAACAGTAGTAGAGGAAAAAGATCTATAAAAGAGATTGAAGAGGATATCGTTTGGAGAAAGATATTTTAGTATGCCAGATGTAAGGTTGGCAGTTTGTTTTCTCATCTGTATGAACGGAACAAAGTAAAGTATATATTCCGGAATTTCGTACGTGCAGGGAACAACTTAGAGGTAGTTGATTCAATCGACCTTTTATTTTGCTGTTTTTGAAACAGCAGCCTCCCACCATTATTCATAATACGCAGTGTCGGCTGTCTCCTCACAGTCCATGACAAATTCGTCTTAAAATAATTCTGAGCACTTTATCCGTCAATTGATTATACTCAGTAAGAGAGATAAATGATCATCCAATTTACTTCTTGTTTTCGTTGGATGAAAAAAGCTAAAAAGCTCTTTGGGTGGATCACTATTCTTCAAGCAGTCTGCGACAGAGTTGTATCATATTATATACCTTCATCCGCTGATCGTATCTATACGGGGTAAGGATCAGAATAATAATTTACTGTTTAAATTTGACTTCAACAATTGAGGGGGGAGTCTAATGATGGCGGCAACTTTGTATTTATACTATGAAAATTCACATTTCATTCCGATATTTCTGATACTCTTCAATACTCATCACATCCAAAAAATCTCAACCTCACAATGAGATTCAAAACCGAATCACAAACGCGGGAATTAAGGGAACCGGGGATATAAGATCTTGAATGCAATAGAATTCGTAAAATTTTTTTTCTTCTTCTTCTTCTTAAATTCCTAATCCGTAATTCGAATTTCGGAATTCTCTATATGGTCAGCACCGTAATAGTAACTCATTGCTGCATTTCTTGTCGAATTTGGAATCTCACATCAGAATAGAATTTCGTTAGTTTTGAACAGCATTAAAATGGTCGAGGTGCGATTTCGATCGAAAATATAGGAAAATGAAAAATTTTTACTTTTCCTTTATAACCATATAGAGATAAGTGAATTTGGAGCATTCATGTAGGTAATCAAGAATGTAATGTAAAAAGTTAATAATCATTCTGATCATTGACGCGAGAGCTGATAGCGGATATATAGGATCATGTTCGAGTGCTGATTTCGTTTCAACGTTTATAGAAAATTGAGAAACTCGATCCCACACGAGATCTGATAAAGTGTCTATACTTAGGTATCATCTGGCGAGGAACTCGCCAGTTATTAGTTTTCGAGGTAGAAAAAAAGAAGATGTTATTTGCTCTCGGAATCTCGCTCACTGCAGACTGGTGCCTTAGTTTCTGTTGTCCAAATCGAGTGAAACGCTGTTCTCTACTGTATAGGTATGTTACATACGTATATGTATATACATAGATATACATATGTACCCTGATGGTGGAAATTTTCTACTATTGAAAATATTTACGAATCTCTGAAAAATATCGAACTTTTTGTAGATTTTGATAAGAAATTTGTTATTTCGGCAATAGAGTTAGGAAAAAATTTATAATCCTACGTGAAAAATGAGGTAAAGTTTTTCATAGAAATTCGTAGTAGAATTATTCCTACAGGGTTATACATTATACCGTTCAAAAGTGATATACTGGATATAGGGTGAATGTGACCGAATTTTGAAGTGATTCAAGATTTTTGAACTTGTTCTCTCAACTTTCAAAACTTCTGGGTTATTAACTCCAAGGATTTTGTATATAGGTTTACCTTCGGTCCCTATACATAACATCTGGTAAATATTTACAAAATGCTTCGACCGAGACTTTTGCAAAGGAAATTAGTTTCTGAAACAGAGGGAAAGACTGAACTCTGATCGCTTATACGCCCACGTTCAAGTTTCACATATTTATACCCTCGCGGTTATACATTTCTTTGTTCTTGCACAGCTAAGATTCTCTCGAAATCGCATAATTATATTATACCCAGTTCAAACGTAATTGTCGAGATGTTAATTAAACTCCTTTCGCGTGACATACTATAACACTTTCAATCAACTCGATATATTATAGAATAAGCTGTTTTCCGATAAAAAAAAAAGTTCCAATATTCATATATATATATAAAATTCCGTTTCTGATGGCAGGTGAACAACAAAACCGGTTGATCATATTATCATTGATGAAATCGAATACGAGTCAGTTGAATGACTGCAATATTGTATTGGAGACACGGTGAGAGTCTCATTCACAGAAAAATCTTAGCTCGTTGTTTTCATTTATTCTTAATATTATTATTTATACATCCAAACCTAATCAACCAAGCGAATTAACGATTTTAGTTCTCCAGCCCGTCATTTGAACTCTATTTCGATTTTAATCCTCGATTTTCTTTACAGTTTCGTATACATCGCTATTCAAAAATATACGATACGAATTATATATGGGGAATTCCAGCCCAACCTGGACAGCTTTTGACCCTCACCCCTCTCGATTTTTTTCATTTTTTTTTCTGATATTCGGTAGACTGAAAGGAGTGCTTGTGATTTATTTCAAATTTTTATCTCAATCCGTTTTCGATTTACATATTTTTGAAAATTCGCAATTCCCGATGATCGTCAAACGTTTAAACGCCTGTATCTCTGAATCTATCAGTCGGATTACAAAATGTGAGTATATGAAATTCATCGGAAAGAAGTGTACTTTTCGAAAAAAATATTTCTGGATAATTGTGCCTCGTCCTTCATAGTGAAATCTTCGTTTAAACATGAAAAATCGATTTTTCTCAAAGTATGACATAATTCAAAATTTTCAAAAAATTCTCAAAAATACTTCGAGAAAAAACAAAATTTTTGAGCTATGGCTGATTGTGGGCCTCGGCTGCTTTCTATTTTTAACAGAATTTAAATCGAAATTTTAATTGAATTAATTAAAATTCTATTGAAAATTGAAAAACAAATTTAATTAAATCAATCAAAATCCTGTTCAAAATTGATTTCTCAATTTTTTCTCAATTTTCAACAGAATTTCAAAATAAATTTTAAATTGAATCAATTAAAATTCTATCAAAAATTTGAGAAAAAATTCAAAATAATCGATTAAAATTCTGTTAAAAATAGAAAGCAGCCGAGGCCCACGATCAGCCATAGCTCAAAAATTTTGTTTTTTCTCGAAGTATTTTTGAGAATTTTTTGAAAATTTTGAATTATGTCATACTTTGAGAAAAATCGATTTTTCATGTTTAAACGAAGATTTCACTATGAAGGACGAGGCACAATTATCCAGAAATATTTTTTTCGAAAAGTACACTTCTTTCCGATGAATTTCATATACTCACATTTTGTAATCCGACTGATAGATTCAGAGATACAGGCGTTTAAACGTTTGACGATCATCGGGAATTGCGAATTTTCAAAAATATGTAAATCGAAAACGGATTGAGATAAAAATTTGAAATAAATCACAAGCACTCCTTTCAGTCTACCGAATATCAGGAAAAAAAATGAAAAAAATCGAGAGGGGTGAGGGTCAAAAGCTGTCCAGGTTGGGCTGGAATTCCCCATATATAATATCTCATACGATTAACTCTATTTATACAGATTTTGTTAAGCCAGCATCTCATTAGCCCAAAATCGAAAGGTTAATTACGTCTGGTTGTTAATGAAACGAATTTGAAGCAACGTAGGTATGTGTATCGGAGATAAAACTGTCTTTTACCGTTTTTCTCACTCATATATATATTTTCAGCCGTCGATATCGTCTTGCCGAGAAAAAGCAGACAGTTTAAAAAATAAAAATAAAAATAAAAATAAAAATTGTTTACGCAGGCCTGTCTCACAATCAGACCATATACCTATGGTAGTATTTGTATCGTTGTATAATGACTAACACACTTCACCATCCACAAGAAACGGTCGAATCAGATGGATATATCCGAGATCAACTTCCGTTCTATGATTGCACCGGATGTGCCTCGATCATTTCACGGCCATCGCAAACTGATTTAACGTGTTCTAATTAACTTTGAAAACCTCGTTAGCTTCAAAATAAACTTTTTCCACATTGCGAACTCCATTTTGGAGAAGAATGTCTAAAACTAAATAAACAGACGTGATTAGAAGAATTTCAGAAACTGAGATATTTATACGGCTAGATCAGGATTTGGGTAAGAAAAACCACTACCAGCAAAGCCTTCGATTTTCACAATTTTCTTGTATTTGTATATCTGTACATGAAATCTTGTTAGTTTGACCCTCGGTCAGGGCCAGTGGCAGTTGTATTTGTACATACGCACACAAGTGCAACGTCAGATAAATATGCGGGTCTACCGGAAGTGGGTTATCGCCATAAGGAAACGAGCGATTGTGAGTAGCTATTCCTAATCTTATATGGGCCTATCCGTGAAAATTCAGAAATGAAAAAAAAAACTAACTGACAAGGGCGATATTTCACTTTGTAGGCATAAAGATCAGCTTATATATTTATATATATGCAATGGGATTGTTATACATTTGATTGATGATTGGTGTACAAATATGTATACAGGATGCCTGTGCAGACGATATCAATATGTCGTGATAACAGTAAGAAGAAAAATAAAAATAAAAATCGTATAGAATCAAATGGAGATGAAAATCAATCAGCTTAAAAGCGTTTGTAATCGTTGAATATATACGTCTAGATATGTACATACATATATATATACGGAAATTTGTGCGAAATGAGTGGAAATATGTAACTCCAAAGATGCAGAAAATATGCGTGAAAAAGAGACAAGAGACGAAGAAGAAAAAAAAAAAAAAAAAATCAAAAAAAGAAATAGCCAAAGTGTTTTAGGTATGCGAAAAACGTGTGAAAAATAGCAGCTTATTCGTAAGAAGTGTTTTTGTGTGCGAAAAACGGATGTTTCAAGAATGTAATTTCCAAATGGCAAGAATACATTCTCATGGATTCGTTCAATCTGCCTAACTAGCAGATATCCCCCTATATTCCATATATATATCTCGGGACTTATCCTGAATAATTTATCTCAGGAATATCCTGAAATATTTGAGTAGGTATTCCGTGGAAAGTGATAATCAAACGTGCGAATCCCTTATTTAATTTACGTTCCTTTCATTTTGTTTTTTCTCCTCTTCTTTTTATTTTTCTTCTTATTTCGACGAAAATGGTGACAAAAAATTTGGTATTTTTGTTGACAACTTCTAGATAGTTACTGCTAGGGCAGATAACGGTACTTGATGGATTCATCGTTCAAGTTACATTTACTGGGAACACTATGTCTTCTCCTAACGGCGGTATATGCTGCAGGGGCAAACTACAATATAGGGGTCGGTATCGCAGACACAACAGGACCCGTAGCAGAGGTCGTTTTTGTAAGTAAATAATTTAATTATTTCATTGATCACGACGTTTGATTTGTCCTGCAAGAGTGTGAGAAGCTGAAGATCGGCGAAGTATTAAACTGTAAGGAGAAAATTCAAGCCAAATTGCAAAAAAATGACCTAAAAATCAAGGGAAATTCAATTTTCATCGCCATTTTATCTTATTCTCGATTTTCCATACCAGCTGGGGGTCTTTATGAATATTATACGCAAAACTTGACCTATGACATTTAATAACGTTACCAGGACCATCGGGCTACGTGATTAGAACATGTTATAGTTATCGCAAAGTAACATCGCCATCGAGCTCCCTTTTCAAAAACTAATATCATGGAAAATTAAATCATTTCAAGCAGCAACAGCCCGATAGTTTATGAGTTTGCTCGATATTTGCTCATACATAACGGTTCATTGAGAAGGACTCTTCAATAAGTTGATGATTTTCTCTTACAGAGTATTTTCTGGATTTTTAGAATTGTAGTCTACTTCTTTTTTATGAATTTCACATAACTCGCGGAAAATACTCTCGCGAGAAATCACCAATCTTGAACGGTTTAAATATTGCCCGGCTTTGCCCTGTACCTCAAATCGACAGTTTGTCACACTTGAGTAAACGATCACGATTTATATATAAATATTTATATATAAATATACTCGATTATACATCTATATTGCATTTTTTTTTCCTTTTACCGAATCAAAATAATGAGGCATTCTTTTGTTCAAAAAATCATAATCACGACTGGACTCTACTGCTTTTGATCCTCCTCCTCCTCAGTCCTCCATCGCTCCATTCCCGACGAAAAGTATAAAAAGAAATAACGAATAATAATTAAAAATGATATTATTTGAAAATAAATTTACAGATGGGATATGCGAGACCAGAACAAAAAGGTTCGGGGCTTCATCTGAGGACTTTTTCCAGAGCTTTTATCATTGACGATGGGGAAGAACGGTTCGTCTTTGTCAGCGTTGACAGTGCTATGATCGGGCACGGTGTGAGAATGGCGGTAATTGAATATTCGCTACTTTTATTTAACTTATTTTATAAAAACAAAAATACCCCGCAGTCATAAATTATTGAAATATTTACCTAATCCGTGAAAAGAAAGATAAGTAAAAACAATCAACCGTTCAATGATTAGTCGCAGATGCCCAAAACGATTCGAAAAATAAAAACCGTTTTGGCTGAGAGTATATCGATGTATTTAGAACAATTTTTCAAATCTAAGATAGCCGCAACGATGCATCGATTTAAATAAAAAGTGAAAATTATACGTTTTTGAGGCTCATGTAAATTGGCAAATAAATTTTTTTGCCAAGGACAGGCACAAAGTTGGCCAATACCGAAGTAGACACGGTTCAAGAAACATATGGCGTTAAATATGCAAACGGCAAGATGTGGATTTTGTACTAGATGAATCAAGGCCTTTAAAGCAGTAGAGTTTCAAAGTCGTAGAACCTATACGTGGGCAGATCTGAAAGTGTAAATAACTTTCAAACTGTTTCTATACGACCTAAGTCAACAGCTGTATAATATATCATGGAATATAAACTGGCGATATAATTTCCAAGAATTAGCCAAAATCGCCCACATTTATATAGCAGAAATCTATTTGACTGACTCAAATCTCGTATAGTGCGATGAAGCAGACATTCCCTTTTCGGAATTAATCCAAACGCAAATTAGATTCTGTTTGATCTTTTAATGATCGTAGAAAAAAAAAATATTCGGTCTATTTCCAAAGAGTAGATTGCAAAAAAGGTGCCTAATTTACATTAACAATTCTCATTTCAGGTGCTGAGAAAACTTGAAGGACGTTTCAGCAATATTTATAATGAGAAAAATCTCATGATCAGTGGAACTCACACTCATTCAGCTCCTGGAGGATACATGATGGACGTACTCTTTGATCTAACCACCTTTGGCTTTGTTCAAGAATCGTTCAACGCAATTGTAAATGGAATTACGAAGGTAACTAGTCGAGAAATGCTGGATCAATAAAGTTCTGTGTTTTGAATTATACATCATGAAAATTGAGGGATTTTGAATATGTTTGCTAGTAAATTGAATTGAGATTTATTCGTCAAATTACCAAATCTACGATTTGCCCACTTCGCCCTATAGCCTCACTGGTAAAAACTTAATTCATTCGAAATTGAATTTGTATTTCCAAAGGAGCATATCTCCTTTAAGAATATTACTCGATCAGATTTCGATGAATTCAATTCATCCCGTCTTCCGAAGAGATTTCGTTCCTTTCTTCAAACCTTCGGTGATGAAAATCTATTAGGATTTCGTTGATTGATGCGACCATGAAGATTTACCACTAAGATTGAGTTGGAATCCTTGTGTGGAAATCTGTCGGGTGATCGACTTGTGATAGAAGATATTTCATTTTTATTTATTTATTTATTCATTCATTGATTTTTTTTTTTTTTTCATTTTTGGGAAAGATTTGCAATTGCGTAGCTGGCTAAAATGCATTCTATATGGAACGCAGTATATCTCGAAGTAAATTCCACCATGTGATACTACTACCTATAATATAGAAAAGTGGATTTCATCAAGGGTTGAATAAGAATTTCAATGCACGAAGCAATATCATCTCCCTTCAAAAATTGCCACTGCTTTGTTGTACCCTTCGAGAGATATTTCAAGCACGCAATATACAAGCTCGAAGAATCTTTCCCATATATATATATATATATATATATATATATATATGTATACGAAGTTCAAAAACGCGTTATATATATATGAAGGGGGTCATTTTCCACCACTGTGTGTATAACCGCGTCACACGTATAAGAGGGTAAACTTTTTTGGATTAAATTTTCATACATATATCCACTGCAAAGCAGTGTGGTTGACGTCAAATTACCCTAGGGAAGAAAATGTTCTATTGAAGTTGTAATAAGCGCGGGAAATTTCGTTGAAATATTCGATTTATCAACGTGAGATGCAGATAAAGTTTATGGATTTCGTTCTGATTCATCTCTCGAACTAGCGAAGAAACTTGTGATCGAGTAATTTGAGAATTAGCAGCTCAATGAAAAAAAATCTATAAATTATACAAATTTACATACGAATAATGAATCAAAAGTGAAAAAAAAAAAAAAAAATGCCATATCCCGTTCAATTTCGAATCGGTTTTCTCTACCAGAAATGAATGGACTACTGATTTTTGACCAGCAATCACGGTCACACTTTATCATATTTCCTGCAGTAATTGCATTGGTTGTGCGAAAATCACAGTGAGAATAAAAACCACTGTTTGAGATCCTCGTTGAATGTCGATTTAACTCCCATTTGCACAAAATTAATTAATCAAAAAATTTCTTTGTTTTTTCCAGAGTATCGAACGAGCCCACGAAGCTGTAGTACCTGGGAGAATTTTTGTCACCCAAGGGAAACTGATGGGCGCCAATATAAACAGAAGTCCATCAGCGTATCTCAACAACCCTGAAACTGAAAGGGCCAAGTAAGTTTTCAAGCTTTCCGGGAAGAACTTTGTTCCGCTGTTGAGGATCAGTACGGAATGATAAATCTGCTGCAGGAAAGTGTTTCAAGTATAAAACTTCGTGCGAAAGTAAAAAAAAAATGAAAATAAATAAATCATGGCACAATCTCAAACGCGATATTCAATTTTCAAATTCCAAAAAAAAACCTACGTTTTCATTTTCCAAATCCAATAATAATCAGCCAAAAGTACATGAATTACTTCTAACAATTTGGGAAACAGTAATTAAAAGAATAACCAAATGAAAACGTATAATCCATGACAGCTGAAGACTTTTAAGTTTTGTTAAAGATCTTTGATTGAAGTCACGTGATACAGTTGAAATTTGAGGACTGAAGAGTAAACGGGGGAAAAAAATTGGCTTTCTCTATAATCCGAGATTGATTGAGCTTAAAAAAAAGTCGTATATAATAATCAAGCCATAATCAAGCAATAATCAATAATAATCAATCGTAAAGTCGTAATAATAATCAGCCAAAAGTACATGAATTACTTATCTAACAATTTGGGAAACAGTAATTAAAAGAATAACCAAATGAAAACGTATAATCCATGACAGCTGAAGACTTTTAAGTTTTGTCAAAGATCTTCGATTGAAGTCACGTGATACAGTTGAAATTTGATGACTAAAGAGTAAACAGGAGAAAAAAATTGGCTTTTTCTGTAAGCCGAGAATAATTGAGCTTGAAAAAAGTCGTACCTATAACATTGAAATGAAATAAGCTCATGGGTGAAAAAGCATTGAGTTACACATAGACGGTGTCATTGTCTATACAGAAAATATCTCTCACCTCGCAGGCCATTTTCCTTTCCTTTCGTTTTTTTTTTTTTTGTAATTTTTTTCTCTGTCTAACCTGATCGAATTTTCTTTTTCTTTTTTTTTCCAGGTATGAGCACAACGTCGACACTACAATGATTCAACTACAGTTCATTGCAACCGATGACAGATCCTTAGGTGTAATCAATTGGTTTCCCGTTCATCCAACGAGCATGAATAACACGAACAAACTCGTGTCCAGTGACAACGTTGGATATGCGGCTATTCTTTTCGAAAAAGCAATGAATAAAAATTCAATGGTTGGAAAGGTGACCCTAATTTATTACCTGAAAATTTTATACTTTTATAAAGGGCTCGTTGGAAAAATGAAACTTATCTAAAATCAATTTATTTTCAAAGAAAATTGATTACAGCAGTATAGAGTTTTTTGTTTTTTTTTTTCTCTAACACGTAACGTGCCAGTCTTTCGATATAATTTTGAAACTAAATTCAACATGTGATTTTTATTTCTGCATTCAATAACGATGGGAAATAATTGTCTTTTGGTGGTGATTTTTGAAAACTAGAGTTTAAGATCTGGCAAAATTTTAAATCATTTCTAATTGTTCCTAAATATCGTCTCTGAGGTATTATTTATTTATTTATTTATTTATTTATTTATTTATTCATTTATTTATCTGCACGAACGGCATTAAATCGTGATAATATGTAATTGAAGTGTTTTTTTTTTACATGTCGTTATACAAGCTAGAATAACAGAGGGTGAATAATTCATATACAATTAATTATCGTGAATATTCGATTTGTTTTACAAGATGCGTATAAGATCGCGTGGGTATAAGTTATTTTCGTAATATTAATTCATGATTTCTTGAAATGAAAAGCGTTTACTTCCGGAAATGAACCGTCAGAATTATAACGACGTTATCAACTCGCTGATGAATCGCCCAAAGTTATGAATCGACTAACAAACTCGAGCGATTTTACGCGAAAGTATTTATTTTCATACAAAAGACCATTTCTACCCTCTGTTTGATAATTAATTGCCAGTTATTTTCGAAGAACTCATTTCAGAGGCTGAGATAAACAACAACTCATTGAATTACTAAGTGTTTTCAGATTATTATTATTATTATTATATATAATATTCGAGTTGTACAAATTTCTCTCTCTAATTATTATACGGTCTTCATTTCTCACGTAGCTTAATCGACAAATACTGTAGATATATAATGTATACCCAAGTAAAATCTTTCTGGTAAAATTTCCAATCAACTTTTTTGTTTGTTTTTAAAACAGGGCTCTTTCGTTGCCGCATTTGCGTCAACAAATCTTGGAGACGTTTCCCCAAATACTCGAGGACCAAGATGTGAATTTACCGGAGAACCGTGTACCGGTGTTTACACGTGTCCTGGACATCATGAAATGTGCTTTGCCTCAGGACCAGGCAAAGACATGTTCGAAAGCACGAGTATAATTGCCAAAAAAATGTTCAACAAAGCTTTGGTGAGTGCAGAAAAACTTCATAGAGTAAGTGTATCAGTTAATGACCCTGTCCCAATTATTGACCTTTTTCCAAAGGGTTATTCACTCTAACTTTTGGTGGACAAGTGACTCCGTGACTTTGGAAGATCACAGCTAATTTCCAAATGATTTCTTACTGATTTCAAAGTGATTTTCGAACGATTTTATTTGATTTCGAATGATTTCATTTACGACGCCACATGATTTCCTGCCGATTTCTAGAGACTACTAACTGATTTCAAATTAAAGTGTTCAACTGATTTTAGGAGTGAATAACTCCTCGTCTTTTTCGATGATTTCTTATCGTCCGTGAGCTTTGAAATGATTTAAAAAATCAATTCCGATTCTTCGAGTCTCTATAATAGCAACTGATTTGTGCAACGGAAACATTCAGAATCCTTATCATCGATTTGAAATTTAAGAAAATATGACGGTCAATAATTGGGTCTCGAAGGGTCAGTAATTGGTACACTTACCTTAAATATCTTTCAGTTGTTTCATAAACCCAAATTTCTATAATAACTGGACAAAGGTGCAATTGCTATTGCTGTCCAGCTACGAGTGTTGTGTTCATTGATGATTTTGCCGATAATTGATCGATAGGAAAAGCAACATGTCAAGGAGAAGGCGGTTTTTCTTTTCAATATGCACATAATATGTATGTAGATATATTCAGTGAAGAAAAAATAATTCATGGGATAGAACACTGTTTTATTATCAATTAGAACCTGTGTATAGTTTATTTACATATCGGGTGGTAGTTGATTAGGGTAGCTTGTCTCGAAATTTAGTAGTATTTGTTGTATCCGTACCCGGAATCATAATGAGCTGGGGATGCGGCTACGTATTTTACGAGTGGGACTGCTGGGGCGGGATGGACGGCATGTCCAATTTTCTTAACGACAGCGTTGAATCCGTTGTGGTCATCGGCTGTGTATTCAACCACACGGACTGTGCCGTCTGGCTCGTTCAGGCTGTAGGAACCCTTGACGACATCTCCGTCACGAACTTCCTCTTGGCTCTTGACATCTCCGGTGTGGGGGTCTTGGACACCGTAGTTGTAAGAGTATTTCGGGTAGGCCTGAAAGAAGATAAGAAATTTCAGAGAAAATATGGATTTACGTTACTCTTCCGGGTCACCATGGGTCAATTTTACCCTGGACTCATTTTGGGCGAGAAATATTTAACAAATTCATTAGTGACGATTCTTTTTTTCTTAACGAAAAGGTGCACTTTTCAAACTTATATCTTCCAAATAAATTCGCATTCGTTTCTACTCCAAAATTGATCATTTTTATTTCTCGAAATGAATACCTGTTTTCAAATGTGGATTGTGCCACTATTTTTTTCCTAGAAGTACCATGTCTGACGAGTAGTTCAGTTGAAATTTGACTTGAAAATATTGAAAATTGAAAAAGTTATGATTTTTTTAGTGAAAAAGTGTATTTTTTGACAAATTCACCTATTCCCATTTTTTTTTTGTATCATGTTGTGATTTGAATTTTGATACAACAACTTTTCACACATGTTTTAAAATGTTCAAAGTATTTTCAGTATTTTTTCCATCCCGATTCGACTGATAGTTTTCACACAGCAATTATTATTTGAAACTTTGCTATGGGTAAATTTTACCCAGTCTGACCATCAAGTTATTTTACAGTAGCCACGAATAAGGGTTAACTTAGAAATTCAAATCAGTGGATAATTTTCCTTAATAAGTTTTGCAAGATTTGAAATCCAGGGTTTAATTTTCGTATGGAAATTAACTCACGTAGGTGTCGTGGCCGGCTCGATATCCTCCGTATCCGCTTCCGTATCCTCCGTATCCTCCGTATCCTCCGTATCCTCCATATCCTGCGTATCCTACTTTAGCAACGGCGACAGGAGCTACAGCAATTGCTGGAGCTACGACGGCACCATGTGATATGGCGTTTCCGTATCCTCCGTATCCTCCGTATCCTCCGTATCCTCCATATCCAGCGTATCCTCCGTGTCCTCCGTATCCTCCGTATCCACCTCCGTAGCCAATAACTGCACTAGCCTCACTGGCCACGGCCAAAGCAACTACGACGAGAATCTGTAAAATTTTCAATCATTTTTTATTTTTCTCTATAAAATTGAATAAAAAAATTTGCAAATTTTGGTGAAATCGGTAATATAGTAATTTTCTAATTTTGACAAAGGAAATATTCCCCTTTCGGAAAACACTTTTTGATTTTATTATGAGAACTGCATTACAGTCGAAAGAAACAATTTTTTTCTCAATTTTGTGATAACCGGATGAAGAAAACTTATGTAAAATCATATAGAAATGATTGTGATCAATATAGTGAATGATCGATATAATGGTAATTCGTTTGTTTCAACTAACCCGGAACATGATCGGTTGTGTTTACGGAGCAGTTCTGTTTAAGACTGATAACATCCGAGTGTAAACCGTTCCTTTTATAGCAACTTTTAGTCCGGGGTACATGCGGATCATGGTAACGACTTCTTCTGTATATCTCGCGGGTTGTGTAATTCAAGGCCTTAGACTCGGCTGGTTTTTTTTTTCTTTCTTCTACTTCAGGATCGTTTTTTAGTTTCTTTATAGTAAAACTTCGGCTTTTAACAGTCTTATGGACAGTACGAATGATTGTGCACGAGGGAACGGAAAGGTGGTGGCAAACGTTATACACCGCCTTCTTTATATGAAGGACAACGGACATCGAATGCCTTGTGAAAAAGAGAAAAAAAAAAAAAAAAAAGTGGCGTGACCACACGAAAGTACCTTAAGAATGCGGGCGGGCACGTTACGTTTTGCCCAATATCTCCTTTGTTATTACGTACTTGTGTTCATGCACATAATTCTATATATCGCCGATATAATTAACGAGTTTCACATAAGTCGTGCGTTAGATTGTGTAGAAAAAAAAAAACGCACATTTTATACAATATACGATTTACCAGTTAGATACAACGTACCTTCTCGAGGACAAATCGTACTTTTGACCGATTAGCAATTATTACTTTTGTGTCAGGAAAGAAATGAATCATCGATTAATGATTGATTAATAAATTATGATATGGAGTTGAGAATTTTTCAGACTTGGATTGATTAATTATTCTTTATTTAATTAGCAGTCTTATACTTTTTAAAAATTATGGTTTTTATATTATTCAAGCGAAAGTGATCGCTTCGTTTTCGTACTTACGGTTATTGGGTGGTTTTTATATCAAGGTCATTTATACTGTTCTTGCGCGATTATTATAGTTAGTTTAAAAGTCTGTGGCTGCAGGATGAAATTTATAACTGAATAAACTTTGACGGAGGGATTGATGAAGGGGTAGCTTTTGTACATTTAGCATCTAGCTTTTGAAAATTTCTCTTTTGACAATATTTCCTTATTTTATATGCATAAGAACGATTTTAGACTTGCTTTTTCCAGGAAGGAGTGAAAAATAAATGGAACAAGTCACTTAGAAGCAGGAAATTATTATCATCAAGCAAACTGCAAGTTGAATTGAATCGAGATGAATGAATAAAATGCTCGTATCTTATTCTGAGCAAATTTGAATTCTAAAAGCACACAGTTACCAGGATACTATTTAATTCATTTTCATCGTTTCATCGAATGTATTATTGGCTTTGGATAATAGGACGTCAATTTGTTCGTATATAGGTCAAAATGAGTTTTCATTATAAAAAGAAACCATCGAAATATCAATTGCGAAAACGATTTCGTTTCCAGTTTCAGAAGTTATTTGCTCTCGATATATAATACCTTCGACCTTTTACTCATTCATTAGTTCGATAATTTAATTGGATTCAACATAGAGTCAATTAACGATTATCAAACATTCATAACGGATATTAGCAATGTTCATTACTGCAGTGCCTGTGTTACTGTAATATCGATGATTATAGCCCAGCTGGATACTTTCCAAAATAATCTATATGCAAGCATCGTCAATTTCATCCCCGTATCGATCAGCTGATCAAACTTGGATAAGCTTCATCAGAACTCCCAGCATCTCATCGTCTAACGAGTTAAATTTGATATCAGTTAATTTGCGAACGGAAGACTTGACCACCTCTCGATATCGACCAGCTTCGACAAGTGGCGGGCGGGTGTCGAAAGCCAACCGTTTCCATTTGCCGCCGCACGTTTAATTACGATACGTTTCAAATTTTCCGGATAGGATCAGTTTGTACATTTTTCACCGTGTTTTTTTTTTTTTTTTAACTGTGCATTTCGAATTTTTTGAATTCGTGGTCCACTGACGTCTATGTATACAGGGTGATTCAAATATTTTACAGGGTGATCCTTGTCAAAATTGAAGTCAAAAGTTCCTTAGCCATTTTTCTGAAAAACACTTTTCGTATCGAAGAAAAGAATTGATTTTTTTTTTTCAAAAAATCGGAAAAATTGAAATATTAGAGCAAAATAAAGAGATAATTTTCCTCAAGTATTATGAACGAATTATTAGGAAAATTTCAATCTCTATTTCGATTAGAATGGAACAAAAAATGAAAAATCAAATTAAATAAAACAATATTTCAAATGGAATGGATCGTTTTTTTTTTTTTTTTTTTTAGGAAATGGCTAATGATCTTTCGTTTTCAATTTTAACAAGGATTTACCCTGTAAAATATTCGTCACGTATTCTGAATCATCCTGTATTATAATATCTATATTAGCTGCTTTGAAGCTCGTGTCTCCCGATCACACATTGATGTATGTTAGCGATGTGAAATTCTTCAAATAAAAGTTCACCGATGTGTATTAGGAGTCAGACATCAACCGTGAAAAAAAAAACTCTTTTTTTTTTTTTCAAAAAGATACGCTTTGAATCGATTCTGGAATAAATTGGCTCCCCAGCTCTTTAAGCTTAGCGAACTTTAAAACTCGCCGGGGTGTAAAATTCTGCAGATAAAGAAATTGCGAAGGAATATCATGTTTTTTTTTTTTTTTCATTACACGATAGACACACATCGGTTTTGGTTCTATTTTCTTCAAGTTTTTTTTTTTTTTTTATCCGACTTGTATACGTTTATTATTTGTTCTTTGATTAACTTAGGCAATCGATGTCAATTCGAAGAGACCTGCAAGACATGCATATATTCATAAATTGCGTCGAGATATACCTTTCTCTTTCTTTCTGCGATCACGTACATGAAATATACTACGACTGCGTAATTCGTTGTAAAAAGTGTGCTTTATAGGTAATTTATTAAAAATAGATACATATATATATATAGCTGGTATATATGCGAGACAACGAAATTCCATAAATGGCTAACGAAATTAATGTGTGTTCTTGAAAAATAGATACGTATCTTTATGTAATACACGAAACTGAAGCGAGTGGCATAAGGAAGAAAAAAAAAAAAAAAAAATTAATAATGAAAAAACAATGAACGTTGCTCGATTAACGCGATATTACAAAGCGCACTAAATCTACTCGCGCCTTCTAATTTAAACGATAAAAATTCGGTAATTAGGAGAACGCGTCACGCCTTTAAACGACACGACGAAATATAAGCATAAGGTATACAGGCATCGCAATTACAATGCGAATTTAGATCGAAACCGGAGGTAGGTATTAGGTATAAAAAAAAATAAAAAAAAAAAAAAAATAACAGAGCAATAAATCAGTCAGAGATTCGATCGTTAAGAAAAACAAAAACACTTTTATTGCGCCAATTATTTCTTATTTCACAACCCCCCTAATTCGACTTCTTGTATATCGAAATAGGCTTCTTTGGTTTGACATTGAAGTTCGAACCAAGACCATATCCGTATAAATTGGCAATTAAAACTAAGTTGGGAATTTATTACAGGATTAGTTTATCTGTAAATTAAAGGTTCAAAAATCAATCAAATCCTTTCGAGTTGTAATTTTTCGTTATTTATTAGCACCGTACATTTATGGGCTAGTGCAGGAGGGAATTTTGACTCATTGTTAGAATCTAGTAATGCTTGTTATATCCGTATCCGGTATCGTAACTGTGGGCCACTTCTGGGATATATTTGACCAGAGGTACGGTTGTCCCGGTATGTACGGAGTGTCCAATTTTCTTGACCACTGCGTTGAATCCGTTGTGATCATCGGCTGTGTATTCAACGACTCGAATTGTGCCGTCTGGTTCATTCAGGCTGTAAGAACCTCTGACAACATCTCCGTCTCGGGTTTCCTCTTGACTTTTGACATCTCCGGTGTGGGGATCGTTGACACCGTAATTAAAGGAGTATTTCGGATAGGCCTGAGAAATGAAGAATAAGAAGAAATTGAACCACGAGCTTCTATTAGAATTTCTGAATCAGAATTCAATTTAAAAAAATTGTTATTTGAACTCTTAGAGTTGAATTTTCCTCTTTTTTTTTTTTTTTTATTATCAACCGGAACTTTTCGATCAGGTTTTCTGCTTTAAGGCGCGCCTCGCGATCAGTCTGGTGTCAAGTGATGATTAAAAAACAGCAATTAATCTAAATGGATAACGATGCTCGTGCTTCAAAGGGCGATTGGTAGGTACACAAAATCCCGAGGTTAGTTGTCAAGGATATATATACGGGCATTGAAAACGATTCGTTAAATTTTCCGATCAAAGAGAAAATGAAAATAAGCCGGTGAAAATTTTTCGGAAAATCTATTGACTGCTGATCAATTGAAAGAACAAATGAAAAAAAAAAAAAAAATGGCAAATTTTCGGAAAGAACCCTATATTATCTAGTCCGTATACTGAACCGAATTCAATCGTACAAAAGATCGTATTACTTTTTCAAATAACTTTTGGTTTTTCATTTTGATTGAATTTTCCTGAAATTTGAGGAAGGACTTACGTAGTGATCGTTGTCAGAATTTCCGTGATCGTATCCGACGTATCCAGCATATCCCAGAGGAACCGGAGCTACGGCTATGGCGTTAGAAAGGTGATTATTGTAGCCATGACCTTCGGCCCTTTCGTAAAGTCCGGTGTAAGAAGGAAGTAGTCCGGCATGACTAACGACCAAAATTGTTGCTAGGATAGTGGCTAACTGAAATTTGAAAAAAATAAAATAAAATAAAAGTATTACCGTGATGAAATTTTGACATAAACTCTTTCAGGAAGTGACTACTGCATTCAATTTGGCAGAAATGCACTCGAGGATCGTTTGACAGGAGTCCAAGTCAATATTATAGTCAATTCTTTGTGTTTCATCGCCTGCAGGTATAGGATAGGTAAAAAAATAAAAATAAAAAGCACGTAAATCACACGAATCGAATCATCCCCTTGAAACCCATTATCGTAAATGGTAATATAAATTTCATTTTGTCCCCACGAGAGAGAGAGAGAGAGAGAGAGAGAAAATACAAAGAGACAGAGATGTGATTTGGATTGTAGATCGTGTATAGCTATACAACCACCAACGACACATATTATACTGCGAGGGTGAATAATTCTCAAATTGTTCACGTCAACTGAATTCCAAAAGCTTTACCTTCATCCAGAAAAAAAAGATGCTTTCAATATTTGAAAGGGAATGAGAATTACGTTTGAAATTCGAGAATCATTCCAGTAATCAGGCATTGCAAATTGCATTGCAAACAACGAAATGGATAAGAAGAACAAAAGATCAGTTAACAAAATGACGATGAAATTTAGTCGTTTTGGTACCTTAAACATCGCGAATGATGATTTTTGGAGACTGATATGATATGTTGACACGACACCTGGCAACTAGTGACTAATAAACCTCGTCCAGTATTCACCTTTTATACCAAAAATTATGGCGTTTACTTGCAAGGAGGTTGCGCAGTTTTGTATAATAGCCACTAAACTGATTTCAAGGCTCCCGTATATTAATTCACCGGTAGTTTAAACGTTCGCCACTATATGTATATATATGTCACATGTATAACAAATGGAGCGACTTCTGTTCAGCTTACAATTTCGACAGGTTAAATTATAACAAATAGAAAGAGATGAAGATAGAGAAAAATAAAATATTAAAAACTAAAAACTAAAAAGAAAACTTGATACATGTGTAAATGATACCTGTCTCTATGTGAACACGTATTACACGTACATATATAAATATATACATAATATCTATGTATTTATTATTTTGTACAAGTATTTGCTGTTGACTATCGATTTGATACGCAAGATTTTGTTTACGGCACGTTATAGTCGTTCACAATCAAATTTAAGAACGACTTCTGGACGTGGGATACGATAAAATAGGAGAAGAAAATGGGAAAAAATTCATAGAAAAACTATGAACTAGCGAATACAATTTTATTCAGTCCTTCGGTTTGACGTGGAGACAAATTTATTTTGCCAATCTGATACTGTAGCGTCAAGCTTTTTTTAGCTTTAAACTCTGCGATCACTGATACTTCCTTTTTCGGTATTAATTAATGAACATAATCAGAAACACGCACTATTTCGTGCTGTTCGTTGTTGTTTGATAAAAAAAAGTTTTTGAAAACCAACCACTGGATCGCGTGTGTGTACCTTTAGAATTCAATTAATCATTTCTAATCGTCAGATAAACACAAATTGATCCGAGTATAAGCCATCAAACGCGATATATCTTCTTGGTTAAATATATTTAGGTAATTTTTTATTTTTTTTTTCTTCCACACTTGGTGTGTTAAGTTTTGATCGGAAATCATATTTACTTTTGGGTAAAAACTCCAGCTCTAACGAAATATGAAATGACGAGATGAAAAAGATTCCTTTTTCAAATACACCGCGGTTTATCCATATTCGAATAAATCGAGGATATAAGGGTAGGTATATTTCCGCGTATAAAGTTTGATATTTGCTTTAGAATAGAGACATTTGTTTTTCATGAAAAATTCAAACCTCGTCTCTACACCCCTCGGATCTAACAACCTTTCGAACCAATTTCATCCCCTTCGAAAGTTCGGGAGATTTATGCCACGCCTTGCTGTTGCAGAAACTCATTGTCAGAACAAACGATGCCAATTGAAAACCAGATTATCTGCTGCAGTATGAGAATATGAAATTTATTTCCCTAACGTCACGGTTCCAAATGTCAGATTTCTCTATTCCATTCCATCTGATCAAATTAGGTTATGATTCAACGCAGGAAATGATTAGATCGATAATCAACACTCGGGCAAGTGTAACGGGATTCTATATTTCCATATGACTTACTTATCACGTAACATTTGTACCCACAACATATATATATATATATTTATATATATACGTGCTTGAAGGATATATCAGGCGCTTAAAACATAGCGCATAGTTCAAAGTCACGTACGTATACCTACGTATGTACCTCGCAAGTCGCACGTATATTATAAGCGGTTAGGTTGATTAGGTAAATGAAAATTGTTTCATTTGTTGCAACAGAGAAAGTGCGTGTCGTGATCTTTGATCCGCGTGCCTAGTATATATTAGGTATACCTATGTACGCGTGCAGCAAATCAATCTACAAAGCTTTTTTTTACCACCTCGGAAGAGATTATTGTCTACTTTTACACGCAGCCTTAATTCTAACCCTGGATATATTTCAGTGATATTGAACAGCCCGATATATACATAGAACCCCTAAGAAATATCTGCAAAGGTTTAATAATTAAGTAGCGATATCGGTTAGGGTAAGTGTACCAGTTACTGACCCTGTCCCAATTATTGACATTTTTTAATGATTTTTTTTTATCCGTGAGCTCTAAAATTATCAAAAAAATCAATTCGTATTCTCCGAGTCTCTAGCAGCTAATTAGTACAAAGGAAACATTCAGAATTCTTATCATCGCTTTAAAATTCGAGAAAATATAACGGTCAATAATTGGGTCTTAAAGCGTCAGTAATTGATACACTTACTTTAGAGTTTGCTTAGAAAAAATTCTAAAACCTTTACCGATTGCGTGATGGATACGGAAGAGTATTGACTTTGTGTCAAAAATTCTTCTCCTGCCATTTCCAATTCTAAAGTATTACAGTTCAGGATGTAGAGATTGGAAATTCCTATATTTAAATCCTGACGTCTGTGCTGACAGGAAAAAATAAAAGAAGCATCACAAAGTAAGGCCAATTCAATTGACAAAATGATTTTCAACAAAATTCTATTTATTTTCTTTATCACTAAAAATATAATCGAGACTCAGAGTCCTGGAGGATCAGTAATAGCTTCCATATCCGTATCCTGAATCGTAGTGACCTGATCCAGTGACGTATTTGACTATGGGAACAGCTGCTGGTGCCGGATGAACAGCATGGCCAATTTTCTTGACCACAGCATTAAATCCGTTGTGGTCATCGGCTGTGTATTCAACGATGCGAATAGTCCCGTCAGGTTCGTTCAGGCTGTAAGAACCCTTGACCACATCTCCGTCACGAAATTCTTCTTGACTTTTAACGTCTCCGGTGTGAGGGTCGTGAACGCCATAGTTGAAGGCGTACTTTGGATATGCCTTGACAAGAAAATAAAAAAGAAAAAAAAAAAAAAAGGATTATGAATCAGGACGTGATAAGGATCAGGATAATGAAAATAAACCTTGTTTTTTTGAAACCAACTAACGTAATAATCATGAGAATTGTCCCCGTGTCCGTGTCCTGAGTAAAGTCCTTCACCTTCGTAACTACCGGCGTAACTAGGATAACTTGAAACTGCTACCGGAGCTAGGGAAATGGCTGATCCTCCAACCGCGATCACCGGACCGGATATTGAAGCATAAGAAGAAGCTGAGACCGGATGGTATTCTCCGGAAACTCCGTATCCGTAACCAGGATTACCGTATCCAACAAGGACGGCATTTGTGGAGGAAAAGATAAAGGCGAGAATAGCTACGATCTGTGGAAATAGCGATATGTGATATTTGGAATAAGAGGAATAATTTGAATTGTTATAAATTATCATATACCTACAGGAGAAAATGTTATCCATATATTGACTGAGGAAAGTAATATACTGTCCATTGAATCAGAAACAATCCTGATCGATTCCTGAAGAGACTATACATATAGGTAATCATTCGACGAAATGAGATATTGATAAACTAGTCACGACTGTCTCAGGGATATTTTTATTCCGTCAAGATCTGATCAGAGATCTACTCGATATTTTCTCCCTTTGGAGAAGACTGATAGAAATTATCAGAGCATTCGGATTTTTTCATCATTCGATGATTCAGCGAAATCAAGAAGCTTATGGATTTTATCATGGGTTTTATTCTATAATCAAAGTATGAGGGAATTTGGTGTTTGTTGATAAATTTTATCGACATGAATATATCTATGAACTATATATGTATACAATTTAGGTTCTGTACCTTCGACATTCTGATATCCAATATTAAGATGACTGTTAAGTTGACGATGAAAACGAGGCAATTTATACAGTTTGAAATGGTCACAGTAGGCTGATTCCAGAAAACGTTGCCTCACTGACATTGAAGGTTGCAGCGCCCAGTTTTAAACTCTTGTAAAAACCTAATATCGTATCATTGGACTGCAGAAGGACTGTTCTATATCCTAACTAACGAGACAATAAATCGAAAGTGGTTGGTACCAATGAGCAGTTGCTCAAGTTAACGTACAGCAGATTAATATAAAGATTTTAATCTCTGCGATCGCAATTGAATCTTTTTTTCAATTTATCTGCAATAATAAAACGTCAAAGTGTAATTACGTCATCTTTTCGTTGTATCATGCAGAACCGCTTAGCACCTTTAATGAACGAAATTCAAATCCCGCATTCATTGGAGTTGGGATTTGATATTGTGATTTTGAGGCTTCCTGTGTCTTTTTTTTTTGCCCCAAAAAGTTTGCGGCACATGATAAATTCCATATTTCACAGACGACTGACGGAGCATGAATGAAACATTCACTCGCAAGCGCAATTAGTAGATGATTGCAAAATCTCTGTGCTGAACAATCAAGCTAACAGGAAAGGTCGTTTTATACGGTAACTTGATTACAAATGGAGTGCCTAAAATCCCCGCGCTGGTATATAACGAAATAACTTGATGATCTCAAGTTGCTACGATTGAATTTTCTGAACAGGTACACAGATGTGATTTCAATGAGTATCATATAGAAATTCTTACGTTAATGATTGAAACACAACAAACAGAGCTGAAAGTAAAAAAAGTCATTTTCCATTTCCTTTTCCTGTTATAAATTAAAACCGACTTCTTGCAATAGGTTCTTGTATTTCTAATGCAGTTTAGTTTCGTAACAAGTGTAATGTCCTCTCTAGTACTTTTCATTTTTTACTAGGTCGTCTCGCTTTTAGGCACTGACCCAACAAGGGACAAGTTACGTAATCGGATCGTTTAGGTTATACTGTTTAAGGTAAAAGTTATAGAAGCAATGACATCTGAATAATGTTTTCCTTGTCATTCTTGCGGCAAAGAACAAGCCGCACATATACAAGTTTAGGAAAATACCTATCTGGTTCCAAGTTTGTTCGTTCATGTGTTTAATGTCACGGTACGTAGCAGCCTCTCGAGCGTTGACAATTAACTACTTTGTACAAGTATTGTCAATTTTCCATAGAACGTTTCATCTCTTCGCTCATATTCACTCCACCATATGAATTGCACTATAGCACGTTGATCATTTTTCCAATCATTCTAATTGAAGGGAAATTTTCCTTCATTATAAACTACGTATATCAGTAGCAAATTAATACATCGATGACGGTAAATTATCTGTCCATTTACTCTGTAGGTTAAAGCTGCTAGCTCAGTTAATTTTGAGCATAGAAATAAATAAAGCGTCGAAATTTTTGTTCGAGGGAAACCTTCCACCGAATTTTCCAAAGGCTAATCAGACGATTATTAATTATGAATTTAATATATAGCTCGTGATTCACGGAATGCTCATTTTCATTTCAATCTATGTTTGGATCGTTTTCCGGAAATTCTCAGTCATTATACGCGAAGCAAAAAGTCATTTTCTGTTTTGCATTCAAAAGAACTGTTTGCCTCTTGAGGCCATTGTTATACTTTGGATAAAAAGTCTAATAAAGGGTTATAAGTTATGAAATATTTGTTCGTATTTTTTTTTGTTCTTTTTTTCTTTAGCGTTTCTTTTGTATGAAATAAAATTGCCATTGAACCAGGAAGGGTGAGTTTGATAAAAGTAAGTAAATAGGTACAATACACATATAGGATACTTCAAGAGGGATCATTTTAGCAGAAATTCTTATCGCTTATATCAAGAAGCTGGGGGAGTTTCAGTGTGATCGAATGACATCTGCGGAAAGATTTTTTTCTTCCCATCCGCACTGTATATATAGTCTTCGTATCTGTGAAAGAACACATTTCCTGACTCTATCGCTCATGCCCAGATATTTTCGAGCCAGATTCATACTACGATTTCGTTTATTTATTTTATTTTTTTTCTCCTTCGCATTCGGTTATCTGAAGACAACCCTGCGGCTGTGATATAGGTGGTTCGAAATTTCCTGTCTCTCAATCTTTTATTTCCATGCCCAAAACGAGCTCAAGAATCTCAAGCTGACTCCCATTTTTTTTCTATACTCCGATTTTTGATTATTCGAATAATTTAACTGTAACGTTAATTTATTATGCTTGACGTGATTAATGACTGCGAATTTTCTTTTAAAGATAATTCTTCCAGAAGTGTATAGCTATGAGAGACAAAATTTTTTTCGGACACATTTCCAGCTGGCGATAATCAGACACAATTAATTAGCGAAACGAATAAATATTATTTATAAAAATAAAAAAAATAAACATATGTAAAATTTTTTATTTAATAACGAGGCTGAAAACGCTTTGTACAATAAATTTGAGGTACAGGTATAAATAATTGGCTTCAGGTGAACCGTACGTATTTCGTACAGAGTTGATGCCTCGCCGTGGTTCTCCCTATTCTCCGAAAAAGCTTTCAATAATGTTTATCGTAGGCGTATGGATTGTATTGATCATGTTCGAAGGTAACGTATTTTGGAACCGTTACCGGGGCTGGAGCCGGGTGATGTCCAGGTCCAACTTTTTTAACAACTGCGTTAAATCCGTTGTGATCGTCAGCTGTGTATTCAACAATACGTACGCTACCGTCTGGTTCGTTCACGCTGTACGATCCGTGAACAACGTCACCGTCACGTACCTCGTGTTGAGTTTTTACGTCACCGGTGTGCGGGTCGTGTACACCATAATTAAAGGTGTACTTAGGATGTGCCTGAAATAAATGGTGCAAAAGCAAAAAAAAAAAATTGAAATCAAAAATTTAACTCAGTCAAAAATGCATTCATGAAATTTTTCTTTAAAGCAAAAATCACCCGATTTCACTTGAATGTTAATATTATTTTTGTATTAATTCTTTCAATAATTATTCACGTGATGTAGAAGATATGATCAGTTCTTTCTTTTGACTAGAATTTTTTGACTCAAGATTTACAAAGATTTGTAGAATAACTTGTTGGTCATACTCAGTAAAATTTACCCAGCCATTAAGTTTCAAATGGTTGCTGTGTGAAAACTATCAGTCGGATCGGGATCAAAAAAAATATTGAAAATACTTTGAATATTCGAAAACATGTGTTAAAAATTGTTAGGTCAAATTTAGAATCATAACATATTCAAGAAATAAAAAAAAAAGGTAAATAAGTAAATATCTAAAAAAATACACTTTTTCACTCAAAAAATCATAACTTTTTGAATTATCAATATTTTCAAGTATAAATCTAACTGGAATACTCGTAATGTATATGGTACTACTAGAATAAATAAGTAGTAACATACTGCACGTTTGAAAACAGGTATTTATTTCGAAATGTGAAGATAGTATCGATTTTCGAGTAGAAATGAATGCGGATTTATCTCGAAGATACAAAAGCGAAAAACGTACATTTTCGCTAAAAAAAAAATTCATAATCAATTCATTTGTTAAATATTTTCCACTAAAATGAGGCCTGGGTGAAATTTACTCACGGTGGCTACGAAGGGTTAGTCGAGAAAAAAAACCAAAAAAGATTCTATTTACCTCGTTATGAGTGTATTTGATTAATTGCGAGAGGGCTATCGCACCTTTTTAAATTATTCAAGAGCCTTTCAGGGCCCTGAATTTGGCAAATCTATTTCATGAAAAGAGTATTCATGAATACCTCAACAAGTAGAAAGAAAAAAAAGACAAAAAAATGTATTTTCTTCTTCAAATTTTATCAAAAAATAAAAAATAACTCCTTTTTCATCCCTTACGTAATAATCCCGCTCGTCTTCGTAATCGTAACCGTGTCCAGTGGCCGAATGAACGGAGGGTAGTGGAGGTGCGGCTGAAACAGCGTGAATTGGTACAGCAACGGTAGGCAAAACCCCGTGAGTTGGATAATGGTTGGCGTATCCTTCCAGCCCAGTATATCCGGAATATGAATTGGAATGTCCGCCATCATATCCGCTGATTAAAACGGCATCACATGCCGCGACGACCATCCAAAGTAAATTAATGGCCTGGAAATAACGTTGGAAAATAAAAATCCCTTCGCTCTTTTAATTGTACGGATACTTCTACAGGTACGATGAATTGATATCGACGAATCAGAGAACGATTCAAAGTTCTCCTGCAGGAAATGAAATTCAGACAAGAAATTTGTTATTTATTTATTTTTTACACAATCTTGATTTTACACTTGACTCGAAGTCTGGAACTAGTGAAAATTACTTTCGAAACATTTTCGTCTCCACGTATTTACCATTTTTTTATTTTTTTCATTATTATTTTATTTTTTTCTATTTCTCTGTTCAATTCAATTCAACAAAACTTGAAGTCGACAGGTGGAAATGAAGCAGACGAACGGAATGAAAAAAAAACGAAAAAAAACTTAAAAATGTGAATTATTGTCGTTTCATATCGCAGTTTTGCTAGAATTGATTTTTCTTCTTATATTTTCAGTTACAAACAGATTGTCAGAAGAAAAATTCATCCGGATGGATCATTGAGTTTCAAAATCTATTTTTACGTCCGGAAACTGGACGTGAATTCTTAATTTAATCTCATTTTTAAAGTTCAGAGAGAGTATCCTGCCTCCTAGATCCGATACATTAATATCCGGAATATAAGAAACACGAATGGAATGAGAGTTTAATTTACGAGATGAAGCAGAAAGTCTCATAATATATGTATATCCAATACATAGAGCAATAAAGTTCTAGATCGAATCCGTGCAATATGCAATGCAACGCAAAAGAAAAATGAAAAAAAAAAAAAAAATGAAAATAAAACATTTGATTCGAGGTAATAAACTCCCATCTGTACACACATACAAACAGAGAAAAACGCGTTATTTCAAATATGAAATTCCGCGAAATAGATGAGGCTGATTATTTAATGACATTTTATCCGATCCGTGCGAGAAAATCTGAATAAAACAAGGCAAAAACGATATTATAGGTCAAGCTCAAAAGCTCCGATGATTGGAACACACGGATTACAAATTTTTTTCAGTATAAAATTTTTTGTCTAAATTGTATTTCGATGATATATGTATTTCCGTATGCATATAATAACCATATCTGAGTGAATAAACGAACGAATAACGGATTGAAAAAAACGTTGTTGAATGAAAGCACACAACAAAAAGAAAGATGAAAAAAAAAAAACAGGCGCCACTACATTGACACAAAAATTTTTGATCCTTTTGTGATTTTTATTTTTTTTTTCACTTCGGTGGTAAAGTATACATATATGTATATAATATAGCGGTATATGTATAGATAAGCTGTGAGATATGAATGAAAAAAGTATACGATCTCGGAGCTTACGAGACACGTGTATTTAGGTACTATACGTAGAGATTGTTAATACCTTGAACATGATGCCTCGAACGCGAGAACTTGCGGTATAAAGTATATCGTAAAGAGGAGGAGAGAGTCTTTTCACTGATACCATCATCCCTGGGATCCTAGCTTATATGCATCTCCCTCCAGGTGGTACTGATCCCCCCTCGTCTAGGAAGGAAGCTCGACCCCCCCGTGATGGAAGACCCGAAGCCCAAGGTCTTATTTTCTCTGACGACTGCCATAGAGAGATATCCAAATTATAATAATGGATGTTTTTCTGGATTTTGACTTTTTCAATGATCTTCGGATACCGCAATGCTTTCGAAAGGTGGGCGTATATGGTTCGGTTTTCGAACCAGCTGAATAAACAGCGATTTTTCTTGTGCTTTGGGGGAGCTTTGCACATATTATATTATGTCGATGGCCGTTATAATTTCATTTCGATGATTCGACGTTGGCAAACTCAAGTCCTATTGCTATTGCAGACTGAAAGGCATATGATGAAATTATCATCGTACTGTCGAATGATGGTTGGGAGAGTGTTTGCATTCGGTGTGCAATTTGACGTTATTAATACGATCACATATTATGCATAATGCGAACACTGATAGTCACCGGTTTACCTATATAACCTTCTAGTATGTACGTCGAGGACGGAAGCAACCGAGAAATTTCTGACTTGGAAGTAATTGATTCAGCACGTATGCATATATACCTACTGACGATCAAGCTTTTGCGAGAAACGTTCAATTCTATTTCACGTGTATAAGGTATATAACGCGCGATTCTTTAACTTTAACTAACTAACTCTAACTAACTTTAACTTGCATATATTCATCAATCGATGGATTATTTGTAGTACATAACATAGGTTTGTATGTACATCGCAATCCCATTTTATCACAATTGAAAGCACATGGGTGATGGTTAAAACATCTAAAGTTGGTAAAAATCTGACAAAAAGAGAGAAAAAAATAAAATAAAAAAATAAAATACAGTGCGAAAAACTCGGTGGACCTTTAAGCTTCTTTCTCTCGTGTATATCAATGTGCTTTTCAATAGGAGAGAGAAAGAGAGAGAGAGGATAAAGGTAAAAACCATCGATTCGTCGAGCTTTTATCTCCCGTGCTTTTCCGTATATTTGTGCAAAGGGTATAGGGAGAACGTGGACGAATTGACATGACATGACCCAGAAAATACGTTGTAAATCGCGAATTTTCTCCCAACGTTTTTTGACGTTCAAGATAAAGGAAGCTTTACACATTTTTTTTTTTTTTTTTTTTTCGCGGAGTTTGTAATTTCAGGTGTTTTTTCGTGGAATTTTTTATTTTTTTTCCCCCGGTCTCTTTTCTTCTCACTCTTTGGTAAAAAAGGGGTACTAATTTGAATGAATACATTAGAGAGCTTTTCAACAGTATAACGTTCTTGGAAAACCGCACCGTGTAGTCAGATTTATGTTGGAAAAAGCTCGTTCCTATACTATTACGACAATTTTATAACGAAACCTGTGTTTTCCTCTGTTCAAGACAGACCAATTACTGCCACTGATTTTTTGAATTATATAAGGCGTATGTCAATCAGCAAATAGTGTTCGTCCAAAAAACCTTTCGACATACGTATGTATGTACATCTATATATGTATACGTATAATATTTCACTAATACCCGTAACGATATATTTTTACTCATAAGAGCTTGATGTCGGTTATTACGATCCAGCTCTTTCCTAACGATCTCATTATCCGTAAAAATTTATTAAACCGTGTATACGAAAATTTCATCCTTCCTTTCATTTAATTATATACTCATAAGAATCGTATAAGTTTCCCCCAATACGAACATACGTATGGATATCAATCGTATTGAAAAAGAGTAGAAAAATTCGTCGATTCCTCATAGTTCCGAAAAATGAAAAAAAAAAAGAAAAAAAAAGATAGATAAAAAGAAAAAGAATGAATGAAATATGTCTATAGGGACTGCAGGAAAGCGTGTCTAGGTCTATAGCGTGGCACATGACATCCTCTTGATAGATCAGTTGTGTCAGTCAGTGTATATAAGACCGCACATTTTACCGTAGCTTTCCGCGCAGAGGAACCAACGATTTCTCGTTGGTAGACGTCCAGTGGCGAAGTCCAGGATATGAAGTAATAACGTTATTTCACAAGACGCTATTACAACTTTGAGTATATGTAAGACAAGTGGGAGAAATATAAAGAAAGGAAGAAACGAACGAAAATGTAAAAAAAATTTCAAAAATGTATATTAAATGTTGATTCAAATATCAGATCACTGTATTGCAATAGTCGCAAAATAAATGCACGTACACCTAATATATACATCCGGCTTTAATCAAAATCCAGAACATAGGTATATGTATAGCCAGCTCGCTATTCGATTTGCATATTGTATAACTTGCCCCGATTTGAATTTAGCACCGTGAATATCATATAATACATATATATGCAGAGTCGAGCTGGCGGTTCCATTTATAATCATACTGAAAACAGTACGTTGTTTTTTTTGTTTTGTTTTTGTTTTTTTCTCATACCTTCACGAAGAGTGATAACTATATGAGATATTGTTTCTTGGTGAAGAAAACAGGAAGGAAAAGAAAAGAAAATAACATTTTCTCTACAACTATTCTATCTTCTGCACCCTCGAGACTCTTAAGGGGAAAAAAAGAAAAAAAAAAAAAAAAACGTCAAAAGGAAGACAAAAATAAGGATAACTGCCACCAAATTTATCAGCGTTCAAGGGAACGTGTTATGTCACTTCTAAGCCGAGCGAGACTAATGGGTTTACGTCGGCGAAAAAAAAAAAATAATACTAACACTACAGGAGCATAGGTAGTGAAAGTGCTCTTCTAGTCGTCATCTTTTCTTCTCTTCCTATGGTTTTAGCTAACACCAGTTCTCGTCGTCACGTGCGCGACTACGAAGAGGTTCAATTAGTCCACGTGCTTTCATTAATATGGTATCTTCATTTTTTTTTTTTTTTTTTTTTTTCCTCATCTTCGAAGATCTGCAATCATTCAGCTATTATTCGTTATCCATGATTATCCTCTGGTAATTAAATTTCATTAACTATGATCACGAAAGGTCACGTAATATTAACAAGCTGATCCGATAACAGTATGAGAATATTAATCAACGAGAAAGAAATAATTAGGTCAGCTGATAAAAAAAAAAAAAAAAAAAAAAATTGAAACAGAAGAATTTGTTTCACCTACATTATATCTATCAAAATCGATCTGTATTAACTTTACGAGGATATTTTACGAGCAGGTATAAGTTTTCCATAATGATGATGAAATTCCACAAGAAAGTCGCATGTGAGCAAAGAAACGCTTTTGATTGGTCGTGACGTCGATGAACAGTGTTCAAGATGGCCGTTCAAGAAAAAGCATATCAACGTTTTGTAGGTTAGGAATGGCGCGCGTTTCAAATCCCATTAAATTTAAAATCGGTAATAGTACTATTTGAATTTTTTCTATGCTCGTCACCGATCATCCGGGTAATCTTTCAGAATATGAAAATAAAGGAAATTGAAAAAAGTTCTTGACCTATAATCAACGCCAAATATCTAAATCTGTATTTCGTTCATACCAATAACGTATTTACAGACGATTTATTTCATACGATGATCCGAAGCGAAATTTTTCCTGGAATCGTAAAGATACCTACACGAGGTCTGGCACTTCGTTATATACCTTATACCCAGACCGTCGTTAATTATCTCGGCACGTGATTACTTCGATAGGATGAGAGAAGAAAGTGTCACTAGTTGATGGTACAAAGCGGCTAGGCAGACGACTGGAAGCGTTTAGACTTACGATTAGAGGGATAGATGTAAGACTGTAGGACCGTGTGATGGTGCGGTGTTAGATAGGTATAAGATATGTACATACATACCTACTCGGTTTATGTGTCAGGAATGTTAATCATTAATTATTGTTAACATAAGCCTGATCCAGTCACGCACGTCTTATGGCTTTGCGGTAGGCAACAGGAACTATTCTGCATACCTACTACATATATATAGTTCATTTTACAATTTACACCCCATATTCATCATAACCAATAGCCTCTATATTCTATATATTATCAAAAACCTTCCAACCGACATACGCATTCGTTATTTCTTATGTTGCTTTTCCACCAGAAAGGTGCAGGGGGCAGGGGAGAATGACAGTGACTTCTGGTAAAGGGCACCATATTAACAATCATACAGATATGGTTCATTGTTGGGCGTGGATGATCCCACGGTTTGTATAGTATATTATACCTACCTACCTAACCGAGCACACGCTTTCGATGGGCCTTTTTTAACACCTTACTCTTACACGCCTGAAGATTGTATGTATACCTAGCACAAGTCCAATGCATATGAATGTGTTCACATATTATAGCTAAGTTCACAACGTATGGATGCTAAGGTATGTACAAACGTGCATTTCGCACATTGACGTAAAAGTGGTGGAATATACATGTACCTACATGGAGACAAGTATATATGGTATATGTATGTATGTATGTATGTATATGTGCGGATAATATTATGCAATATATTGTTCACGAGTAGCATTTCAATACAATGATGTGAACCAGTTGCCTTCCTTTGGTCTCGTAACCCGAAGTAAAGAGAGAGAAATGTCTCAACGTATCCTTGGTCATATAGACTACTATATGTATATGTATATCTCGTGTGACTCAATCGGGTACTATATTAACTCGAGGCCAATTAAAAGGACTAGGAAACGCGGGAGAATACGGAATTAATATTAACATTGAAAATTTACCCTGTAGATTATAGATAAGCAAATTTAGAAAGAAATCTTGAGCTTTTTTTTCTTTTGCACTACTCAACTTTATTATTCTCCAAAACCTACTGGAACTAGAAAAAAAAAAAAAAATCAACTTCTCTTGAGCCAAGGCTCGGTTAGGCACCTGCTGGTTTTTGTCATGAAAGATTTATTGCGTCAGTATAATATGTTTAAGAAATCGGAGGCTGCACGCGGATACTGCGGAATATATATATGCTAGAAGAAATTTCCCAAGAACTGAGGAGGGAGTTTGGCCCAAGTTACTCGCGGTCGGTATATTCATAATTCATTCGCGATTTAGAGAGGAAATAACGCCCCGTTGATTTTTTTATTTTTTATTTTTTTTTTCTACTTGAGATCGTTTTCCACAGGATTCCGCCTTGAGCTTTCCGAGCGGGATATCCGGTCTCGTTGACAAACTCTTGAGAATTTATACGTTAATATTTATGTCACTATACGTATACTGTTAACGCTCGCTTTTTCACAATCGTTGTATAAGGACTTCAAAAGATATTCGCGAATTTATAACTCCACGAATTCTGAAACAGACGCTGGACTTAACTTCTGCAAGTTTTGAATTTTTCTCAGCTTTTTGACACCTTTTTGCGAATGAATTATCATTTATATACATGTCAACCGACGGTTTTCTCAGCGATTTCAAGCTACTTTTATCACCATGTTTTATCATTCAAGATTTCGCTGTACTTACACCCATTTAATTTCGTTTGTTTACAATAGAATCATGCCTCGGGATATTGGTTTACTATCAATTTTGTTAAATTCAGTTTTTTTGTTATCTGAAAACAAATTTCACTTTTTTTTTGCTATCTCCGGCACATATATTCTTTTCAAAATCAAACGAGCTCTCCTTCTGCCTGCGTTACGTAAACGACGAACTTCGCCATCTCGTTTGTCGCAAAAAAAAAAAATACATAACTGATAATGCATAGTCTGTAACCTACTTTAAATCGCATTATAAAGTTACTCTTGAAAGATGAGGTTTTTTATCAGCGAATGAATGGCGACATTGAATCATAACCGAGTGCCTGCAGTTATGGATCCTTACGTATCAAATTTTTATTTCTCAATTTTACGTACGTGACGTCACACGGTTGAAATTCTACTGCAATTTCTGTTCAGTTGAAAAAAGAGAAGAATTGACGATGACCCGATTTGCTTTTTATATAGTCAACAATAAACCCACGTGAAGGTGAAATACAATTTTGAAAAACCATGGAGATCCATATGATTTGAGAAAACATACATAATGCGTAAAAAATTACTATATAGAAGCAATTAAACACTTTTCACAACATTTTCACCCATTAGGTGTATGAGGCTCTGAATGTTAATTACCGTCAACCTAAAATCCAGGCATAATTTACAATGGGAAACCGAGTCTGGCATGATCTAGTCCTCGAGTTCTTGTGAGTATACGCAGGATATTAAAACAACGCCTACAGTGAATAATAATTCGAGATTCCGTCTCTTCCCACCGTTGAGTATAATAATCCGTTAAGTGATTCCCGTAAGCTTTGGGGGACAAAAAAGAGAGCCAACTCTGGAGCTGGATTGGTAAATATTATCAGACTTTTTTAGTGCCTCCTGATCAGCGATCGATCCTAAGATGCAAACTCCAAGTTTCAATATACACAAAAATGTGTCACGTCTATATGTAGTACCTATACATAAATCGATGAATGTATGCAAATCGAGCGGTGCAATAAGGTGTGGTACCGTTTCTGCTGATGCAACAGAATCGTTACTGCTCCATATTATCTCGATGGTTTAGCTTTAGCTCCAGCGTGAGACCAGAGTCTCAAGGTTTATTGTTTCTCCAGTTGTATGTCTTTATATTATTCGCTTACTGCCGTTAAAATTGATCATTTAAAACAGCTACTATAGCCTCGTCCTCCGGGTTTCAATGCTGACTGAATTATTGACTGACTGACTCACATTGCGTTAAATTGCGAATTATCATAACCGCACCACGCATGGGGTTCAATTTTTCTCAAGTACCAGCTGAATGTCCTCGTCAATTTTTATCTCAGCCGTAAAATATGCTCAGCAATTTTTCGAGCATCGGCATCAATGAACTCCACTGTACGAACTTGCAATGATCTTCACACGTGACAAAATACGTCGCAAAAATTTCTCTATTTATGGATTTCGTGTTGGTTGGTGGGTTGAACGAATTTTCTTTTTCACACATACCCATACCTATACTCGATTTTTGTATATACATACGGAATCGATAAGTGCAGCCAATTTCACGGTCACGTGTGCACTTTGGAATGTTCATTTTTATTTATTCATTTATTTATTGCAATGTCTCGGATATCGCATCGATGGTCAAATTATAATCTACTCCTGCAGTACGATGTTCCTGGATCAAATATCGTTAACCATCATGGATCTTGGAGCTGCAGTATTTATCTAATATTGCGCAATGATAATTGCGTGAGACAATGTCAGATCTATGCTCTCACTATTATTATCGAGAATTTTATTTCCGTCATTAATTAGCACAGTTTACTTCACTTCTTACCAAACCACGACATATACAGATAGTCACACGTATACGTGTAAATCATTTCTGCAATTAGCATAACTTCGCTCATTGCCAGTGTAATAATATGCGTACCTATTTGATACGCCTTCTGCATAGATCTGAGCTTATTTGGTATGTGTATTAGATTCGCAAGATGTTCTACTCGTTCGAAAGAACTGCTAGTATTGATCCATGGACGAGTCAAGGAAGGACATTTTTCTTCTTGCACAATTAATCATTGATCGTCATGTAGGTATTATAGGTGCATGTAATTATATATGGAAATAATAGTTCGTATCGAGCATCGGAGAAATTTCCCAGCTGATCATATTTCAATCCTTTATGCTTAATGAAGGGATGCAGAGTTTCCTTCAGTGTACAAAGTTCGGGGATACAGCTTCTGAGATATCGTCATAGTCAAGGAACCTTCAATATTTATGGATCCCTTGCAGATATTTAGGGTGGCGTGAAACGGATATACGTCAAGGGAAAATCACGGTTTTGACGACTATCGACGGATGTTTATTCGACTGTATATTTTAACTCAACCGTATACGAAACTGAAATTTTTGATTATGGCAAAAAATTTGCAAGATGGATTGTGAAAAAATTGTCAATACGTTGCGTGTAGAAAGTATCATAGTTTCGATATCGTTGAATAAAGACACCAAAAAAAAAAAAAGGAAAAAAAAAAATGTGAAAGGTTCATGAATTTTGTATAAAGTTACGTAAATTTTTTTAGGGGCATTCTTCGTGCCCTATACTTTTAATTTTTATAAGCACAACTTATATTGATGCATTTGAACAATGAGACGGATTATAATAGCAATTCTATGAAACGACGTGACTATGGCCAATGTAATACACGTCAATCGATATTATACATTGGCGGCAATTCAACACCCAATAACCACCTTAATTGGATCCCAAGGCGGTGGAAGTGACATCTAGCTAATTTTGATTAATGTACTGATTTCCTCTTGAGCCAAGGGTCGTATGGGCGTTACTGCAGTTATGATTCTTATGATGATATTTGATCCTCGTTGAAGGCTTTTTCGAATTGCTTTTTGTCGTCAAGACAATATAAGACGATAAAAAATAAAATAAAAAAAAGTTACCAGTATATTATATTAGCTTCTAGATTCTATAGTTAGGTATTTCAATGTAGAAATCCTCGTAGACGACTTTTTTCGATCAACGAGCTGTAGACTAATTGTTTTTTCTTATATCTCCCCTTCGCTAGTCTAGTCTTTTGACCATCTTATAATCGAGTTTTCCGACTATCTAACTTTCAGCTTCATTTCGATCGTAATACACACGCTAACAAGTTGGCGAAGAAAAATTGTGTCTGGCAAACTGCGTTTGTCCATTATATCTCCGAATTCTTGTTGTCAGGTTTTTCCCTTTTATATAGAAGACATAAGAAACATAACATCCCGTGGGTCCTTGTGTCCAGTTTTTTCCTTGTCATCTGACATAGACCGGTCAAATATCGGGAGAAAAAAATTAAAATAAAAAAATAAAATCTACCAATACTATACAAATACCAGAGGGCAAAACCAGGAGCTCCTGTCACCCTTTCAGCTAACTTTTCATGAGTGATGTTATATCGGAAAGTGAGCGGGGAAAAAAATGGTCACACAATATATTATAAAGGTCAGGTTATTTCAGGGTAGGTACGAAATTAATTGGACATTTTTTCCTCTTTTTCAATATATTTTTTCTTTAGTTTGTTTGTTTATTCCATGGCAGTTTGTCACTCAGGTATTTGCAGAACTGTTAGTTTTCTTCGTTAATATACTAGCTCGTTATACGCGTCTTGGTTCGTTACTTCCGGCGTGTGACGTAATTATGTTAACTGGGGGGGTATAATTATATTATATACGGTGAAAAGCTGGTAGAGAAAACGAGAGAAAAATTAGTAGAACATGACAGAACAGGGCATTTGACTTTGGGTGAAAATTCATCATTTTATATTATTTTCGTCAACTCGTTGTTTATAGTCAAACAACGTTTGACTTATCTGCAATTCTAATACTACATTATTCTTCCCTTTCTCAGCCTCTTTCCCTGTTTTTTTTTCAGTTTTTTTATTCATCTTATGCAGGTCTAGACGTATATTTAGACTGCGGGTCTGCATAGATATTTTTCAAATAAATTACGCAAGATTTCTCCTTTTCTGGAATATATAATTATTATATATATATATATACGCGGTATATAAAGGGATGGAAATTATCTCATTATTATGTTAATCAGACACGGTGTGTTTGTATGTAAAAGTAAAAGGAATTTGCAATTTGTTAAAATCATGCAACTCGAGCTCCGTATACTTTCCAGAGAGAATAGATTCGAAAATTGTCTGTCTTAAGAGAATTTCAACGAGGGTATTCTAGCCTAGCGATAATTACTCGCTTCAGTTTATTCCTATTCAACCATTCTTATGATAATTCTGTGTCTTTATTACCTACTTACCTACCTGCGAACAATTTTTAAGTATTATTTATCTCTCCGTTACGCACACCCAAATGAGACTCGAAATTTATACGGATGCCTCATTACTCTTCATTTATCAAATTAACACAATTCAACCTCGGATCACTAGGTAAATAATTCTCTTTAAAAAAAACCTATGAATTTTTCGATTACCAAAAATTGATTCAAGTTTTGATTTTACGGATAATTTACCGTCGAACAGATTTTTCGGTTCATATCAAAAGTACCCAAGAATACTGGCCAACGTATATATAAGTATATCTAACGTATGGCGAATTTTATTTCGTTTCATTTCCATTTTGCCAACTCGTGAAAATTTTCAGTGACATTAAAAGCTGCAGACGATAAGAAATTGAATGAAATGAAAAAAAAAAAAAAAAATCAAATCAAAACGTCCACTTTCCTTAGAAGTACAAAGCGTGTTTCCCTCTGGTACGAAAAATCTTCTCAGAGGCTCTTTTTGTTTCGAAGAGTAATATATTATCGGAATTCCAAAGGATTTGCACGGGTGAACAAGGATTCGCAATGTGCGGCGTCGGTCGCGGTATATATATATTGTAACCCAGTTTTCCGCGGAGACAAAGGAATTTGCATCTGTAAAGTTACGTTTTTATCGCCAACTGAATTCATATACATCGAGACGTGAATTAGTTACCAAAAAAAATATCTAAATAGACAAAAATGCTAATTTACGTGAAGTTTTTTATATAAACGCAGAACTTTGCCGATTCGATTACTCAAATCTTAGAATTGGTTGGAAAAGAAACGATTCGAAGTAAAAAATCGCTTGTCAGAATCATTGAATGAAAAAAAAAAAAGAAAAGAATAAGAACAACAAAAAAATAAACAGAAATAATCTCCGTCTTCCTGCGCGGGAGAGTAAAATGCAAGGTTCATTGTTGGCTCACAATAACGGGCATTGTTTTATGAAAAGGCATAAGAAAACGAGCTGTGAAATATTTCAGTCAGTTCTAACCGCGCGTAGTCTTGAACTCTATGCCCAGTGACCGAAAAGAAAATTCTATTATGTATATACATATAATATTACAGGTCAACCGCGAAACTGACATTTATATTTTGCGTTCAACTCTTAATTATTCAAAAAACCTACGTCATCTGGAAAAACTATGGCATAATGAACTAAACCTAAAACCCAAAAACCCTTTTTGAATTTTTCAGGATCTTTGGCACAGTGGTGGAGCTACCGAAATCACAGGACCGATTCGTGTGATTCATCAATACGTCCGAATGCCAGAACAGCATGCGCAGTTTTACAACGAAACTACCGGAGCCATGGAAAATGTGAGTTTTTTTTATTTTTTATTTATTTTTTTCTTGTAAGATAAGGAGAACTAATTATGTAATGAGCGAATAATTCGGCTGATAACAATCATCCACAATTGGTGGAAATTGAATTTTTTCATTTTTCGGGTAATTGCAAATCTCTGAAAACGAGAAAATTATTGAAATTCGTTTGAAAGTTTTAGAATTCCATATATTGAGTCTGGTACGATTTGCAAGTTTTGCCAAGAACTATAGGGAACGTGATCACAACTCCAATCAATTACTCATCGTGAATATCGTGTTCGATTCAACGATCTAGTATAGTATAAGTAAACCCTTCAAAGAATGCCGTTTGGTAACCTACATTGATAGATGTTGGGATATATAGAAACAGATACCTATTTTGCGCTAATGTAGATCGAGCATGGCACAAACATCTCTTTGATATTGTGTCAGTGCCGTAATTTTCTACAAACAATCTCACGGCTTTATAGCGTGGTATTATTGTATACTATACGTCGTGACGTTCGCACACTCGCACATTAGTATAACACAGGCTGTATATATATACTTTTAGCGTATTTGCCCTATCATATCCGAATGATCGTGAGAGCTCGGTTGAAAGAACATATACAACGTTGGAGATGGTGTGTTGTAATTTCCAACCACGTCTAAATTATTATTATTATTATTCTTTTTTCTCTAATTCTTTCATTTTTGACAAAAATGTATATATTTATTCCTTGTTTTTTTTTTGTTTTTTTTTTTTGTTCTTCATTTCTTGAATCAAAATCGAAATTGATTTGGAAAAGGCAAGTAAAGGATCTTCCTGTATACATAATACGTCCAGCTATTGTTTCCGTTCATGGTTTTTGGTTTTTTCATTTCATTTGATTTGATTTTTATTTATTTCTTTTTCTGGGCAATCTAACAGGGACTCTACGTATAGCAAATGCGGTGAATGACAGTGACGGCTAATAATGGCCTGTCCAATGCACTGATTGATTTTCCGAGAATGTTTCTATTTTTTTTTTTTTTTTATCCAACAGCAGTTGGTTAATATTGTTGGTAATTATCGGAGAAGCTAATTACAAACACCTTCGGCGAAGTATACGTACGTGCAGGTAACATATATAATGTATATACCTGATTGCAATTGAGAAGCTCGTGATAATAACAGTTCTTTTCAGAAATCTATGACGAAGATAAACTGTGACTCTACAAGCTTTACGATTAAAATCAAAATCGATAAAATCAATAAATGATAATTTATGTCGGGATATATGCCGAAAGTGAAAACGTGTTGTAATTTTGTTTTTTTGTTTTTCTTACTTTGTTTTTACATTCATTGACTCCTAAATCACAGTCAACGATAAAAAAAAAAGCTAATTTGGGTTAGTGCTTTTCAATTACCTCTCGACTGCCAAAAAGTATTTACGATCCTTTGACGAGAATTCAACCTCTCGATCTGCTATTGTGAAAAAAAGAGAAAAACAAAAAAAAAAATGCTGTTTATTCGTTACGGAAAGAAATTTATTACGCGTGAAATGTTTTCTTTTTTTTTTTATCTCGCTTTGCGATTTATACATATGCAGTAGCGTTTCGGTGGCTGATGATGAGCTTACGAACGCGTGCGTATCTACATACATATATATACATATGTGGCAGGTTTTTACTTAGTAACCTCATACATATACTGTGCGTGTTATACGGGAACCACTTATTGAAACCGAAAGTGAGAAACCTTGTTTTTTTAATTAAACGCACATTCTTCTACTTAATTTATCTCTATGCCACTTGCACGAGCGTATATTACCGCGTGCAAATTAACATCTCACAATTAATTCCGTTACCGAGAAGATACAATTTATCGTTCCGCAGGAAGTACCTCGACCACTGTTGCACTTGCTAGTATTACATTATAACAAATTTTTGCTTTTTATAAAAACGAGAGAAAAAGAGAGACAAAAAAAAAATAAATAAATAAATATCTGACCAAACATGAAAAGTCGAACGATCCATCACGATCGAGACTGTAGAAAAAAAAAAAGAAAAAAGAAAAAAGGAATCGAATTTACGTTATCGGTCTAATTTTTTCAAATATTCTATCATTTTTTATATCGAAGCGGGTGTTTCAGAATTTGTGGAAAAACTTATGATACACTTAATCGTGAATTTTTGGAGCCATAAAGAGATAACGCGTTTTTATTGAAATACTTGAATTTATGTCCACGTTGGTATTTGATTGTGAAATTGGATCGTGAAGAAGGTGCTTTTAATTGACAGGTGACTGGATGTCTTCCAGCGATGGGATATAGCTTTGCTGCTGGTACCACAGACGGACCTGGTTCCTTTTCTTTTCAACAAGGTACCACGACCTCGAATCCTTTATGGAATGCGATTCGTGATTTTTTAGCTACCCCGAGCCAAGAAGATGTCATTTGCCACGGAGCTAAACCGATTTTATTAGCTACTGGAAGAGTGAGTAAGATTATTCATTCGGAATTTTATAGATACATTCAACACCAGGAATCCATCATATATATATATATGTCAAATTAATTATTATTTCTTTCACAAACACAAAAATCAATCTTTGATCGTTCGTTATGAATTTACGTCTTTATATATAGGTAATTTCTTTATAAAGGATTAACGATCCTCGAACTGATTGTGTACTAGTAGATTCTTGGTAACTCTTAGATCATTTCTTGGCAACTATTGCATATAATACTATATAATAATACGTGAGCAAAATTGTTACGCGATATAACAGTGTTGAGTATACTAAACTTAATTATCGGACGCGTGAATTACGTGAAATTGTTTTTCTCAGTATAATCAACTAACTAATGGGCGAGCGCGTAACTGACTTACGACATTCCATGGCCTACATGTTTATCCAATTAGTAATTTTTGGATTCTCGTTTATTATTTTGTTATTTATTTATTTTTTATTTTTTACTTCGTTCAGTCGAGGTTATGCTATATACATATAGGTACTGTTGTTGCGAAAATCTATAGATCATAAGGCCGGATAAAATCTTTGACTCGAAATTCAATCATTTCGTCAAAAATATAACCGCGATTAAACAGGGGTGGTTTTCGGCGCACGAATCACAATTGAACTTCATTTATTCATATTGATTGGAGTGAAATTGGCGATGCAGAAATCGAGCAGATTGAATGTATTTCGGTATTATCAAATTGTGTAGCTTACAAGAGAGAGAGAGAGAAAAAAAAAAGAAAAAAAATAATTATAAGGAAAGAATGGGGATAAAATTAGTATTTTTACATTTCACGAACTCTAAGATGATGACAAATGGTGATAGGCATTGTTAATTATGGCATATATTAATTAGGACTTAAATTACACCCTGTCTGCAAACGGAATACGATCATCTGGTGGTTTTTATGTATGGTAGGTAATTGAAAAGCTTTTCAAAATGTTTCATAACTGAATGAAAATAAAAAATCTCCGACCAAGAACCGTCCTTGTGGACTACTTGCTTTCTTTTCTACTCCGAAATAGTGAATTTTGAAAATCTATTCTGGTTCACCCAGTTGTTGAGAAAAGTTCTTCAAGAGACAGACTACCCTCTTTTCTTGTAATGGATGAAAAATCCAAAGGCCACAGCTACGACGTATAAGACACAAGAATCGTATATCAATCATTCTTGCGACTGGTTGAAGCTCAGTTCGAAAAAAAAAAGAAAGTAAAATCGCAGTAAAAGATCGAGTGGAAAGATGTGCGAATGTGGGTAAAACACCTAATATATATCCGGGTGCTAAGTTCATTGGTAAATGTCGATGCCTCTCGTCCATCTTCAGATATAAATCGCCTATTATCACGGGTTCCTATTCCCCCAAATACATATTCATTCAACCGGTAAAAACGGGTGCCATTGACTTGCGTTATTGATGACATTTTCCTCCCCATGACTTGGCACATGGGTTTAAATCCTAACCCTTCGGTATTTTAGACCCTTTGCTCCTGTCAGCAGTTCAAAACTTTTAACCAAAGCATAGCCGCAGCTTCAGTCACAGGTTTCGAATAAGCATACGTCAGGTTTTATACTCCGGATGCTTTGAAATTTACTCTTCAAAGCTATACCTACGCGGTTATTAATGCATATGGTAGGTAACAATCATATCCATATACATATTATATGGATATGTGCTCCAAAAGTTTCGACGAAACAATGCCGAGTTCTGATCAGGTTGGGTAGATCTATTGTTGCAGATTATGATGATCCGTTCATATTTTCTGTTAGGGAAATAGCCAATCCCTTATAAATTTTTTGTGGGTGCAAAAGTTCACAATTTTTATCCCGCGCAAATCCAGAATTATTTTCTCTTGTAGTTTATTATAGATTTCGATATCCTGATGATTTTTTGGATGTATATCGTCTAACGTGGACGCCTACAGATTCTAGGGCTAGGCTTTATCATCGTGTTAGGAAATACTAGAGTGTTGCTTTATTAGACCGTTGAAGGCCATAATTAGGAGTGGATGAAATGTCGTTATCATAATTAGACACTTGAGCCAGGGTAACATCTAACCGTAAGACAGTATAGAATTTCATCAGTATGAGGTCGGATTTGGGTCTCATTTTGCAGGGTGGAAGTGAAATTCCAAATTTCACATGCTGCGAAATGTCAAAATCTCGAATTTTTCTACCATACCGACTTAAATTTTTTGCAAAAAGATTATTTCCTCGAAAGTTCACGTAGCTAATTTAAAAAACTCCGAATCCGAAAACACCAACTTGATTGCAAATTTTTTGGACTATCTGAGTTTATAACTTCTGAGTCTTTGAGCTGTCTCCATTTTGACCTTTTGGAATTTCCAAGTTCTGAATTCTAACGTTTTTAGAAACTCAGAATCGCGTCTCAAAAAAATTCTGAATTTTTACCGTTCGGATCAAGTTTTGGAATTCGGAACTTCAATCTCGCCCTCATTTTGCTAAGGGTAAATAAATTGACCGAATAAATTATGATCAAACAGTGATTTTCCGTAGGTACGGATTTTATACTCGTGTATAACACAGAGAAATGTCCTTAGTGACGTCATGATACTACGTCTTATAACCTAATCAATTTATATACCAGAGCATATATTATGCAGGTATATTTATAAGGGGGAAAATAAACGCACACCTTTCTAGGCTGCTATTTTTTCCGCTCATTTAACCCGGGGAGCTGAAATTTCACATCATCAAGCTCCGAGTAATTTGGGGGACGTCAACGTGCCATTTGTTACTAAAAGCTGTGCGCCCACGGTCTTCAGTATAATGGATCGTGGGATACGTGTGGGTTCCCTAAATTCTGAAATGAAGGAAGTCGTCGCGTGGCTTTTGCTACTTTATACAATAATTCCTTAAATTATTCTAATGAACCGAAAACAAAATTTCACGACTGTTATTAAATTGGGGTAAAAATTCGTTTTGATAAATTTTCTTCAAATATAACGTTGACGAATGAAAACTGTCCAAAATCAATTCATTTCTCAATCAATCTTCGTGTCGAAACCATCACTGCACGAATTCAGGAATACCGATTTGACTTCTCTCACAATAACTGAAAGAAATTGATTTTGGAGTAGATTTGCGATTTTATACAAGCCGGAGATTTTTCTCCTGCATCTTAATCGCTGCCAAGGTAATGTAATTCGGTTTAAAAACCACGAGGTAACTGACACCTGTTGATTATATTTTTTGTACAAACGCTATAAGTGAATGACAACGATATTTCATTGAGCCAAAGACGGGACGACGTTACGCAGATGTGATATTTAATTATCGCATATGTTTTATTGAAAGAGTAGCAGTTTTTTCTTTAATATTGTGCATTTCAATACTCCCACGTTTTGCAGTATAATTGCATGATCCCAGATTAAAATTAACCTACGCCAATATTCGATAAAATTATAATCAACATACAGTATTCAACGAAACGCGCTCCGGTTGGCACTCTGCCTTGTTTACGCTTTATTACCAATTAACAAAACGTTCTTTACCCACATGGTTGGTATCATTGTTTGGAGGTGAATAATTATCACTTCAAAGGCAATATACCACAAAATTGAACGAGATAAACTTCTTGTGTATCTTTTTACCAGATCCGTTTAGCCACCTTTAGTCAATCTCTAAAGCACGGCTATATGGCTTGAAAGATCGATCAAAATGGAAACTACGAAAGCTTTAGCGGCACCGGAAATGAAACCGTTCTCTTGATATTTGAACGCGTCAGTAAATTTCAATTTTGCTTTAATAATTTGGCGAAATAACTGTTGTACATTGTCATCAGAATTTTCTCTTATCTGTCTTTCTGAAATTTATCCTGTTTCTGCAGTCTGATTGCGAGTTGCGCGGAGATCTGAAACGTGATATAGATTCGGAAAATTTGGGAACGCGAGAAAATTGTAATTAAAGTCAAGTACAGGGTAAAGAAAGTTGATCCAAAAACTAAAAAACCTGTCATCACGCAAATGAGAAGGTCTCTTCCAAGGTACTCAATTTTTTTTAAGAATGATTTCTATCACGTTGCGTGCTAATCGGCCAAACTTGTACATTCGAGGCTTGACCAACTTCCCTAATTACTATAGTCGGCGTGGTATGAATCAACCAAATTCCAATCTGAATAATCTGAGCTTAATAAAAGGGCAATTTCATTCCACGCGATATATTTAACGCCTGAAATGAAGCAACGTAAGATACACGTACGAGAATCAGTTTGCAGCTAGTGAGAGGATAATTGAATATGATGCCAGAAACTTCACAAAACATTTCGGAGTACCGAACGACGTTCAACGTCGCGACGCCTTAGCCATATAGCCTCATTTATAGAAGCCGAACGATCGATCATTAATTTATTGTCCCATTTCTGATCCCAGATGGTATTCCCGTATTCCTGGCAGCCGCAAATAGTATCCACTCACGTTGCTCTATTGGGGGATATTATTATCGCTGGTGTACCAGGAGAATTTACCACAATGGCTGGTCGGAGACTCAGAGAAGCGATAAAAAGTTCTATGCAGAATTCTGCATCAGATGATTCTGTAATCGTAATTGCTGGTCTGTGCAATACTTACAGTGACTATATTACAACTCCTGAGGAATACCAGGTGATCATTGACTCTGGGATTGGGTACCCCGAAAAAAAAAAAAAAAGAAAAAGAAAAAAAAAAGAAACAAGATTAAATTGTCTAATTAATATCTCTATCTTTTCCTAATCGATTACTTTATTGTTTCACTTAATTTCAGATCCAAAGATACGAAGGAGCTTCGACCATTTACGGACCTCATACCTTGACCATTTATTTGAAACAGTATCGGGATCTCGTTACAGCACTTCTCGCTGTTAGTGTGAAATGATATTTTATTATTTATAAACGTATCCAACGGTTGGCTAGAGCGAGAATATTTGATGGATTATTAGGTATTTAGTGATTGAGAGGGAAATTCGCGGGATTTTCAGTCGTATTTTATCGGCTTAGTATTTTGCATTCGCGTGATATTCGCAACCGTTGGTCAGCGTTGAAAGATTCAAACAATTTTTAACAGGATTATAAAATTTTTTTTTAGCGAAAATCCTTAATCCCAGGACCTCAGCCTAAGGATTTATCTACAAGTCATCTAATCTCTTTGGTGACTCCGGTACTTTTTGACACACCAAAATGGCGACATGAGTTTGGGGACTGTCTTCAGCATCCTACAAAGGTCGCAGCCCCTGGGGATACCGTTACAGCAAGATTCGTAAGTTTATATTTATGGATGTCGATAGCCCCTTTGCAATTTCATTGTTTTGATATATTCTATTGATTGTGGTTTTCTCTTGTCATCGTGTCTAGAAAATTCTGTCTTTTTCGTATCAATTTTCAAGCAGAATCAATATGGATCTAGCTTATTTAAAAGAAGTTTTAGGGCACTGAAAAATTGAGTACTTCTGATAACTCACGAACCTACGGAATCGATTGCCACGAATTGGAGTTGGAGTGAAACCTAGATTGATTGGGACTAAGATGATTAAAACTCGTTGATCAATTGGTTTTTTTTTTTTTTTTTGTTTTTTTTTTTTACACGAAATTCGTGCTCTTCGAATTACTCGAGAACTACTTCACCGATTAAATCCGAAATCCGATTAGTTCTAAGTTATGGACAACCGCATCTATCAAGATCGAATTCCCAAAAATCAAAGAAATGATTCTAAGTATAAATTTTCCAAGCCTTGAAACTTCGGGCGTTTACAATAACTTGTCTTATTATTGATGTGAAAAATTGAAAAGACGAGATGGCCACGTGGATTGCGGACGATGTGGTGCCAATTTTATTGGATATAATGCAGCATCCCTTAGATTCGATAATATCCAATTGAGTAATAAAACGGTTTATGTATCGTAGAATAACGTGATTTTACCCTGGTCACCTTGTGCCGTCTTTATTACGTCTCTAATAAACTTCTCGAGGCAGGTCGTATTTCATGGAACTGTTATATATACCTACAATGGCCAATCGATAAAGTAACTACAGTTTAAGAAGATTCTGTGTTTTCCGAGCACTTCGTTAGAAGGAATTAGATATCTGTCAAGAGAGAATTTTTCCTTCCAGGAAAGTGGAAGAAAAATTAAATTACCTATACATCAACATCCGGATCGCAATATACACTAAAAGTAATTCTGAAGTAATTCTCTTTCACACCAAATACCATTTCACACATGTAGACCATAATTTTAATGTCTACTGTACAATTGTTGTATTTTATTCAAGTTTCTTTCCACTTGCGGGTACCATTTGTGTATCTAGTTACCTTTGCTGCAAGTGGATCATCGTTTTACAAATCTAGATAAAAATAAACCAATTTTATTCTTGAATCCTTCGTCAGTTGATATACAAGGTGATTTTTTAGCTATAGGGTCCCGTCACTCAGACCAAGAATTTTGGCAAATAAGATTGAGCAAAATCTGGTGATTTGGTATATCGTTCATGATCCAGATTTGGCACGGATTGACGGTGCAAATATTTTTTGCCTCTATTCCGATGAAAATCTGGCCACTGTGGACCTTTCCAGCTTACTCATCTCATAGATGAACAGTATAGATTTTGTAGATTCATATTAGACTATGGTCACAAATTCTCTGCCTTCCACAAACCGCGAGAATTTCTGAATGAAGAAACTAGACTACCAAGTAAACAGTATACATATAGACTAGTATATAAGTGAGTTAATATATGAAGAAATTAACGAATAAAAAACGACCACTAGACTTTACCCAATCGACCACAAGTTCTAATAGAATTATTACTTAGTAGTTATAAATCATTAGGGGCAAACATGGTCTAGGGCCTGAAGGTAAACGTACTTTACGTAATTTCGTTGCGAATGATTGAGATATTTCACCGCGGGATCTGCTAGATATATATTAATAAAAATTTACAGCTTTTTATAAAAATGCAATTTGGTTGGTGCTTTTTTATTTCTGTCTTTTTTGCTGATATAGTTCTATCGTGTTCATCTTCACTCGAACAATGAGGTGGCAATATAGTCAGGATTTTTGTGATATAAAGAATGATTCACCCTACACTTATTGAAGAAAAAAATTAGTGAATCAAGTACAAAGCTCGAAGATCAATTATCTTCGGTGATTGACTTTATCTTCGCAAATTGTTTATTTTTATGAACGTAGTATTATGTAAGAAATGGAATTGCAAAAGCGACCGAATGCAGTTGATTATGAACCGTTATGAAATGGACAAAGGTTCACTCTTATAATACCTTTTATGAATAATTTATTCATTTCGATTCTTTGCTGCAGAAGCTTTTATAGACGTATATATATATATAGCATGTGTATAGTATAGGTAAACCGAAAGGAGAATTGAATGGAAATTTCTTTGAATATACATCAAGTTTGAATGAAAAATGTATGAGCTTGTTAAAAACGAGGGCGGGATAGGTACATACATACCTACGTTAAGGAAATATTATGCCAAAGCTGTTTGTTGCACAATAACATACCAATTCAATATTTTCAATGTCGGTAATCTATTATATCGCTATATAACCTACACTGAGAAAAGCACTTAGAGAAATTACTGCATTTCACAGAAACATTCGTGCGGATAGCTATACATACAGCGATGCAACTTAGAAAGTAAAAATAATATCCATTCGATTTTTCTGGACACATAACAGACCCAAAGTTTCCAGCTTTTTGAACGGTTAATTCTATAACCGATGGCTCAAGAAAGTGAAAATTTTTCCAACGGTATTTTTCAAACATATATTACATGGGGTTCATGCGAAATAACTTTGATTGTATTTGGCTCTGATTTCCAGGTCGCTGGTCATCCGAGAAATAATCCTATGGCTGGAGGCTCGTTTCTAGTTGTCGAGAAACTGGAAGATGACGAGTCATGGACTACAGTTGCTACGGATGCTGACTGGGAGACAAAGTGAGTATCTGAAACACGCTTCGCTACTCAATGTTTCAAACTGCCTTTGGCTGGGTATATCGCTCAGTCTTCGGTTTCCTTCTGAGATTATTATACATGTATATATTATTGGTGTAGAAAGGTAAATGTAGTATATCTAAGAGTTAGAGAGTAAATACTCGATGTCAATTCCAGACAGTTACTTAGTCAGCTGCAGGACAGAAATACAGGAAAATTTCTTGCAGCGATCGAATTCATCATTATTATCAATCTCGTAAATTTTTTGACTCGATTTTTCTCTCTTTATTCGTTTATAGATTCGTTTGGAAACGTACTTCCATAGTTTTGGGATCTAGCGAAGCTATCGTTTCATGGACAATTCCTGATGATGTTGAACCTGGTGAATATCGCCTAAGACACAATGGTAATTACCGATACATCTTTGGTGGTATTTACCCCTATCAAGGTGTCAGCAATCATTTCGAGGTGAGTAATTTTCCCATAAGGTTTAAATTGTAAATTTTGCCATGGTTTAAAAATTCACAAGTTTAAATATAATTGACTGAGAATTCTGTAAAAAATTACCGTTCTCTGATATAATTCTCAATGATATCTAATTGGGCTTCAATGTCTCGAAATAATACTCAATACTTACTTACTTCTTCTTCAATACTCACTGTTATTCTACTTAATTTTTTCAGGTGGTTGCTTTTGGATCAAGTAAACGGAAACGTTACTACTTTGCCTAGAATTCTTTACCGATTTAGGTATAATATGAGATTCGGGTGTATTCGAAGATGCTTGCCAGTGACTAGTTACGTATAGTTATAAAACTATGTGTAAATATGTGCCGAAATATATAAGTAATTTTATAATAAGATGAAGATAATCGCTGATTTTGTTAATTACATTTCAAATTACATCTTCAGAAAATAAAAATTATACCGAAACGAACTATATCTCATTTTGTGTATTATTTTATATTTTTCTCCATTCTAATCCCATCTCTTCAACGAAAAAAGGCACTCGATTTATCGACGCATAAATATCAAGCATCAAATATCGTTTGGTAATATAAAATAGACAACTTTACTTTGGAAAATTCGCATCGATTTTCTTCTTCACGTCAGTTCTTGGCTATCCTTTTCCGTACAGATCCCATGAGAAATGAGTAAAGTGTTTCGAAGCAATACGCATGGGTGATCGGAAATTTGAAATTTAGTAGATTATTTTCAGAACATATTTCAGCTTATACATGTAAGTTCTATATGTCTAGATGTATAATATATTATTAATACGTTCGGATAATCTGAACGGGTGAATATTTCATGCCTGGCATATTTAAAGGGCTGGAAGAAAAAAAAAAAAAAAATGTTGGAAAATATGCAGGGAGACAAAAAGACAGAAAGGTAAATAATTCATGGTGAATCGTAAACGGCTCATTGTCAGCGAAAAATTTCATTGCAAATGAAATCCATTGCAAGCAATTGTTCAGTTCGCATGTTTATTTAATTTAAAAATCATTATGAATGTATCTGGCTCTGCATTAATTTGTCGCCGAATTGATCCTCGATGGAATATAGTTCGCGCCGGTATGATTTTAAATTGTTTCTAATTCAAATTCGAATGATTGGCAATTATTAGAGAGTCATGCAAACGCATCGAGTATTCGACAATAATCCTCGAGGCAATTATTATTCAACGAATATCAAATCGCGTGGTTCTCCTTTCACTCAATAATTGGCGAATAATTTTGAAACAATTTTAAGCTCTCGATCAAGACCTAATACCTTTTTTTTTTTTTTTTTTTTTGATACATTAACTTTCGTTTTAAATTGTTCGCTCAAACGTGGTATCGATATATGGTTTTGTGGTCATTCATCCAAAAGTTGAGTTCATCGCAAAGCAATCAGGACAATTTCATTTCAGAGTTGAGACTTGAGATCCAATCGAAGGTTTTTCTATACGATTGAAAGAATTTCTAAAGGACCATCGATGCCCCATCACATGGGATCAAGATTTGTCCTAAAGCTTTTCTTCGAACAGCACTCGCTGAAGTTTTTCTATACCATTTGAAGCTCGAGCCCCAGAGACTTTTCACTTTGGCTAAAAATATCAAAATCCCCAACCCTGAACATATGGTTCTTTCGAATTATTCTATAATCACAAAACATTTCGTGCTTAAAGGCAGACAGTTCTTACTAGACAAAGTTATTTCCGGCAAAGTTTTCTGCACTTTACAAAAAGCCTAACCTGTACTGACAGCCTCGTAAATAAACTTGACATCAAATAAATGATTGCCGGGATTATAACCGGGCTCCTGCAGTCGAGTTTCTTATCGAAATTTTCCCAGTATGAGTTACTGCCGGCTTAACGAACGATTAACTAATATTATTGGAATAACAATACCCTGACTGGCTAACATACTCCATCCTCGATTCATCCACGAACAGTTTTTGACGTTAATTTTTTTCCCCCGAAGAATCCTCAGGATATAATTATATTCTATTTTTTCATTTTTCTATATTTATTTTTATTACAAATCAATAGATTTTCGCCATATTGTACAAGTTACGCCAATAAATCATCGCGTTGGGGTCGTATATCATGTTCAGAAAACAAAGTAGAAAAAAAAACAAAAAAAAAAAAAAAACAACAACAACAGCAGATTTAATCATAAAAGTTTGATCTTTTATATATCGGCGTTGTCAGTCGAGTAGCGGAGCTTTCGGGCAAAGTAGTATAGTAGGCTGAGTGTCGACCTACAAAAAAAGGGCAAAAAACAACTTAAAAAAATCCTCTGGGGATGAAGAGCCGTTTTCTTTTCACATCGTCAATAATAGAGTAGCACATACACTGTTTGTTCATGGAAACGTGTTACTTTGTCAAATCCCTGAAACAATACAAGAAAAAAGAAAAAACCCTAATCTCCGATGAAGTAATCGATCGATCATTCTATCGCCAGGGGGTGATCAGTTCAGTGAATTGATATGAAGAATTTTTTCGTGTGAAAATTAGTTACGAGATCATAACTTCTTGCCCGATAATTGGTTTTTCGAGGATTTTGTGTCAGTAAGAGTTCGTACTAGCTGTAGGTACTGGGTATATAGTAACGTTTCTGAAGTTCAGAGCCGAATAGAAGTAAGTAAGTGGAAATGACTGACACAAGATGATGAAGTCCCCATGAAACTCAAAGAGGAAAAGCTAGCGAGGTAGGTATTTATTCTTGACGTTTTCTCCTCTTTAACGATTTGAGTAAAAGGAAAAAGCCGTTTGTCACTAACCAGAAAGCTTCTCGTCTCGAAAGCTTTATAGGTATATAGGTATGTACGTAGATACCTAGATAGAAGGGGCTGGAAATAGAGCAAGAAATTGGTTCGTAAATTTTTGGAGATAAAAATTCCTTTTCGTCCATTACCGTCGTTTTACCGTTTTATACTATATCCCAGATAGTTAACCAGTTCAAAAGGGAAATTCGCCCTATATGATATGCAGCAATGCGATAAATATATATATATATATATATATATATTATATGTCCACATGAATTAAGGAGACGAAGGCATGCGAGAAATTTTTATTTTATACGTCCCTGGTGGAAAGCCCGATTTTTTTTTTCATAGGTTCAATTTTGAAGGAAATATTACTGTCATAAAATGGTAAAGGACGCCCATCTCCACGGCTTTTCAGACACAAGTGATAAGCCTGTAAGCTCTATTCTATTACTTGGAAATTTTTTGCTATACTACGTGCTACATCGTTGAAAATTCAAATACATATATACATTAATTAGAACAAAAAAATCAAAGCGTATAAACTATTCGCTGATTAGGAAAACAGTTTTATATTCAAGTTCAATTTCCGGGCACTCGATAACACGCGCACGGCCTGCAAGTCAATTGCAAATTACTATAGTTTTATTGGTGTATAAACTATTTTGTTGGACTGAAACGATGGAATTCTATACTAACTTTGTTTCAAAACAGAGAAAATTTCCACGAATTATAATAGAAGCAAGTTCAATACGTTGCGATTTGGATCAAATCACATCGCCCGCTGCACCGAGGATTTAAAAAAATCATTTTTTGTATCGCTCAGCAATCTGATCAGCAGTCGATTCTACCGCAAGACGAAGAAGAAGCAGCTACAAGTTTAAATTAATTGAGTAAACTGCGTATTTACAACTAAAACGAAGTAGGATTATCCCACTTTCTTTAATTCCACTTGCAGAAACTGTATGTACAAACTTTTCTTATCTAGTTTGAATTTCATCTGATATCACACGGATTACGGATCGCAGGCTTTCCTCGCTTCTTCTATAGATCCTTTCATACTTTTCTCTCTACTGATATTAGGTTTAGATCCTTTATTTTCACAGCCCGTGTCGTTCTCCATATAAATTAGGGATTTACCTTTGGATTATATTATATACCTACACATTTCCACACATCTATCCACTAAATCTCTAACACGAGTAGGTATACCTACCTACTTTCAACGATCTGATAATAACCCAGGCATGATAATATGTATCAGAATTAATTACCTAACCGCAAATATACTCTCGGGCAAATATACCACTATCTTCTATAATAGGCGAGGGCTTGATTCGACTCAACTTCACAGATTAATGACTGAACATTACGGTACTCAGGCTTTAAAGCTCATTTAACACTAATTGTAAGAGGCGCTTTTCAGAATGTCATCTCTCAGTACGCGTTTATTACGTATGCCTATTCGGTTTATGAGTAAAAAAAAAAAATTTAGTATTGGTATACTATAAATGGGTTCAGGTGTAGGTATCAATGCATTATGAATATTTCAATGTACTCAAAGACTTGGTGATCAATTTGCGAGATTATGGGACAGGCTTACGCATCTTCCACACATACTCATGGCAAGCGTATCATCAATTTCTATATAATCTCGCATACGCATTGCTTTTTCAAGCCCTAGCCCGGATCCGAGGGCTCAAGGGACCTGCTAGGATCGTCTGAGAAGAGATACGGTTTTATTCAGATTAAAGATCAGCTATTCTGGTATATATAGAATTCAACGAATGATTCTGCAGGGATATTGAGTTATGTAGCTACTATAAGGAATTTTCACGATCCAATTAAATACCTCATGGATATATACACACTATCGTACGATCTAATTTGCAGTAATTTAAACCGTCGGAAAATTTCGCGATACTAGAAAATTCCAGCTTTGCAATTTTTCCCAAATTATAAAGCCAGACAATTAATTTTTAATTTTCTTTGAAAATAATTCTCACGACGATCCAACGGGATCAAGAGCACGAGAGTATATAAGGTATATTTGCACAGCATGAAAGAAGAACTTGGTTATCGTATAAAAACGATTGGACCATCAATCGATAACACATTGCGAGTAGGTATAGTAGCGGTTGATTGACTGAACGTGGCTCGAACGTATGGAATTGATTGATCCAACTTCTGCTGCGGAAGTCTGTCATTGAAAATAACTTTTTGTTCTCATACATGAAAATTCTTCCATCATGTATTTGCCATTTTATTTCTAAGTGTGCGTTTTTTACTGTTTTTGAATTCAGGCTTCGATAACAAAATCAAATTGGCAAGATATTTGGTTTCAGGCATTATATTCGTCTGTTTCTGGAAATAATTGAATCGTGTTACAAGAATTTTTGCTCGTGGCTATAAGAGAGGGTATAACTTGGATATCTTTCGTGGAATATCTTCGTAATAACGTCGACCGGGATTTGGAAAACCAGCTTCTTTGTACCTCGTGAAAGAAATTCATTAACATATAAAAGTTCCATTAGAAAATCCCGATTTTGTATCGATGCCATTTTATGGTAACTGATTTCTATAATGGAATTCGAACAAGATTGGTCGATAATTGAATTAGCGACACTTTAACTTGATTATCTCAAATTCTATAAGGGATAATTGCGATATAGAAAATTAGTAAAAGGTCTGTCTTTAAATGAATGATGATTTGATTAATAAAAAAGGGCTTTTGATCCTCATCAGCTGTTTGTAATTACTTGCCGCTGGATATGATTAACCGACACATAATAATTACTCTATGTTGCATGTCTAGACATTATCTATCTATAGCTCGTCAAAATGTTATTACACATATAACGAGACATGTGGGAGCGATAGCACGCGTAAGATAGCGAAATTGCTATACTCATTTCCGATGCAATTTTATTCTCTCATGATCGTTTGGCCAATTCTATTAAATTTCAACTAATTATCATGGCAATCAATGTCAATATAATTTCTCGCAATTATAGAGCCTTCCAGGATCACACAAGTCGATCCTAACTCGGAGAAAATAGCCTGGAGCTTTCCGTACGTATCAGCAACTTTTCTCTGAAACGGTTTTCATTATTTCCACATTTTCTTCTGTACCCCCGGAAGCGTGGATCCCTAAATTCTCGACATTTTTTCAACCTAATGATGTAAGGGGGATGACATTCCACCCACACATACATAGATTCAAGAAAACTGAACGGTCAAAGTAATATATCTTAAAAATTTCGAGATCTTCTTACTTTTTATCATGATGGTTTGAGCACGAGACTTGAAAATCTTGAAAATTCTCCACGGGAGATTTCAGAGATAAATTTCAGCAGTAAAAGATTTCAGATGAGTTTGATTTTTTTTTTTTTTTTTTCTCAGCATTATCTTTCCAGATTTTTGCTAATCCTCGTGCTTACGACTAAATCTTCCCTTTTTGCAGCTTGGTATAATCTCTCCCGAATCTCTGAACGATGAATTAAAATACTTAGTAGGTCTAAGGCTTGTGGAGGCTCGTGTAAATTTGTTCAAAGATTTACCACGCAGTTATCTTGCCTCGTAGAAACAATACACCTTGTTTATCAATCTCCGATGAAAGTCATTTCGGCAGTTAATCCAGTGGCTTATCACCGCCTCAGCCTGCAGACCGCGATGATCACATATATTACTCTTATTTTTTGATTCAATTGAAACGAATTGATCCCAAAGTATCTACTCTCATTGTCAGCAGTAATCAAATGGCATGAGATCGGATGAACGATGCAAAAAGAGGCATTGAAAATAATTAGGTACGACGTTGAAGATGGTAAGAAGTAGGTATTCTCTTTTATTAAAAGAGTATTATTATAAGGGTCAAAAGCTGCTCATCATTTTATGTATTTACTTGAGAAATATAAGACCTGTGCGACCTTTCAGTCCCAGTTGTTGGCAGAATTATTTTCCCTGATCAAAAGTTCGAAGAAAAGAATAATAAGAAGAAGAAAATAATGGAGAAGAAGAAGAAGAAAAAGAAGCAGAAAACGAATCTAGGAGGAAATTATCAGTATAAGGATCTGCGAATAACTTCGTAAAAAAAATAAAAAAAAATTTTAAAATATATCAAAGGGATTAAATTTCGAATGAGAAGATCAAAAGTTGGGTCAGTGTTCTGTAGAGAAAAGCAGTAGGTATTTTGGAAATGAAGATTCACAGCATTGAATTAAGTTTGTGTTTGTTTTTCATTTCCATTTTTCTCTGACGCTTTGATCCCATCTTTGCTGAGGGGTTTTTTATACTCTAAAATAAAGAAGACTTTCCAAAGTAGATATAGGTAGCTGATACACGCACTCGAATTGATGAAACAGATAGAATTGCTATCTCCGTCTGCGTTGCTCTTAGCTAAAAAGCACTTCGTGTTTGTTTTTTTTTTCGAATAGTCGGACACGGTATACTTCACGTAGTCCCACAGGATGTGTGGGAATAGGTAAGCAGCGTGAACCATAGGTTGCTTGAAGGTTGTGAAGTCCACGAGAATTTCATGCGAAAAGAAAAAGAAAGAGAGGAAAAACGAAAGAAAAAAAAGAAGAAATTCCCAAGTTGAAAAGCAGAAGGTTGCCTTTCCGCAGCTTTTTCGGGACAGCACCCTTGTCACACCCCGTCCAGAGCATGAGTTTGCGGGACTTTGCCACTTCAATAAAAGACAAGAAACAGAAAAAAGAATCAGCTGTGTCTCCTTTTTCATTTCAAATCTTTTTTCGAAATACCTTTGCTAAAGGAACGAGAGAGAAGTGTTAAAAAAAAATGTAATGTCTTTTTCCTCTAAACTTGACAAATGACGAAAAATATATGTATGTATGATAAAAAAAAGTTCTATCTCTCTTTTTGAGAACTGCTATTTTTATAACAACGGAAATGGAAGAGACATACGAATTTGTTGTACGGAAAAAGCACCTCGATTACTTTTTCGATCCTGAATTATCATTTGTTGTTTGATATTCGTTTCTATTGGATTCGTGAAAGGCATTTAAAGGATCGGATATAATGATTGATCGGAGTAGGTCACTTTGACGTCTAGCTACTCGAAGCACTCAAACAAAATGACGTACATGTGTATACGAGAATGTATTTTAGGAGTTCAGTTTAGCAAATATCTGATAGACACGATATAAATATTCGTAGATGTATATAGGAAGAAAAAAAAAAGCACGAAGTTTTTCGAAGCCAAGGTTATTTTATAGAAGAAAGAAATCTTGACCGGTGATTTATCAACGTAAATACGTTAAACTTTCGTCTACCAAGTTCACCGAACTGTTACCACACTGCGGCTATAATAATGGCATTTAATATTTTGTTGAAAAAGGTGAAGCTTTGTGACTATTTCCAGCGAATATGGTATAGGTTCGCGTAGCAATTATACAGTCGTAAGAGTTGTTTTGAGCTTCGTTTGTAATAACAACAACTGTATAGTCATGAATTTCTTGAATATAAAGTGAAATATTTTCAACAAGGTATAACGCGGCCTTTTTGAGCTCGGGGTTAAAACGGTCCCATTTGTATTCATGCCATTTTCATCCGGTATCAAGCATGAGCAATTTCATTGCAAATTCAAACTCGTCATAGTTTGCGTATGGACAAGTTCGCGAAAATTCGCATTTACTGCTGATGAGAATATGACTTTGTAAATGCTTTGACTATCGCGCAAACCTACCTGTTGAGCTCACGATGAAATCTGATTTTACCGAGTTTTTGACTGATAACCAAAGTTCTTGCTCGATCTAAATGTCTCTCACCTTTTCCCTTAACGATTCAATCTTCAGTACGAGAAGGTGAAATTCTAAACAAATTTTTACACGCGTAGACGTTTAGCTGTGAAGTCATCAACTGCAGATGGGCCCCAAAGCTCAGCTCATTAGCAAGCTGACGCTTAAGAATGGGGGAAAAAAAAAATCAATACAAGGAAACCATATACGACGAAGCACCCGGTCTTTATTGCTCATGTACTTACGTGCTCCATTGGGGTAAATCCCTATATTTTTTTTATGGGAAATAAAAAAACCAGTAATGATTCTTCCGATGATCTTGGTTTACGAATACATGGGGTAGCTAGGAAATGTTCAAGACCCTAAGCTCGGGATTAGAATTGTAGAAATCAACTCCAAACGAACTTCTCATTACACTTCTGAACTGGTAACTATCACTTTGAATTATAATCATCAAGGATAGACTCATCTGGAAATCCCACTGAGAGGAATTCCACCGTTTAGTCATCGAAAACTGTAAAAAATGCGGTAAAGAGCTGAATAAAAGTCTGCGGAGAACGTTGAACCGTCGTAAATTATTTTATCCGGTATGACGATAAGATTCACACAAACTGATTATGCGGGGTTACTTCAGGAAAATCAATAACTAGCTTAACTCTGTATCAATATGGTAAAAATCGCAGAGCTTTTATGGACCGCGATGAAAATCCTGTATATATATATATAAATTTCAGAACCAGAATTTCGCTTCAAAAACTAATTTGTACTTGGGTTAATTTTTAAAAATCTGAATACGACTTCCTTTGATTAAAGATACTGATTCCCTCGAATCATTTACCCGACTTCATCATAGGATAGATTTTACTCTATTTTATTCTATGGTTTTTTCACCTCAATGTAAATTTGGGTGTTCCGGCAATTTTTTTGCCATTCAACGTTATGGGTTCGGAACTTTTCCATCAACATATAATGCGAGATATAGAGGATTGGAATGAGGGGACTGAGAAGAGGCGTAAATAAGAATATAAGAAGCATAATGAATGAAAGAGGATGGATAAATTTGTGGAAACGTTTGGTCCATAAATTGCGGTTGAATGAAGATTCGGTCAAATTCACGTATCCCGCAAAGCGCTGACGAGTCAGTAGTCACATGCGGCCGCGCAGAATGTTTCGTTCAGATAGTAGTAGGTAGAATATATACCAACCAACCCCGCGCCGCGACGCGCCGTTCCTCCTATTCCCACTTTACGACGCGGCGTTTTGCCTCAACTTCGACGCCTCCGCCGCGACGCTTTTCCCGCGATCGCAGTTGTTCCATCATAGTCGCGAGTCGCGGATCATATTATAAACTAACCGAACTTTACCCAAAGTGTATAATATTATAAAGATGATACAGGGATCCAAAATTACCCGAAAGTTTATTCGATGATTTTGCTCTTTCAAATTTCGAACTTTCATCTTTCAAAAAACTTTGTGAAAAATGTGATGTTTGACCAACGAATGGTCTCAAAGTTTAGCTATAACTTTTTCTCCCAACTACGATATGATTAAGTTGATAAAGTGTATAGTGAACCAGAAGTAAGAAAATTAATTAAATAATCATCAAAATGTTCACCGACGAGGATAAGTCAGTGAATAATTACAGTCTGACCGTGAACCGGAGAAAGAATTTCATCGAGAATTTCATTCCCACTTTCCAGGGAAGAAGTGAATGAAAAATTCCGTAGCTAAGACCAGCCGGTGTTGATTAAACCCAAAAATTAAAAAACAAAAAAAAACAAAAAAAAAACGCAATGAACATGGAGGAAGTTTTCGGAACTTATCGTTCACCTTTGCCAGGGTCGAAGGGGGAATACGTGGGAAATGGATATTCGATAAACTACACGACTCCATTACCGGAAAATTACTCGGTTACAGTGAATGATTCGGAGATTGACATAGCTTTGAAGATGTTTGGACCGCGTCGCGACGCTCTTTACGTTGTTGTACCAATAACGATAATTTATGCTTCGATATTCCTGACCGGAATAATCGGGAATGTTAGTACCTGCATTGTAATTGCTCGTAACAAATCGATGCATACAGCTACAAATTACTATCTCTTCAGTCTGGCAGTGTCCGATCTTTTACTACTTGTATGCGGTTTACCCCCTGAGGTTTATCAGGTTTGGTCAAAGTACCCGTACATTTTTGGCGAAACTTTTTGCGTTATTCGCGGTCTGGCTGCCGAGACGTCAACGAACGCTACTGTTTTGACCATCACAGCTTTCACGGTCGAAAGATACGTGGCAATTTGTCATCCCTTCTTGTCTCATACAATGTCAAAGCTTTCGCGTGCTTTTAAGCTCATCTTGATCATTTGGCTCGTGGCTTTGTCCTTCGCTGTGCCACAAGCTCTGCAGTTTGGAATCGTTGAGGCCCCAAATGAGATCCCGGAATTTTCAATTTGCACTTATAAAAATGTTATAGTGCAACATTCCTTCGAACTTTCAACTTTCCTATTCTTCCTTGTACCCATGACGCTGATCACTGTTCTTTACGCTTTAATTGGATTGAAACTCAGGAAGTCAAACATGATGAAAAGAGACTCGGGTAACAGCAGCGGATATCGTAAAAGTAACATGTCTGTAAGGAAGGACCGGAACTGTCGCCATCATACCGGAAGATCTTCTCGACGAGTTCTCAAAATGTTGGGTGAGAGTTCACTGTACAATTTATTGAACTGCTTTTTTTATTCGGCAAATTTCTATATGGAAATCAAAAACTCGAAGAGAGAATTCTCAAGGATGTAAAAATTATTTTTAATTCAAAAACATTTGCTGCGTAAATTTTTGGCACACTGCTGGTCCGGTTAAGACTTTTTTAGCATTCAGATTGCTCGGAAGATTCAGCGTTATAAATCAAGTGCAGAAAATTAAATTGAAAAAATTCTCCCAGAAGATATGGTCAATTTTACTAGAATCGATCATTTCGTTTTGCCTGATTTTGGCTATGGACTCGGCCAAAAAAGGAAATTGCCCAATTTTTTGTACTCAATTTATGACGGTTCGTATTCCAAACGATTTTTCGTACAGAGAAATCGGATGGGAAAAATTGCGTGCCTAAATTATCGCAACCCCTTTATTTCTTTTCAATGAGACGATTATAATAATTACGTGGAATGAACTTTGGCGAAGAAATAATAATTGACTCCGTAATAAATGTTCCATTTTTCTAACCCTGGTAGTATAAGCAGTCTCCTTGAAGTTTTCACACACAAGAAACAAAGGGCATGTCGTATTTGATTTGAGATTTTCGTGTTTCAAACATCATGATTCACTCTTCAATAAATTTTCAAGTATGCGCCCTCGACCTTCAATGCCAGTAGTGGCTTTCGAGAATAACCGATGGGAATTGCCCTTATCGTTTTGCCCCGCTATGTAACACGGCTTTGATCCGCTCGTAGATTCCTGCAGGTGGTTAACGATTTTTTTGTACTTTTTATTCTGTCGCGTAATAAAACTATGGCCAGATGGTAAATTCAAAGGTGCTGGAAGAGTAATTTTCTCTCATTTGTCAGGACTTTGATTGGTGATGCGCAATTAAAAGCTCGCATCTCGCACTCGTATACTTTACGTTCATGGGCTGGAAATATCCGTAATTGCCTGATAATTGATATGAGATTCCCCTAACTGAAATTCCTCGAAATTTGAATGGCTGTTTTCATCTGCCATTTCATTTCTCAATTATTATACTTTTGCCTTGATCAATTCACTTTCCTTTAGTATTTCCAGTCTTGATTTCTTCTCCTTTTTTTTACAATATCAAATATCGAAGTATTTCAGTTATGCGTTTTTTGGAAATTTCCTGTTTCATTTCATGTAATTAAACCGATATTAATATTTTGGATATCGTCAGGAATCCGACAACAAGCCAACACATGTCATATATATCTGATCAGTTTTATACTCGAGTGAAATTTTCGAGTCGTGAAATTCTCTCGTTCCCAGCTCCTACGAAGTTATTTTCAACTGCATTGTATTCCCTTTGTGTGATCATAAATTATAATCCACATTTTTTACGGCAATTTTTTTATTCTTCTCAATATTCATTCATTAACTCAGATAATTGTATCAATCATTTTCTTTATCATCTTATCGACATAATTCCATACTTCATCATTCCACCGGATTATAATATTGTTCCAACGCTCGCAAGGAATACGTATACAAACTAATTTCAAACTTCAGACATTATTCTATGCCACTGCTTGTTCGATCCGTAATACAAGTTAATTGTCATTTTACATTTTATCATCCACAAACAACAGAATTTCGAAGCAAATGTAAAATCCTTCATACAACCATTCCATAAAACAATATTTTTTTGGCACATTCACAAAAGCAAAAAAACTTGAAAAAAAAAAGGTAATTGTATTGTTTAATTGTATAAATAGAATCACAATTTTTTCGGACACTTTGAAAAAGCTGTAGTGTAAACACGTGCTGCAGAGGGGTGAAATATGGGATCATTTGTATTTCAATTCTCAAGTTTCAAAAAACCCCAGCTATTGTGCAATATTTGTTGAAATTCTGAATTCCTGCCCGTACAATCTCACGAGGTAGGTAGTTTATCTTTTGAAACAAATGGCAAGCACAATGGGTTAGGAATAGATTTTTCCTTCAGCCCTTCGGGTTTCCCTTGGGGTTTTGGTCGAGTTTGTGATACAGGCATATATTACTCGTATATACCTATATGACCAGCGTTGATTACTCCCAGCTTTTCCCAAGACTAAGCAAACAGTAGTTCAGGGTATATGATGCGGAGTTTGTTTGTCTCTAGAGTCTAGATATTTGCGTAAGTTGTTTTTTTGCACGCAGTTTCAACCGGAAAGGTGTTTTTTTTTCTTTTTTTTTTTGTTTGTTTTTTATTCCTCTCGGTGTATATGAATGTGCGAGTACATCAATATTAATCCATGTAGCAATTAATTCGCTTGGAAGAATTGATGATGATATATTGAAAAAGTATCCAAATTCTTCTGTCCGTATATGAAGACGCGCATCAATCTTATCTCCGGAGTCACCGCACTCGGGTATAAACCAAAAATTCTGCCACAAATCCCGTTTCATTCTATATAACATAAGATGCGGAGGTGTATAACAACTTTAATATAATACGTGGAACCGCGCCAAGGGATACCGAAGAACGCCTATAAATCATATAGTACCTGCTAGAAATTCATCCAGACTGAATTCATTTTTATGTTAGAAAAATGGCGAAGTGTACTTTTGCGATATTCACGGAATGAAATATGTCGTTGGAATAGATTCAGGTATATAGAAAAAAATTTCTTTGCTTTTTTAATTTACCTGTAAGGGATCCGCTGAAGATCATTGCACTTTCTAGTTCATATTAATATTCAGTTTCTTCCTACTAAAGTTTTTCACTTTTTGAAGAACGGTAAATTACCGTGTATACGGCTTCCGTGCCAGGAGAATTATTACTCCCGTGCCTATTGCCCGGGCATAATTTACCCTCCCTTGAGTATATACTTTTAAAATTGTGAGATGGGTAGGTAGGTACTGAGACTTCTTTTTATATCCGAGAAATGAAAAGTTTTCAACTTATATTGTCGTTTATATCTTGGAAATATATGTATATATCGTTGTTAAGAACTTATTTTCATCTCGTGTAATTATCTGTAACCGGAAGCTAGGGACCCTTTCCTATATATTCACGTCAAAAAAAGGAAGAAAAAAAAATGTCATCTGTACATTATTGCCTATTCGAGATTGATCGATGTGTCCAATTCATCTGACAGAATAAAATTCTACCAAAAAATGACCAGCGTGAATTTTCAGACCTTATAAGTCCGGTGATTTTATTAAAAAACATCGGTTTTTTCTATATAGTTAGGCATCGGCGCATCCAGCGTTTTGGGACAAGTTTCTTGTATCAACAGTTTAAAAGGAAGTATTTCAGAAAAGCACTTTAAAAGGAGTTATCTCAGAGGAACAAGTTAGGTATATTAACGCCAATTGCGGAGTAAAGTAATCTTCTTCAGTTTCAACTATACAAGATATACTCAAGGTACTTGATTTCAAAGTACTTTTCTGAATACTTTGCTCAAAATTGTATCTCTCAGATACTTTTTTTTAGACTGGAGAACATTGACGTGTAGGGTAAGTGTATCAATTCCTGTCCCTGTCCCAATCATTGACCTTTTTCAATGATTCCTTTTTATCCGCGAGCTTTAAAATCATCAAAAAATCAGTTCGGATTCTCCGGGTCTCCAGCAACTGATTTGTGTAACGAAAACATTCAGAACTCATATAATCGATATAAAATTCGAGAAAATATAAGGGTCAATAATTGGGTCTTAAAGGGTCAGTAATCGGTACACTTACCTTATCTCTTATAGTTCTACGTAATTTTGTCTAACAATAAATAGACGATGTATCAGCCTGAATATTTCCGTTGTCTACAATATAAGATACATAGATTCAACGTAAGTGTGATGCGTGATTTTTGCGGCCTCCACATTAACTTGTTAATTGCTATCGATGTACCTTGATTATCATTATTGTCCGTCCTGAGGTGACCGTTGCGGTCAGTGGTTACAGGTAAACCAAGGCCGAGATTTATGCCTTGAAAAATAAACGGGCAACTGTAACGCGCCGATGGTATTTAATATATATATATATATATATATATATGTATATATTCATACCTATAATACAAGGTACATCTACATGTATATTGGCTTATAGATTTTTATCCAGTAAAATTTTTCCACTTTCTTATAATTATGTTATATATACAGATCCTAAATGTGATTTGCAACCGGCGACAAAACGCTAAGGAAAAGGTATAATATAAGGAAAATAAAATAACGAAACGAGACCCAAGATCAGATTTGACCTTTCATGAAGAACCGTTCGCTGTACATATATATGTAATTATTCAACATACAAAAGGGAGCCATTATCGTTAGTCTACGCCACCGCACACAATTACGGATGTTGCCAGTTTGACAATTAACCACAAGTAACAAAAGTTATTGTTGTTAACAATAGACGACTGATTTTCTATATGTTCCAGAAGTAATTTAGGAGCTTTTGACTCTGGCTTAACTCTCAATATAAAAAATATATGCGTTTAAATTGTTATACGCTTAAATCGTTTAGCTATTCATATTCAAACGTTTTTATATGTATATGGAAACTAAACAACGAGAAGAGAAAATATCTCGCTATATAGAAAAAATGACAGACAATATCAATCACAATTGGATGACATGTTGTTTTAACATACTAATACGTTTATGCTATTACGTGGCGTTACGTGTCTCTGACAGATTATATAGGTTCTCGTCGATATAGCCCGATGTCGTAAAAGCCATGCCCGGTGATGAAATTTGGAAAATTTATTAATTTTTTTCTTTGCCACCTCTGACGAATTTCGTCAATCGAATTATCACCCAATTCAATAATTATCAAACGTATAATATCTTATTGACATTAATTACGCCGGTGGGATTCCTCGCCGGTAATATAAGTAATCAATTTTTTTTTTTTTTTACTTATCTTTTTTTTTTTTCATCTTACCCGTTCGTTTGGTCGGCAGACTTTCATGGGCAACCGGTTTTTACCTTTATATATTTCTGATACTGATGTACGTTTATAAATATGTATTGCCAACGAATGCAGTCTTCGATAGTATTTATATTATATGCGCATACCTATAGATCCAGATTCAACCTGTTAAATAAATTTCATTCAATATCCCAACCCGGTTTCTCTTTTTGACTGTTAAAAAATCGGTCGCAGCAGAGAAAAAAATAAAATAAAAAATGTTTTGTCAATAAATTTTAAACGGAGATTGGTAGATCAAATGAAAGAAGTGCCATTCTAGGTATACACAACTTTATGTACACCGATCAACATTTGCATCATCAATTAGTCTGCTGTGCCCGAATTACTCAGCGATAATGAATTTACGACCTTGAATAATATTTCAGCAAGAAGTTTAGGAATTGACCGATGGTTTTTGGTCTTGTTTTCGTCATTACGTGTACTGGGAAGTTTGGAGAAACTTTTCAGTGATTGTTAGTCACGATTTACACGAGTTTTTTTTTCTTATATACCTGAGGAATGCACGTGTAGTCATGGGCCAGGTGCATTAAATAATTATTCTTCGATCATTCCTTCACATATATACATATTACTGAAAATCAGTCGTCAAAGGCGTTGGACTCATTGAAGAAAAAAAAAAAAAAAAAAAATGTTTCAATCAAAAAAATTAACGTCTCAACCAGTTGGCCACGTAATTATATTATGCAATCGTAAAATATTCCGGCTCCGAATATTGACCGCCCAGTACATAATTATATACGCATGTAATTATGAACGGTACTGATTCAAAGACTTAATGTATTTTGGCACATAACATGTGAGAAAACAGCACCAGAAGTCAGTTGGGCTAATTATGGTTGATATAAGACTATACCTTCGAACTTTTTTTTTTTTTTACCCACCAGTCACTGTGTGGAAAATAATACGGTATCGTGCGGATCGTGCGTATTTTCATATTCGATTGCGGATTTTACACATCGGATTGTACGAATTGAATTTCATTAAAATCTTACGTAACTATGAGTTAGCAATGCAAAGACCTTCCTAATTTAAACCGAAGTGTTTACAGATTCATGAATCTCATTGTGTTTTTCCGCATTAATTTATTAGGTCGTCGGGCAACCGTGGCTTGAACTTTATAAAACGTGAATGATGAGAATGTAACATTGGATCTATCGCGCATCAACGTTTCGAAAATTTTTCGATTCTCTATCGACGAGTTGGATAATTTTCGAATTCATTACCATATCCACATGTCGTATAAGGATTATGAACAGTGCAGTCAGAACAATCCTGAATACCTAAGAATTTTCTTCGTAAACAATCGAATCTGAAGTCAATAATTTTTCAAACTTTACCATGATTGAATTGGCATCCGTTAACGATCATTTATTACAACTAATTATCAAGTAAATAATTGCGTACTCCCCCAGGGAGTTGAAGCGTTTTATAATTACTCTGTTGAATTAGGACATGCTGCATAAATCCTCTAGAATTGTTCAACATTCTTAATAAAAAATATGCTGAAGGTATAGGTATGCTGGGGATAAGTAAACTCCGAACTTTTGAATATTGTATTTGTTCATTGAGAATTGTTCGAAGCCCGCGATTGTTCTGACCTCTAAGTCTGAAGCATTTAGCCCTTGAACAAATTATACCTTGATCCCCTCGACAAATTTCCAGTCCTTCATCTCCTTATAGTAGGTATAATCGTTCAAAGTTGAACGGTACGTATCCTTGACTCGATCCGAAAGTTTCTGAAACTCTTGACACCATACCCAGGAATTCGGAGACACGCGAATACATTATTAACTAGATTATATCTACCTAATCACACGATAAGATGTACAGGGAAGACTGGGTGAACTTCACACCCCATGTCTCTGCCTTGGCTTTTAATATATAACAGGTGACATTCCACCAGGACTACCGAATTCCAAGCAAAGTTCGTATACATACCGTTTTCAATGTCGAACACCATAGGGTGAATATCCAAAGTCACTAGACATCAGGATTGGAAAATATGCCGAAAGAAATGTGGGTAACAGGATTTGGGGGTAAAACGAGTTTCATGGTACTTTTTGGATTCTTTCACTATACGCAATTCTGGCTGTAAGGTAAGTGTACCAATTACTGACCCTTTAGGACCCAATTATTAACCCTTGTAGTTTCTTCAATTTTATATCGATGATAAGCATTCTGAGTGTTTTCGTTACACAAAAAATCAATTGCTAGAGACTCGGAGAATACGAATTGATTTTTTGCTCATTTTAGAGCTCACCGATAAAAAATGATTCATTGAAAATGGTCAATAATTTGGACAGGGTCAGTAACTGGTACACTTAACCTAGGTGATTCAATATCTGAGAGACACTCGGTATGTAGAGATCAGAATATCAGCACTAAAAGTTACCGTATCTTGAAGCATGAATGGCAGTTCGGACTTGTTTGTAATGCCTAGTACGTCGACAAGGTGATCAAATATTACGTTCTCAAGCTGTTTCCAGTCCCTTAAGCGGATTAGAGTTCATTCATCGTATTCAAGAGAGATCTATTCTTGTCTTTACTGGTATATCTGTATCAAAGCCATCATGGTTATAATTCCATGATGGCAACTGGTTGCTTGCTCTTCATTCGTGATAGCAAAACCACAAGACCCTGACACTCCAGTTCGTTGATTGAATGTTATAATCCATGCCCCTTCAATGCAGTGGCTGTTTGAATATTAGGGAAAAGCTGGAAATACTGAAAGCATTCATGGTTTCGAAAATGGTATATTGTGATCTGAAATTCTTGGCTTCTCTTTCTCTTATGGTGATTCTCTGCAGAGCGATGAAAGAAGCTAAATTTAATCTTGACTCAATGATCCGTTATCAGTGGATTCAAAATAGGACGATGACATTATGTTGATTCAAGGGTTGAATACGTGGATAATCACGAATATTCAATGTTTCGTATTGTTGTTTCATTCGAGTTGATCAAAACGTGTATAGTATCTAAATGACGATGACTGTATAGAACTGATTCCTCGTCAATCGATGATTGATTGTGGAATGTTGGTTCTCAACTGAATTCGAGGTACAAAGTGTGGCGATTTGCTCTCTTGTCGATTATCAAGTTCGCTCTCTGGATATTGAATTTTCCTCATATATATTTTATATTTTACCACTGAAGTATTGCGCTCTGGGGTATTTTCGTCTTCTGGTTTGCTAATTGTCGCGTATAATTATCCTCTTTGAATGCAATTTTGTTTGTGGAAAAAGCAACGGTTATACGACAAACTCAAAGTCAAAGATTGAATAATTGAAAGCTGACTGCCGGGAATGGTGTAAAATGAAAAGGGCTGTGATAAAAGTATAAAGACAAAATATCCTTTTGCAATTAGCCGGAAAGTTTATTACGTTTTATGCCGTAATGATCAGACAGTCGGATCTTCGACGAGAGGAAAATAATTAGCCGAGAAACCGATTTTGTTACTTCAAAGGCGGATGAAATTACACCTGACATTTCGGCGAAAAAAATGTCTCCGAATTTTGCAAGCTGTGAGCTTAATTAATGCTTCGTGATGAAATATAAAGCCTTGGCTGTATTTTTTTTTTTTTTTTTTTTTTCACAGCGACAGAAATTGCGGATCGATTCAGCTGTTCAAGTATTTTAAACCAGATGTTAAACCGAAATTGAAACAAACAGAAACAATTATTGGCGATGGAATTTTTTCATACATTAGGTACTAAAACGTCGCAATTTTTGCAACTCTGGTATACGTGGAAGTTCGAAAATCAGAGCTTGAGGTATATCCTCTTTTGTGAAACTAAAGTATTTGACTTTTTAACCTGTCGTTAGGATAAGAAAGGCAATTCACGGAGGGAACTAGATTTCGAAAGAAGTGAAATATCGCATACGTGTGAAATAAAAATCCTAAACCGTAAAGAGTAAATGAGACACAATAACTTTAAGCACCAAACACACTCAACGTTGCGGCAAGATTTATCAAACGTTTTTCACTCTTTCCGTATTCTCCTGTTTTTTCTTGGTCACCCCCTTTCGAATCCGCGAAGCTGATTAAAACTTTTTCCAACTTTTCACTTGTTCTTCCACTTTAAGTATCCGGAAGTGATTACACTCCCAGATTGTTAAGAACCCGGTTCTTTTGAGGTTGCATAAGTGGTGCTTCTGCAATTTTCCTTATGAATATTCTTTACCCGAGTTAAGTTTTACTTTTTCATTTTCACTTTATCGTTCAAGTTTCGAGAGAAACATGCAGTTTTTTTTTTTTTTACGGTGAGGTAATGAAATTCCATTCCATTTTGCACCTGTGTTCAAGAAGCCGATGTATTTTTGAACTGAACAAACCGCCTTGATTTGTCATATCCAGACTGTAATTTGGAAAGCCATGAATATCAAACTATGCAGACTTTGTAATCAATCAAGGTTGCGTATATTTTTGCCATTACCCGCATTGAATTTCGAATTTGGTGCCAATAACGATCCCATGTCGTGTCCTTGTCGTATATACGATATCGTATACCAAACACGTACGAATTGAAGAAGAAATTGAGAATGAAAATTAATTTTTGAGGTAGAAGATGAGGGAAAAAATAACCATTCGGAAGATAAAATAAAATGACCATTCATGGGAAGATTATTGATTTTGGATTAAATTTGGCCAGGGGTGGCTGGATTAAGAGACAAACACTTTATAGTCTATCTTGAACTTAGTTCTAGACTCGAAATTCGATCTGTCAATCATAGGTGAGAAGCAGTATTTCTGGTTCTAGGATTTAACGTATCAAGGCTGTTCCTCTGATAGCTTCGTTGCGTGTGATATGGACATTACGTCGTTGAATTACAGTCTCGAATTTTATGTCACTGGTAATAGTGAACGGAGTGGGTACCACTTACGTTTTTACGTCTTACTATTCGCTTTATTCTGTACAGCTATATACCCAGCATCGGGAATTATTATTCGTCCGAAATTTATCACCCTTTGTTGTCCAGTGATGCTTTCTCTATTTTCCAACACCCTCCTTGGTTTGGGGTGTATTTTGTTTATTCATTGATGTATTTTGGACGAATTTTTCTTCGTATATTATCGATTTGACGAGATCGTGTGACATGATATACAAGCTTTGATTCGAACCACGAAATTCCCCTCGGTGAATAAAGGCCGTTCGATGTAGGGGAACTGAAAATGAATATTTCGTATGAATTTTTGCGTTCAATTTTCTAATTATTAAATTCCTAATTTCAAACAGCTATTCAATTTAGAGGCAAATATTTTTCCCCGGATCTTTCGAGCGTAAAGATTCTGAATACACGTGTTTCATTGAGTCTACATATAATCTTTTGTAATATCAGTTGTAACAGCTGTTCAAGAAATTGTCAGTTTGAATTATATATCGATCGTTAATAAGATGTATGTAGAAAAAAACCGTTTAAGATTCAAGTTATAGGCAGAAAAAGTTGTTACAGGTTGTTGAAAAAAAAAAGGTAGTATATATATATTCAATGTAGAAGGTAAGGGAATCCCAAGTCTCATTGATAATATATATATATCTTGTTTTTGCCGATGTTAAACGTTGAACTTGATTTATATTTATGGGAGCGTTATACGTAAACGCAATTACGGTTATAAAATTATATACCACTGGGAAACTTTGGAATAGATGTTGAGTCGATTATTAATCAGTTTGAATTATAAATCAGATGTATACTGAGGGTGGCCAGAAAACTTTTTCAAGTGTATTTTACGCGCGGCATATTTATCTTAAAAAAATTAAGGAGTTCAGCTTTCTGCTCAAGCATAATTTATTATTAATTTCAAGGAACCATTTTGCATCTGCAGGACGAGTTGGTGGATTTTTTGAAAATTTCTACAAAAAACAATGGGTATTCCATCTGTTTGTTTTCAAACACGGAAGAGAATAAGTATTCCAAGGAACTTTGTCTGTTCTGGTCGAGCAAACTTTTTCAAGTATATTTTACGCAGAATATATTCATTTCCTAAAATTAGGGAGCCCAGCTTTCTGCTCGAGCAAACCATATTATTAATTTCAACGAACAGCCTTGCATCGGGGCAAGTTGAGAGATTTTTTTTTTCTTCTCTTATTTAAAAAAAAAAAAAAATGATGGGTATTTCATCTGGTTGTTCTCAAAAACGGAAGAATATTTTATTCCAAAGAACTATGTCTGCTGTGGTCGATGATTCCGATAAATGATGACGGAAAGACGATTGTATCAAGAATTTGCATCGGTTTTTCTCCAGCTTTTAATTAATTTCGACTAGTTTTTATACCTCGACGAAGTAACTTATGCAAATATTTATCGAATGTGCATGATAATATCGAATCGCATGAAATCAAAATTCGCTTGATGCTCGGTTTCAACAAAAATTCAATCTCCCAAATCTTACGTCTGTATGTCAGGGATGAGATCTCCGCCACATTTTGATTAGAAAATTCGGTTATGCGGCCGAGCCTGAAGTTCCATATTCACTTTCCGAGAGCTGAGTTCGAGATATGTGATGAATACGTAATAATATCAGTTGCGGGTCCCAAGTACACCAATAGAATTCTGCGCTTCAAATCAAAGTATTATCGTTTCAATTCGTGATTTGGAAGATTGAAGTACAGTGGAAAAATTTGAAAATTAAAATTTCATGCATCATTCGATAATGGGTAGGTATTACATTTAGCTCGATTCATTACTACTTACCTACCTTGCGGCTTGGTAATAAGAGAATCCCTCATAAAATATTAAAATGAATCATGTAAATGATATAATCAATTATACCTGTCAAACTTTAGCATTTTGCCAAAGACTTCCGAGGATTGAAACCGGTGAAAAATGAGTATCGAAATCCTGGAAAGATTTCACATTCATAACGATTATAAAGGTCGTGACCGGACGTTAATAAGTTCGCAGGTGAATCTATCAGATATGTTTATCAGCGAAATAAAAATTTTTATGAAAAAAGAGAAAAAAAAAACAAAAAAAAAAAAAACAGGTGTAGTTATATCCTGTTGGCAACAAGATTTCAACATATAATCTTGAACGGAATTTTCAAGATACGTAGACACGTACTGTTTCCAACGGGGCTTTCCCCAAAAATTAATACGAACTAGCTCATTACTCCGAAAAAAAAAACATTGCATCGCATGTCTCGGGGAGATGAAATCATTAAAAGAAAGAAAAAAAAGTGGAAGATATAGAAGAAGCATAAGACGGAGCTTTTTTTTTTTGGCAGAGTTAGCTTTTGCAAACGTCGAATTCGCATGCGGCAGATTTAAATAACAAATACGTGTTTTACGTCAAAGGGAATTGCGAAGATGTTCGCCATTTGTAGCCCTTTGCTCTTCGTATATGTATACCTATACCTACATATAGGGTATTTGAATTCTTATGTAAAATAAGCATTGCGCGGTTTTTCCCACATTGTTATTTTATAGCTTTCAAAGCGTGTGTATAATATGTGGAAGTAGCTATACCCAGGTTTTGTTACCTTCGCATAATGCGATTACGTTCATTACCCAAGGTACGTTTTTGCGAGGGACTTACTTTTCGCGGTCAATTTCGAGCTCAAGGAAACGTGCAGGATTATGCGGGTTTGTCGGGTTTCAAAAATTTTCTACCCAAGTATTTCACTTACTGTATAGGCATTTACTATACCTACTTGGCTCGGCATTATTCCAGCTAATTATATCTATGAAATTTGAGTTATGACCAATTCCGTATATACGTGATTGAGTGCCGTTCGAACTTCCTATAAATTTGTTAGATATACCGCGTAGGTATACAACCGAACCTCGTGCTATCTATTTTATTTTTATATACGTTCATTCGCGTGTCACGTGAATTATTTGCTCAAGTACCAGAAGAAGAAATTGACAAATACTTTTTATTTGCATAATGCGTGGTACTGGCACTAGCGGCATGCACATAATTGATCATCTGTCTTCATTTTTTCATTTTTTTTTTTTTTTCTGTCTTCGTTTCTTCTATTCGATTAAAAAGCTGTTTCCAAGTGAGTATTAATTCTGCAGTCCTAACGCGTCAACCTGTCTGTGACAAATGTAAAGTAATTACACTCAATCTCGTTTAATTCTCGCTTGCGTTTAGTTTTTTTCTTTTTCCTTTTTTTTACAAACGCCAATAGAAGTAAAACAAATTGATACTTCTAGCGAATTTTCATTTCGAATATATATTGCTAGACTTTTATAGATAAAAAGAAACGACACTTGTTTCAACTTTATTTCTACTTTTAGATATTCCTGTACCTCAACTTTTAGGTATACGTATCATCAGTTCGCTCTATTCGTAATTGAGCCCAACTAAAGTATTTGGGACAGTTCAGGGTCGAGTAATCACCTTTGAAATACCAGTGCTGTTATAGTATATCGTAAACACACTATAACGAGCGATCATTTAAGTACGATTCTATTTCAATATATAAATCTAATCATGGAAAAAAAAACTCAATGGTGAAAATAATTTCACACATTTCTGCATGAATTTTTTTAGAAAATCCGAATTTCTCGTTGTTTTGAAATTTTTGAAATTGAAATTTCGTCTAGTTTTACAGACAAGAATAAAGATTTTTTATTATAAACAGATGGATTTTGTTATTAGGAAAAACCACGAAATATTACATGTTTTCGCGTAAAACAATCACAAAAAACTAGAATTTAATACGAAGTATCATACGAAACGTTTCAATTTCTCCAGAAAAATTGTTGAAATTTTTCGGAATAGAAATTTGCGATTACAACTAAAATGACACCTTAATTGTGAAAAAATTTTCCAACGCATGATAAAAGTTTAGCGATTTGCTTAGCGCTTGAATTAGAAGGTTCGGATTTTTTGCGAGTATTTACGAGTGTATGTACATGAAAAGAGTTCAGACAAACACATTTTGTTCAAAGAGGCAACCTGTACACATAGAGAGCCGATTAAAACAGCTGTTGATAAATTTAAAAAAATTGGATTCCGTTTATTTACACATTCGTCGGAACTGCGAAACCAGGTGCGATTCGTGCAGAGGTGTGTAAAATTTTTTAAGATGGGTCTAATTAAAGCTCAGCAATTCGTCGACATATAGAGGATTCATTTTCAATTAATACAAGCGGGTAATTTTGATCAGCGAAACTAATCGATTTCAATATAAATTCGATATTCAATCATTGTACCTATTGACCACCCCTCCCAACCTCCTTTTTTTTACTCCAATTCTCATTTTTCTTACTGAAATTTTTATCAGAAAACGTAATAATTAAACCACTTCAATTCACCCTGAAGATCGATTGTGCCCAATCATGCGATAATATGAGGTTGTATATTGGCAATGGGCACTGGAACGCCATAGATATAAAGTGCCAAATTAATGATATTAGATCGATAAAATGAGGTAAACTGAATGTTCAGTTTCTTCGAAATTAGTTTTAGTTACATTTATCTGATCCATGCGGGCAAAACGATCGTATAGTATAAGTGTTGGCAATTGAGGTGGACCTTGGTAACGACTAACAGTAGATTAGTAAGAGAAAGATAGATTGACAGGTGTGCTTCTCTAATCTAAAGGATAAAAAAATTATCGCTGCATATTTATGAACACGCGTGTAATTACAATTCCATTAGGTAGCCAGTGGCTACATAGTTTGGTAAAGTTACTTTGTTTGTCTAGTTTCTAGCCTCCGTTACTATATATGTATACTTACATTGCGATTGTTAATACAGAAAAACGAAGATTAATTTCGAACTTGAAAGGTCAAGTACGTATGTACATACATACATACATACATTCGACACGTTTCATTTTATATATATAATATTATTGATTCCTGTTTCATTTCCACACAGGTATTTAATTTTTAATTTGCTACCAGGCGGTAGCTAACCTCGCCATATTTTTTTCAATTATTTATCTCTTTGCCTAGTGCATGTCATATAGGGCACTTTCTTTTCACACGCGACATATTATACAGATAGGATGTGCACACGTGCTAATTTACAGGACGTGATAAATCTGGGATGAATCTTTCCTAATTTTTGAAACGATTTTTCCTTGCACAATAATTAAAAAAATTGCAAATTTAGGATCTGAAAAATTTCGAGTTTCTGGTATATTTTGCAAATTAGGTGAGACATTTGTCTTTTGCCTTCGACTCCGACTCAGGCACGATGAAATGCCCTTTAATCAAAATTATTTAACTTTACACCATGATGTGCAAATAGCACCTTTGTAGGACGCAACCGTATAATAATTTTCGATCTTGAATTCAGCCGAGAAAGTGCCGATCTCGTAGCACGTAGATTTTAAACAGAACCCACCCCGAGGTGACTGGGGTTGATTAATCCACGATAATTTTGGAGGGGTTTAATTCCACCGGCAAGAATTAAGATGAAGATGAAAGAATCTCATTGTGAATGTACCTAATTGCGGAAAGAGGGATGTTCTCGTACTCCAAACCCGCAGATGTTGAATTAAATTCCCATCTATAATTGGAACGGATTATTCGAACCGTAACGATTTTTCGTATCTTAGGATAACCTACCTTTTCTCTTATTTCAAATCCAGTTTTTCGTCGTCAAATGATCGATGTTCACTTAGTATTTCACCGCTTTCTTAGGGTTCAAGATCCAAAACGTACGTTTCAAAACGTACCAAAAATATTTCGACATCAGTCTGCATTAGCTTGAATGAAATCGGACTCATAGTCGAACTGAAATTAGCAATTAGCTTCGATGGACTTGAGTTAAACTGTAATTAGCAATAGGCTTTAAATAATCACAAGATAAGGTATTTAGAAAATTACCACCTCATTGCTGTACCAAATTACTGATCTTTTAAATTTTGTTCCAGTTGCTGTTGTGGTTGCCTTCTTCATTTGCTGGGCCCCGTTTCACGTCCAGAGACTGATAGCAATATACGGTACAAACTCCTCGGATCACGTCAGTTCAAACAGTCCTTGGATGGCGTTTCTTTATCTATTTTTCACCTACGTTTCCGGGGTTCTTTACTACGTGTCAACAACCATAAACCCAATCCTTTACAACATAATGTCAAACAAATTCCGCGAGGCATTCATGGTGAGTCCCATACAGGCAACTGTCTTATAATTTGATATGCAAAAAAACTTATACACATATCATTATATCACTATGAAAAAAAATTTACAAATTCTTTATGGAAATCATAAAGTGGCTGGACACACGTTCAGTTCGTGCGGAATTCTATAGTAGAAGTTCCGAGGTGTTTTTGAGATTTTAAACACACGAATTCACTTTCTGATTTTCTGTTCGTTTACTAATTGTTAATCAATTTGAAAAATCAATCACCTGTAATGGGTATTGGCTACCGGGAATTGAAACACTGCAATGCTATCGGTGATTGAAATACAGCGAAATCGAACGGGAAAAGTAAACTTTTAACAAACTATATAGATGTTGATGATCAATCTGGGTGACAAATCAATTGGCGTGTTCTGCTTTTCATAAAACAGTTAGAAATCGGAAGAAAATTTAGCATAGGCCAAGTCGGAAAGCTTGTAATTTTAATGGTACAAAAAGAATTGCATATTTCGAATGGGGCGAAATTTGCAATGTATAGAAATAATTGCACGGTAAAATGAATAATTATAAAAGAACTTTGAAAACGGGTATAAAAAGTGATTAAAAATATTTTACATACATTTGTTGCTCCGTTCTTTAAAGAAAAGTTTCGCGATATCGTAGATTCTATATAATTTTCCCCATAACCATTTGAATAAATATGATCATTTTCTCGTCGCTTGAATTTTTATTCTCAAAACAATAACTCGTACAGACTTCGAGTCCAGTTTTTCCCCCATTTTATTTGAACCCCGTCTTATATACGTCATACTTGAATTTGACTCCCATTATAGTAACCTTGCCCATTACTGTAACGCGATACTATGCCCAGGGGTGACTCGAGATTCTGCCCTTAGATAAAGTATCGTCGTTATATATTTTTCAGAAAGAACTCGGGTGAAGACTTACTGCCCATTAATTTATATCCTTCAATCGTGGCGCCTAGGCTTGATCGACGGCAATTTTATTAGCACGATGTTTATATCATTTTTACGTAGAATTTTTTACCCTCCGTTAAGTAATCAAACACTTTGAACAATTTTCTCGGTAAATTAACACCCGCGCAATAACCGAATTATAGGCCGCACTGTTCGTCAAACACGATCCTAGTAAACAAATAACAGAGAAATTAGCCCGTTTATTTTTCACCATTCAAACCATTTTATTATACCAATTCGATAGAAATCGTGTACAAAAAGTAGTTTACACCAAATACAGTTAATTTTATCGATAATGAAGCTTGCATCTTGATTGCCGGAACTCAGAACTTCCACGAGATCGACTGATGAAGCCGCACAAAAAAAAAAAAAGTCGATAGTTTAAACTTTCCGGAACTTCGATAATAATATTAGTTTCCGAACAACCAGCGGAAATTATTATCTCGCTTCAATATTAACAGCGTGCACTTTCAATCAGATCGAATCTTATAGTTCAGAGTGCAGCTACTACCGTTCAAGATTCTATATATATATAAAACTTTCGGAGTTACTATAATAGCTGGTCTGAAATATCGATGATAATTTTTCACAATGTTGAAAAATTTCGCTTAATTGTCAATAGTTTTTTGTATTTCAAGAAATTTTTCATCAGACTACGTATATATCTTCCGATTAATATAAATGCAGGCATTTTTTTTCAGGAAACATTGGCGCGGTGTTGTAGAATCGGGAATTTCAAAAGTCGTCAAGGACAACGTCGTTCATACTCAACGTTATCACGTTCACAACAACGAGCGAATGGTATATTCGGGTGTAGAAATGGTGGAAATGGAGCTCCTCAAGAAAGTACCGATTGTTCAGGAAATTCCCAATCAATATGCAGAGACGACAGTATCCAACAGAGCGTTTCAATCGGTGGTTGTAATTCGGGGGGAGGAAATTTTATCTCAAAAAATCCATCATATGAAAATTCCAACAATTTGCCAACCGGTAAACGGTCATCTTCGAGAAGGACGTTGACCACTGATGCTGGTAACAGTGAAGTAAACGTTTCAGAAATTTCTGGTAGTAATAGGTCAGTTCAAGGTTATCAATATCGTGGTCGTTGGTCCTGTAGTACAAGGACAAGTTTTACTTCCACAAATGGCCAAAGACATACCGATGATGGTACAATCCCTATCAGGCATCACCAGACACCAGAAAGTCCAACGAGTTTGGACAGAGTCAAAGTTAAGGGTACTGCTATAGTTTACAGGCCAAATAATAGTAAAGCGAGGTCCACCCGGAGATGGTGGAACATTTTCAAGTGGTTATCAAACCGTAAAGCAGCATCAAATGGCCGTAGAATGTCTTACTCTTCTCCTGGACAAGTCGAGAATATGATCATTAGCGTTCAGGTTAATCCTGAGGAATATTCCATGACACCGTGTAACATAAGCAACACAAGCCTGAGAGACGTTGATCGCAAGGCAATGGACGAGGAGCTTTCGGCGTATATGGAAGAAATTCGGAAACGTGAGATTCAAAACGAAATTAGAGCATCTGGAAACGGTTAGCCGGATTCGCGATTCGTTTATTCGCGCAATTAAACTGGGTAAAAATTTTTCTTTTATCGTCTTGAACAAAATTAAAAAAAAAAAAAAGGAAAAACAGGTAAATGAAAAGGAGGGTTGATCGATTAACATTACAATTTACGTTTGACTAATCGGTGACATAGAATCGTGGAATATTTGTTTGGAATGTTCCACGAAATTACGTCAATTTTTTTCAACAATTTCTAAACTGCTTAACTTACCACGACGTTTTTGGCGTCAGTTTTTTTTTTCTTTTCTTTTTGTAAAGAATAACTAGTTTACGCGAATTTTCAACAATGCCCAATCAACAATGTCTGCTTATAAGTACGTTTTTCAGCTTGATAATTTTAAAAGTTTAATACAGAACGTGTTCGACGCGAGTTCGTGACTGGACTAGTTTTTGTTTTTTTTTTCATTTTTTTCGTTTTTTTTTGCGTTTGTTTGTTTGTTTAACACGTGAGTTTTGCGCTTCGATTCCAGATCCTGCAGGTCTCCGTTTTTCTGGAGAGAATATAAATTACCGCGTTTTGTTTAATGCGTCTCATCGAAGACACACCTTCGATGTTAATATCGTGAGATCATCGCGGTCGAGTGAGGTAATTACCGATAATAACTTAATAACTTTACGATAAAACTTTGCGCGCGTTTATCTCAAAATGTAATATTGTAAATCCTCTATATTAGTTTTGTACATAAATTGAGATTACTTTATAATATTAATTCAATAAGTGAGATACGTAACGTATACCCATACTTAATTGTAAGTGTAATTTATTAAAATCATATTTTCGCACTGAATGTTTGTACATATAGTAAGTATAAGTATATACATCTATATATATATTATTTAATAAGGGTTTAAATAAGTTGTACGATTTAGTCATATATAACATAAACGCGTCTCTATAGAAAAAAGATAGGTGAGAATAATTGATGACTTGAAGACATTATCTGTGTATAGTTATATACATATACGTATATTGGCGGTAAAATGAATTCTTGAAATTATTTTAAGTGTAAATTATTTGGTAATAGGATGTCGGGGACTGACTATCAAGAACAGGAATTAAGATAAAATGAAATAAATAAAATCAAATAAAGCGTTGACACGTTTGACGCGAGATTGATTTGGCTCTCACGAGAAACTGAAATCAAAAATAAATATCATCATTTTCATAATCCTGTAAATACGTGTATATATATATATATATATATATATATATATATGTATATACATGGGAAAAAGCTCTGAGACTAATACTTAGGTATACTAACCCATATAAATTATCGTCCATCGAGCAACGATCTAGATTCTAGATGATAGTTAATTAATTCATTATTTCTGATGTTGAATATGTTTCAGCAAGTGTACGAGTGTGTGTGTGTGTGTGTGTATCGGTGAGAGTGAAAACGATTGAGGCCATAAATAAACTATTATAAATGTACTGTAATTACCTATACATAGATGAAATTTCATTCATCGTAATATGCAGTTGTAAAAAAGATTAAGAAATTCTGTGATATGTTACACGTATTTATGATCGTCATGAAATATTATATCTATATATCGTTTCAGATTTTTCATATATACCCAATAAGTTATCGGATATAGGTATACATATAAATATAGAAAGAAAAAAAAACGTATACTGATTATGTGAAACTGATTATTCTATAAACTTATGTAACTGTTAATATTATAATTATTATAATTAAATAAACTATGTTATTCCGTTTTCAAAATTTCACCATCGTGGTTCCGTCTTACCCTCATTTCTAAATACACAAATCTAGATTCAATCCTCGTCTCAATTACCATTCTCTACAAATTATAAACTGCGCCAAAGTTACATTTGAACTGCAAATTAACCGGCTGATTTGCACACAAAATAATCTTTATCTGTTGCCGGATTAATTGCCAGGAGATTTTCAAGGTACGTCATATAATTCACATACCGAGGGTATAGCCAAAGTTTCAAACTGTTTATTACTGCGGTATTCAGAGTCAGTAGAGCTTTAAAGCTCAATTATATATGTACATGCCTTCTTCAGTCGTTCGACACGAATAATTAGTAAACCACAGCCCGCATTCAAGCCAGCAGATCTTTCGGTTTTCAAACAACGAAACTTCCGTTTAAATCCAGGTGCCCTGGGCATCTAATTAAATCTCAGCTTTGAATATCGTTTAGTCTGTATATGTGTATTCCTCATGAATTAGTATCGACCTGGTTTTGAATTGATGATAACAAAGTTCTGCTTTCAGCCCTAGGTAATAATAGGTAATAAACACTCATTGATAGGGGCAAACGTCAATTTGGACGCTGATTTTCAGGCGGTAATTATTATCAGATAATAGTAATTATATAATTAAGGTACCTAGGTCTGATTTTGTGATAGTTACACACCGATTAGTAAGGGATTTAGGTGAATTAATGTATATATGTACACCTGTAACTTTTATTCATATACAAGCCATAAAAATATAATATTTACATTTACAATGATGACACAAGACTGCAGGCGTTTTTTTTTTGTTTCTTTTTTTTTTCAAAAAATTTACACTATTTACTTAAAATTTCAATCTCAATGCATTAAATAGCAAAGGCAGCGGCAGAAGACGGGAATGAATCACGATCAATGGCACGAATATGCGCTATAATGTGTATGGTAATATTGCATATATAATTTAGGACTTGAACAGATTTTCGTATCCATGATGGCAGTGCCTATAACGCCTATAACTTCGAGAAAAGACAATAAAAATGATTTATAGATTCGCAAAGCACCCTGAGAAAACGCTTTATTGAGTATACTAAATTCAAACGTACATATACGTATATTATCTATGTGTAACGGTTATACTCTTTCGGCGAAATATAATAAATATCTTTGAACTTCCTACTGTAACAATATAAGAGATCCAGGGTAAATACCTTACAGTATTATTCATAACGGTGGATACTACGCGAAATAAAAATTCTAAAAATTTATGGTACGCGCGTAATATAAATCTAAGTATACATTAATAACATACATTTATATATACTAATAACAAATACTCATCATGATACTAGGTTGATTTCTCTAGTCATGTAATTCTTTGTTGCAAAATATAGAGAAATGAATTTCTCTGATGTTTAATGAGCCACCGTGAATTAATCAACTTGTAAATACGTCTAGACGAATCAGAAATCTATGGCAATTAAATAAAGGAGAGTGGGGAAAAATTTAAGGATTATATACTTTGGGTCTTAAGGCGTTAACGTTGAAGCTTCTGTCTGAGTAATTGACTCTGGTTCTATATTTGCCGTGGGAAAATCGTTCCTTGAACCATCGGGATCAAGATCTAAAAAACTATCTGAATCAAAGCTCTGAGTTTCTGGCCTTGATGAATTTTCCCCATCGTACGATGTCCTAGAGGACCTTTTTAAATCTCGCATAACGAATCGTTGTTCGTGAAATATTTCAATGTCTTCTACCTTTGCAAAACTGTCCGGATTGTTAGTGACGATTTCGCCAGCAGTAAATCGAGACTCGGTTATTTTTTTTATACGATTTTCGTTCTCCGGAACAAAGATGATATCCTTGGCCCGATTACTTGTCCCTGATGATGGTACAGACTCCGTTGTAGATTTCTGGCCAGTTTCCACAAGGACGATCGTCTCCCTGCAGCAGATCTCGGCTGCAGTTTTTAGAGCAGGTGACTCTCTGCAAACGACATGCAAAGATTGATTATTCCTGTTTCCTGGAGCGAGGTCAATCCGCCGTGACCTGAATATCGGGTATCGCGATTTTCCCTCATCAGCAAGGCTTGCCAATGCCTCTTGAAGTTCGTTTTCCAATTCATCCGTAACAGTTTCTGGTGGCGAAGATGTGCAGTCGAAATTTGAAGAAAGAACCTGACGACGTCGAAAAGACACGACCAATGGACGCCGAAATTCTCGTAGACTTCTCACTTCTGTTTCCAAGTTATAACGAAGACTACCAAGACCATGAACAACACCTCCTCCATCATCTAATCCGTAAAAACCTGCCCCGTTACTTCCTCCGCTGGTACTGTTGTTCTGTGAGAATCTCCCCGACAGGATTGAGTAGCACCTACCTACGCCTCCTGGGGCGCCTCCACCTCCGACTCCAGTTCTTCTTCTTGCTAGACGCCCTCGGCCACAGCATCGTGCTAAAGTTTCCTGTTGAAGAAAAAAACAAAGTTAACCACTTTGAACGATAATTTTTAACAGAAAGACAAGCGAAGTGAGCCCCCTGAAAATTTGATCATCTAAATTGGGACCTTCTTCTTTTTTCGTAGTGAGCTCATCAGAGCTTTTGTAGAAAATTGGAAATGAAAGAAGGACTAAATCAGTATAATAGTCCAGACAAATTGTTGGATATGATGCCCGAGATTTCGCACAGTGATAATCTGCTCTCATCAGAAGCTTAGGCTAATTATTTCCCAGTGTGTAATCTTGCTGTCGTCTTATGTCAAAACGTTAATAGGACTACTGTCCTCCTATGCTTATGGTCCGCTATTGCAGTAGCCAGTAGACATAACAGTAGTCTGACTACTCAGTAGTAACGGAAAGTAGTCTGACTAGTTGGTCAGTAGTAACGGAAAGTAGTCTGATGAATTAGTCAGTAGTAACGGTCAGTCGTCTCACTAGTCTAGCCAGTAGTAATAGACAGAATTTTGACTAGTCTAGCCAGTAGTAATAGACAGAATTTTGACTAGTCTAGCCAGTAGTAATAGACAGAAGTCTGACTAGTCTAGACGTATAAGTAATAGACAGTAGTCGATCCTATTAACGTTTTAACATGAAAAGAGCAAGGCTTTCCACTAAGCATTAATTAGCCTAAGCCTCTGATAAGGGTAGAGTATCACTGCCGAAATGTTAGGTACCATATTAGGCAATTTGGTTCGTCTAGATTGATTTGATCCTTCTTTCATCATACAAGCCCGAGGATAAACTTCACTATGAAGAGCTTCTCTAGAAATGTTGTAGCAATATTCTGAAGAAGGGATGAAATCTCAATTGCTGCAGAGTAGTATCATCGTATCTTGGTAATGAAGATTAACCGTTTTGGGGATGATGTGAGTAGGTTTATGGGAAGTTAGTGAATCAGAGGAGTTCAGAACTTCGCAGTTTGAAATCCGTGTTTAATTCGTTAAACGGTAGATCGGCTTACTTTCCCCGGAGTTTACAGTTTTGGTATATAAGCTTCGGGCTAACCGTGTATAGTCAATTCCCAGATGATCTATCTATTTAAGAACGAGACTAGGGTCAGGCTTGGGTATAACTCGCGTGATCCAGAATTAGTAATTATAAATAAGCAGTATAAGCTGGTACGTCTACGCTTAGAATTTGCCCAACTTCGTAATTGCCAATTATCTACGAAATACTAATTTTTCTGATACATAGCAATATCTGTTGCTACTCACGTTTGTTCACGCGATTGAATACGCTGATGAATTTCTACATCAAAATCAGATTTTTCTCCCTGATTTGAATCTTACAGCTTTGATTGTCTCACTTTTCCTTTGCACTCATACAAACAAACTCCACGAAATCGTATTGATTTACTGAAACTATATGCTCAATATTTTTGGTAAACTGTTCACGTCACTGCAGTTGAAAAAAAATGCAAGTTAGTATAATTCAATAAACTGACTTTGATCCTCGGTAAAATCTGCCCTATCCTCTCTAGCTAAATCCTCGACAGTTTGAAAGTGACAGGACATTGGTTGTCGATAAGGGAGGATTCTTTCTCGCGATATAATAGAAGAGAAGTAGCCTGTGCTGATCGAAGAGATGAGCTTCATCGCGAACGGTACGGCAGATTTCGGCCGTTTTCTCTGTCACGAGCAACTGCTGAAACGAAAGGGTTGAACAATTATCTCCAATTTACCTTGAAAGCTTCCCGGAACTTGTTGGACATTATGTGGTACAGCAGGGGGTTGATGGTAGTCGAGAGGTAGTAGAGAATTCCAGAAACGTATGTAAGCACGTTGAAGACTGCGACCATATGGGGTGCGTTGTTTTTACCATAAACAGCTAGTAGTCTTTGGGCATGAAAAGGTGCCCAGCAGATGAAAAACGCTACCACAACAGCAACTGAAAAATAAACCGTGTTTTAATTATTTCTGAAAACGTAGCAGAAGATTTTTCCTTGAATTACATAATTCATAAGATAGCATTAAGATCCGAAGGATCCATTGCAAAATTTATTATACCCGTATGAAAAGCTCTGAGAATTTCTATAACTAACGTGGAGCTTTCTCAAATAAGTTAAGGCGATTCTGATCTGCTATTCAAAAAAGGAAGCCACTTTTGATCGCGAACTCGTTTCGTGAGATCAATTTCACCAATGGAAACCTCCTGTCATGGATCTAGCGGATCTTCAGGCTAATATAAAGATCCAGATAGCATAGTGAAGATTTTTATTGAAACACCATTTCGAAAAGCTTTCACGGAAACACATTTGACCTAACGCGTCTTTGAGTGGCCATTAGTCTTTCATTCCGTTCATAAAATTGGCGGAATACTTTCTGAGGAATAAAACTTATACCTGCGGTTACACGCTATTTCCAATTTATTGCCGAATCAACGGAGAGCCGAATGCAAAAGAAGCTATATAGGTACTACATTCAATCGATCAAATCTCAAATCGATTTTTGGTGCGATAGCTCTAACAATACGACATTTGAATAATACAGAGAGGAATTCTTGCATCCAAGTCTGAACGTTATTCATCTACCAAGCAGGCCGCGTTAATCTTACTTCCACTTTGGACATTATTTAGGGTAAACAGGGAGGGAAGCTATAATTAAGGACTTACGGTACTAAGACTTTCGAAATAAGGTAAACTGCGGAGAAGAGCGGATTGCAAAGCTCGTTTTGGAAGATTCAGAAAACACCTCGGCATGAAATGAAATTGGATATGTAGGTAGGTATATATATATGCGATTTTTTCATTATTAGACATATCTGTTTTTATTTTTCTATTTTTTATTTTTTATTTTTTTTTCTTGCAGGGCAGATGAATAACTTGACGAAAACTTCCGTTTTTCATTCGGAATGTTCATTTGAAAATGATAGGCATAATAAGTTGGCGACCTGCCTGTATACCGTGGCAAAAACGAATCAGATACTGAATTCAATTACAGGGTATATACAAACGGGGAAAGTAAACATGTTTTTCATTTCCTGGGTTCATTCTATCACTGCACTTTCATTGAGTATCAAAATATCGGAGGTTTAAATCCCGCAAAAATTGAGGTGATTGTAAAAAAAAAGCTTTTCGCCACATTCAACAGTTAGTCGACTTCACATATACACGCAGTTTTGTGTTTGAAAACCACCCCAAAAGAACTTGATTCCCAGTAAACCGGACTGCTTTTGGCATTCAATGGCTTCTTGCGCCGAATCGAAATAACACCACGTAAATATATCTCCCTTCGTTTTTTTGCTATTCCACAATTTTTTTTCCCAAAGTTTTTTTTACGAACTGATTGATTTCAATACAACGTGTACATCGTAGTTACAATTTATTAAGGCTCTGTACGGTGCCAGGTGCAGTCCGTATATCTCACAGAAGATTCAATTGTATCAATCCGTGTGCCAACTCATTATTTCGTTGATCCGAAAAATCGATTGTGTGAAATAAAATCGCAGGACAATATTGACAAGCATAATATGAGGGACTGGCATAAGCCTCCTTATTTCGTTTACCTTTTTTCCCTCTATAGATAACAGCTACCTCCACAGCAGGGTAACTAAATAAAGAGAAGAAAAAAAAGCAACTGGAGATCCAGTTCTTCTCTTTCGTCTAACCCGACGACTTTATTGCGAATCTATGAAGGCAATCTAAAAAGAACCTTTTCCCAATTTTTGTTTTCTTTTCGCTACGTTTTTTTTTTTTTCACTTTTTGAAGTCGTATGTACAGATCCTAGAGTCTTCCAGCCAATTTTTTACTATATCAAAAATAGATTTGCCATTTTGCTCGCGTCTTTGTCGCAAGCGAAATTGTTTAGGCAACGCAACGTTGAGAAATCCTGCAGTATAATTATTCGAGATTATCCGATTCCGTGGAAAATTATTAGCTTTATCTCGAATTTAGTATTTATCCTGAAATTAATGGCGCGATAACGATTCGCAGCCGGGTATTGCCCTCGTATCTATTCCACGCAGGCATTGACTAACTCGGATCGTAGCTGAGCATCATTGATGTTAAACAGTCGCTATCAATTATACCTCCAAGTTTCCAAGTTCCCCTCTACAACGGTCCCTATACATATACCTATAGTTTACTTTGGATTTAGGCATTATTAATTGCCGAACGATTGAACTAACCATTTAGAAAGATCACTGAAGCCTCAAACCACAGATGGTGAAATTGACTTTGCCATCTGGTGATCAAGAGACACACATTCATATACACATCATCCGTACACATTTTTTTTTTAATTGTTTTAACGTGTTTCTGATAGAGGCCTCGAAAGTTTCAAATCGATTAGATGAAATGACGGTTTATCAGATTAAAAAGTAGGCACAGTTAGATCATCCGTAACGCCTTTCGATAACTCGGTTTTTCAAGTAATGATAAAAATACAAGCCAACCTTGTATAAAAGTTGAGTTTGACGGTATGGTTACGGAAACGGGGATATAATTGGGACAGTGATTTGTAATTTTACCCGGAATTCCCGTGCGTGGACTAATTTGTAAGTTTAATTACAAGGGTATAATATTGTGGCTGAAAGCAAAAAACGAAAAAATCTCTAATTACGGAGCAGGCTAATTAAATACGTTGAAAATTTTCATAACTTTTATCACACCGCGGGCATGATTTTTTGAATGATAGAGTTTAACATGTAGAAACTAATGACATCATCCGATGGGAAATTAGTTTTAAAAATTAGAGCGGCTAGTTTCACTGAGGCAATTTATCATCTCTTAGAAATATGTTGAAATGATGATAGTGAAATTTTATGGGTGAGGATATATCATCGTGTTCAGAACCGTGATTGTCAGACTAATAAATGTGACGAAAGGTAGGTAGGTAACTATACATATAGCTGGCAGGTAACCGCGAACGCATATATAAGATTTGCGAATAGTACGTGACACCCACGGACAAAGTACTTTGACGGGGGAAGGGTCAGGTCGTTAGAAGCTATGAGACGGAGATTGCACTGTGTCCAAAATGACGTTGGACCATATAGTTCAAAGGTCACGTACTAACGTGCCCCAACCCTTATACGTGTGACAAGTCACTGTATAGCTAGGGGTTTCAAGATTTTCCGTGATCCTATTAGACGACGACGAAGACGACGCGCGTCTTCTGTCCTGTGAAAAAGGCCATCATCGTGTCTGATATTTTTTCGATAACGGCTTTCCGAAATAAGGGTTGTTTTCCCCGTCTTGCCAAATCGGCCGAAATGAAACAGGACCCATACCTGTATTATAAGAAAAGTACGGATCGAATTCACCCCTCGATGTCCAAACTATCCTCGTTATACCTCGCGATATGAAGATCTCCTTCAAGCACATTTCCTCGCAAATTGAAGTATCGAAGTTAAGATTCTTTCCCCGCTCGTTTCTATCAAGACGTGTAAAACGTCTGCAAGTAAGTATAGCAGAAATTTGAAAAAAAAAAAAAAAAAAAAAAAAAAACAACAAACTTACCGAGCATTTTGACGACGTGTTTCGTTGCCTTGTGCTGAACATTTTTTGAGTAATTCTTCCGACCATCATCCGGCTGATTGTCATTGACTGGACCCTGGTAGCCATCAGGTAGCATGACGGCAACCACCTCAGTCGAGGTTCGTTCTTTTCTCTTGAAGATTCCCCTGGTCTTTAATGAAACACTGCTACCAGCTGTACCACCACGTGCAATGATGCTAGATTTTCGAAGCTGAAGACCGATGAGAACGTAAAGAACGGTGATCAGTGTCATAGGTGCGACGAAAAATACAAATGTCGAGATCTCAAAGGCGTGCGGAATAACAACCCGCTTAACAACGCAGACGTAATGATCTTCGTAAGGTATTCTACCATCGGCTAAAGTCTCGTAAACGATACCAACTGACATTGCCTGTGGTATTGCTAGGCACAAAGCCACCAGCCATATCGCAACAACAAATTTTATCGCTCTTGTAAGCTTCGACATTGTGTGGGAAAGAAAGGGATGACATATGGCCACGTATCTTTCAACAGTGAAAGCAGTGATTGTCAGTACTGTTGCATTGGCTGATGTCTCAGCAGCAAATCCTTGAATCACGCAAAAAACTTCGCCAAATATGTACGGAAAATGGGACCAGATCCAGTAGATTTCAGGTGGTAAACCAGACACGAGAAGCAAAAGGTCTGAGACTGCAAGGCTGAAGAGATAGTAGTTTGTTGCAGTGTGCATTGACTTGTTCCTTGCAATCACGATGCAGGTACTCACGTTGCCGACTACCCCAGTGAGAAATATAAGGGCGTAAATGACAGTGACTGGTATCACGATGTACAAAGGGTCTCTTCTCGCCCCCCAAGTACTTCGATATGATGATGGTACCGGGGTCGTTGTCACCGATGCCACGGAAGCATAAATAACCGAAGCTGATGATTCATCGGGTGAAAATGGTATCGATGATGAGGCTGGTTGGTATCTGTCAAGCCACCTTCCATCCTCTAGAACAAGGGGAACCATGCCTTTTTTTCGGCTTTAGAAAAGGTATTACTCCCACACGCCTAGCGGCTGGTTGGATGGATGGACTTTGGTAGCACACGTGGGCCTGATCCCTTTATTTTTTCCTCTTAACACCACTGCGAATTTCCATTTATGAATAAAGGATCATTTTTCTGCGGGGAACCGGTGTCTCCTTGACACCCGTCCATCCCAGAGCACTTTGAAGACGTTTTTCCCTTCGATTTTTAAGTTCAGTCAAGCCATAATCTCTCCTGCTATTGATCCACTTCCTGGTCTATGATCAAGAGCGATTTGTTGAGCATGGTATTCTCCGGGATGTTTCTGAAATGAAGAAATGATCCGTTATGACAGTTAATTGTCGTTCTGGTAATTAGTCTGTACTATGATATATATCTCAGCGTTAAGACTCTACAGGTTCGTTCATTTTCCCGAATGAAATAAAGCCCTTATCCTTTTATTCGACTCTGAGATAAGCGGGGGCAGAAAGAAATGCCATTCAAGAGTAATTGCCTACACTTTGGCCCTGCCCTCTAATCCAAATAACAAAAGCTATTTTCGTTGGATCCTGGCCATTTTCGTAAGACACTATTGTAAGTGGTTCTGTAGTGTCAGAAAGGTGGGCTAAGAAAATGTCACAAAGTAAAAGTGAAGCTGATCTGTATTTTCTAAGAAGAGAATAATCAGGGTGGCGAACCATGAATTCTATCAGTATACCACCGGATATGTTAGGCAATGTACCTATCTACTAAACCGCATGTTCAGAGACTTTCGCCAACTATTTCGTGACGTTGAAAATTTTTCCGTCATTCTTTGAAATAACAGACAGCAATCTGTGATAACGTGAGCCAGGATTTCGCCGGTTTTATAAATAGAACCGTGTCCTTTGTTTTGTCAGGCAATCAGTACTTTGCAAGGGTCGGCTTCATCGTAACAAAATGTCACACTACCCACGCCATCTTTTCGTTTAATGTTTATGGGTACCAGCTGCGATACGGGGCTGCTTTGAATTCATTTTTTTGTATCTTTCAAACGATTTTGGATATTCAAAGCAGTTCATTTCTTAACTAACAGAGAAACGATCAAACAACAATTAGCACTAATCGGCAATATTTGACTAATGGTGAGTTTGAACGTTGCATGAATGCATTATATGTGCACCAAAAATAAGACCTGACTATGCAGAGAAAAAAAAATCATAATAATTTTAGAAACAGAGAGACAGACATTCTCACAAGCACTTCTGTGACCTAAGGAAACCATCGGACTCTTACGTACGATTTAGCATTCGCAATATGCCTAAGTCCTCGAGCCTGTCTTGGGAGGGAACTTTGAAACAAGATGCCGAAATTCCTGGGGCACATTCTGTCCTTCAATAAACAAAGACTCGCGTTGTTTGGCTCAATAATTAATTCGTAGTCCTCAGTTTAAGCGGCACAGAGGTGAGGGGTGGTTTTTGGTAACCCTCAAGGTTATACACTTCGGACTAGCGATACACAGTCCGCATGAAACAGTTCTAGATCTAGATATTGTTCCTGACATCATATTATTGTAACATATTTAAAAAGAAGGTCCTTTTTTTTTGTTGTTTGGAATACAAATGAGGTGCTTGTAAGTTAGAACGTTGGATTTCCGGAGAAAATATTATCCGATTCGAAAGCCTTCTTAGCCTTAAGGGTATGATCGGGGCTGAGCTGTTTAACATAAATAAATTCCTTCCGTTGCCACTTTATTCAGTCGAAGGTTCACCGCATTCCTTAAGAATGGAAGGAAAGAGAAGAAGAAGAAGAAAAAAAAAAAAAAAAAGTGAGAAACCAGCAGGTGAAATTCGAGGGTGCGATGAATCGTTTCGACAGAATAATGCAGTGAGAGAAACATACTTTACTCTGGGGAGACGTTAGCTGGTTTATATTTGATTTTAAAGTCCCATAAAATGTGGTGATTTTTTATACAGGTTTCCCTCGCCTTCTTGATCTATGTCTCGCTCTGGGATTCAATGGCCTATATGGACCACTTGATCTTTTCCAAAATTTTTTGGAAATCATTCAAGAACCATATTCGATGAGATTTAAAATGTCGTCCTAATATCCCTTTAAAAATTCGTCAAGAGAAAGGCGAAGGTAAAAGAAAAAAAAAAGAAGAAGGAATTGATTTATAAATCCAATTTTTACAATCGTAGAGATAAGCTCACGACTCATTGATTTACGATTCAAGTTTCTACCGATGAAATGCTACTGCCCCCAACATCGATCAAATGTAAAATACGTGCGTTTGATACTTTGGGTAAAGATATACGTCTTGATTTGTAACAGGTGAGAATTTTCACGGATCATCACCTCTTCGCAAGATACGATCTACATTATCGCTATGGCGCGATTTATCGTGGGCGGGGAAAATTCGTCACAACGAAACACTTGTCTCTAAGAAAGCTTTAATAGTAAAACATCGTCAGCCCGATGCGAGGGTCGACTTATATACTGAAGCTGGAACTAATGGCAGTAGCAAAACCCGCACTTTTTTAAAAAGATAAACGAGGGGAAACTTAACTCCTTTATTTAGTTTTGAGGATACAGTTTTTACCGAATTTTTTATTCGTTTTTTTTTCTTTTCACCCCCTTCATTTCAACTGCTAGAAGAGAATATATATTTCAAAAGTCTTCATATCCGTGATCATTATGAAAGTTTTAATACAGTAAATCCGTCAGATTCAGGCGGTATTCTTTCCCTACCAAACTTCGCCGAAAGCCCAGCTGTTACCATAAGGAATAGCAAATTAACTTCATAATGTATTTAAAGAATTAGTGAAAGCTCAATGAAATCAATCACGCATTATGAAGCCGCGATTGGTGAAAATGTATACTATGATTGCAATTAAGGATAAGAAAATAAGTTCCGTTGAAATATCACTCGCGTTGAGAGGAAGGTTTATATTCAAGATTCATTCATTTATTCTTCTATAAACTCGAAATTGAAACCGAAAGGCAAAATTAAAGCTTAATATAATTTATGGCTTCGTTTGCAAAGATATTTTCATTTCTATACTCAAAGTATCTTTCTTTGTCAAGTTTATGAGTCGAACTTTTGCATTCGCGGAAGTAACCGGTTACTTGCCACGTAATTGAAGCAGTTTTACATCGAGGCAACCGCCAATTATTTTGAGTAACTATATATCAATCCCCTTCCTTCGATGTTTCTTCCATCAGAAAATCTTCTGCGAAAATTTTGTTCGTGGTATCCACTTTGTCTTGCTCTTGAAATTCTGAACTAATAACAAGTTCACTAAGTCCTGGGTATTATATAGAATTTGAACTTTTCACACTCTGTTCGAAACGCGATGACGATCGGCGTTATAAGGAAAGCTGCCCCGGCGAATACCATGAATTATCTTTATTATCTTTACAGAGTGTGGGATACCCTCAAGCAAACATGCTTTGTTATTGCTCGTTGAAAAAATATTGCCTTTGTGAAATAAGTAGCTTTGACCCCCAGAAAAAATCTGCGTTAGCTTCAACGTGCTGTAGGTATATGTATAGGCTCTGGCTTTTCAGGATAAGATGATCACGCGATAATAAATATTCGAAGAATTAACTCCAAGAGATTTTTAATACAGAATTCTCGGTAGATGATCATCAACTGATAAGTTTCACGAATCTTTCGATTCAATAAGCTCGGCGTTGGTTTTTCATTTCTATACAACCGACGAAAGTCCGAGTATTTTAAATATTTCTCAAAGATTATTCTATCAAAGTTTTTGGATTTCAGATTCAGACTCCAAACTGACGCCCAAATTTTCATGCCCAATGCTGCAAGCAAACAATTTCTACTGTCAACGGGTTTCCCCATTTATTTTTCACTAACAACGTGTGGCCTCTCGCATTTTGTAAGCTTTTCTGAATTCATGTATTCCTGTCTGTTCGGTTGGTTCGATAATCCGTGTAAAATTATGTCACCCTACGTTCTCCACATTACGACAATTCATTCGAATAAAAAAAAAATGAAAAAATTTAAAAAAAATGTGCTGACAGCATCGAAAGCTCATGTTCGTGTCTTCTCTTAATTTAACAAGCTTCGCCAATGTACCTATGGGTAAAGACCTGCAGGTTCGACGTTGAATTATGTTTTCCCTCAGCAGCCTCGTACGTTGGGTTGGAAAATTTACATTTGTACGAATTCAAGTTTCACTACCCACGTGAATCTAGTACCACCCAAGGGAATTGGAAAGTTCACACCAAGTCGGCTCGATACCTTTACCCTGCAGCTCGAAGCTTTTCGACGATTCCCTAAAGGTATTTATATGTAAGCTGAGAATTTTTTTCACCTCAGGTACAATAACCTTATATCTGTCCACTTATACCATATTCGTTATTCGAAGATTTCCGAATCCCAAAAGTAGATAGGGACTTTATCGTCCCTAAGTTCCCCAGAGAAAACTGGAGAAAAAAAAAAAAAAAAATTACACGAAGTTCTTCGGGAAGAAATCGTTTCATTAGTTTACCGATTGCCAAATCTATATGGTATATCTATTGAAAGGGATTGCAGGGGAAAGTTGTTTCTTGTTTGACATAAAAAAGCCCTCGACCTTTTTCCGCTATCCGTCTTCAACGGGTTCAGCGGTTTTTTTTTTTTCAAGTTCTAAGAACGATCTATGTACCTACCGGTAGTGGCGATCCCCATAAATTCGACTTATTGAATATTTATCGGGTTTTTTTCTGGCCAGCTCACGAATTCCTGTTTTTTTTTTGTTTTTTTTTTGTCATATTTTTGCTGTTCGTGACCGTGAGGAATCCATATCAAATCACCCGTTAGAGAATAACCAGGGATGTAACACACCTCGCATAACACTTCTGGCAACAACTTAACTGTTTGCTGTTTCCTGGGTGCTTTAACGACTTCTCCACCATTGAATGTATAAGGTGAACAGAATGGCTTCCGGAGGCAAAAGGGCAAGATAAAATAACAAAAAATAAATAAAAATAAAAAAATAAACAACCCTACACTGTAGCGAAATCGTCTCACAAATCATATTTCAAGCTCACCAATGCGATGCGGCAAGAAAAAGCCTTGGTTCAGAAAATTAATGTCATGGTAAAGATTAAGATGTACACCTACGTTTTCTGAATATTTCTAAAATGAGCCAGGACAGAATAAAGCTAATCGAATTCCGATGTACTTATTTTAAAAAGGGAAGCTCAAGCTTTATTAGATAGCGCAGGATATCTGGTAAGGAGATATCCCTGGCCACGCTGGTTTCTGTCAAGCGGATCGATCGCGGATTGGTTTACTATTTCTCCAGGCCATTGACTGCATCGTGCCAATTTTTGGGGTCCAAAGTACCGCCGCAATGTTGGCCTGTTTGACTTTCATCGTTTCACAAATTCGTGACCCGAAACCGAAGAATGAGAGAGGAAATGCGTCATGAATTCTTCAGACCGAAGTTTGTTGCAAGAATTCTTGTAAATTGGATCTGCCTTCATCCAATTTTTTTTTTTTTTTTTTTTTTTTTTTTTTACCCAATACGTTATTCCACGGTGCTATTTCACGCTTTCGAATAAATTTCCAAAAACACCGTGGAGACTTCGTTCATCCCCATACCCCACAGTTAAATAATACCCATAATCTGTAAATGACAGAAAACGTGTAGCACTGCAGATAGAGGATGTGTCACTTGAATATACTTTGTCGTACATTTTACCACATTTTTTTTTTCCACGATTCTCCCTCTTCATTTGTATCCGTAAAATTTTTTCATTGTATACAAAATGTGGCGATTCAGCGGTTCCATTAATTTTTGCTCTTGGTAAATACGATGACTTGCAGATTGGCTAATCTCATCTTGAATAATGATACAGAATTATAATGAAATCTCACGACCGGAAATGGGTAAAATATTTTGGGTAAATTTCCGGCCTCCGGTTTGACTTAGGCTCGAAACCTTCCTATGTAAATTCGTTCTCCCTAATATGTGTATATGTATATATAAGTATATGGATTTCAGTTGTATGGCGAAGTCTGACACACCGTGCGAACTAAGCAGAAGCTTGAATTCATGGCTCACCGCAGAACCAACATCGTTGTTTGATACGGTGATTTAGGGATCTCGAATACAACAGATTTCAGAGTTGTGCGGATACGTTTCGGAAGTAGTCGTATAACAGTTAGGCAAATACAGTTAATTCCATCGACCATGTACATACCCCATACTGTATAAATTGTTCCCAATCAGATTAAGACGAGAATTTGTATGCCCGAATATATTTTCAGTATGTTTAGTTTATTTAAAAAAAAATTTATTTATTTATATTGTGCGATTTTCCGGTGTGAGAGAATTTCAAATTCATAAAAGCACAATCCCATTATATGGAACCTGCAGAATTGACCCGGAACAGAAGAGAATTGAACCGAAATAGAGCCGGAACCTAATCTGAATATATATTCGTGAAATAAATTTGATACATATCTACATATCCGTATGCGGATACGTGTAGGAAAGAAAATTGTGAACCTTTGCCAAAGGCTGAGTTGGGATATGATAGGGTACTTTTGGGGGCTGGGGAAGAGAGGGTATTTTGATTGTAGTAATTGGGAAAATGAATTTAGTAGAGATCGCGAAAAGGGGAGCCTGAGTGACAGCAGTGCTATGTGACGAACCACGTTGGGATGTCGACCATCCGGTTTCTATAGGCATTCTTTGAAAAGTAATTCGCAGGGACTGAGAGGAAATTTATCTTCAAAGGCGACGAGTTAGAGAAATTCTTTTTTTTTTTTTTGCACTAGTCATCTAAATTAAAACTTAAAAGCGGGCGAAGTAGCAGGTGTGATGAATTTATAAGAATTTACTTTCTGCGCTAGAATATAAATCCTCTCTGAACTTCTTCAAACCAACTTACAAGAGTTTTTATTCCTATCTACAAAAAGCTTCTACATCCGATTCATAATTACAAAAAATGAAAAAAAAAACGCAAAAAATAGATGTTGAATATTTTCAAATTCTAAACACACAATGTTCTTCGAAGAATTACTTCCAAAATGCATTTAAAACGCCTAATCTCAAATAATATATTCAAGCAATAGGTTTCTGCAATTATGATATTCAAAAATTAGATGCCTAATTTTTTTTATATGCATATAATTGATGCGAGATATTTACCTTAAATAAGTTGCAATCCCAAGAAGCAATACGTGCTCCATATCGATATTTCTTTATTACACATGATGACACGCCGATGGTAAGGATTAAGTTTTTACGAGTAATGATCAAAAACTGAGAAGAAAATTATTCGAAAAAAAAATTCTTCGTTGACACGTGACAGATGAATTGACGTCGAATAAAAATTAACAAAGTTTAAAATATTGAGGAACATAAATTGCAAATTTTTGAATAAATTTAAATTAAATTTAGAATTTTATTTTGTCAGATCGAATGTAATTGCACTTATAGCAAAAAGCATATGTCTTCGAAACAACGAGTTCATTCACAAAGTACTAGGTATGAGGTATCTCTCGAGCCAAGCAACTAGTAGTGAATCCAAGTGAATAGTCAGACAAGTACGCGAGAGTTCGAAGCGTGGTGAAACTGAACCGCGTTTGGGTTTGAGAGACCGCAGTTTGTGTCCAGAGAGGTTCTCAGTCCGCGGAAACAATGACACGCAAGCGCGTCGCTTTTGTATAGATATATACATACATACGAATATACTGGTTGGGAAAGATTTATCTCCCTGATACTTTTTTTTTTCATTTTTTTCATTGTTTTTTTTTTCTTCTTCTTTTCGTTTCATTTTCTGTATCAACCACGCGCCGTTTATTCTAGTTTTATGAATCGGGTGCATAAATTACTTACTCAGTAACCCGTAGGCATATAATGGTATATCAAACCTGTGTGCAGAAATGAAAAAAAAAAAAAAAAGTACAAAGACAGCGCAGAAATATACTGAATTATTCACTTATTTATTTTCTGCCAGACATAAAAATTCCTGACGTAATATTATTTTATAGCATATCGTTCATAATATCTACTTTGGTTCATCGTCAGACCTCGCGAATTTCTCAACAATCCGGAAACGACTGAATTTCAAGATAGTTTGAATTAACTTGACCTCAATTTATGCATTGCAGTATAGTTTATAGTTCCGCATTTATATTTTACTGATCCTCACCTGACAAATTGAGACTTTGGTTTCGTAGGTACCTACTTCAAGAAATTTCAAGATCTTCTATGAATTCTCAAAAAAATTAGTTTTCAAAAGATGTTATGATATATTCCTGCAGATTCGTCGATTAGAATAACAATTTTTTATGAACTAATCTATGGAAAATTGCGATTTATCTTTATCAAACGACTGTGAAAAATTTGGAATTATCTGAAAATCGGTATAAGAAATTTGCAAAAATTTGATAGAGTAGAAATTTCTAGCAAGGATGTTTGAAGTTTCGATCAATATACTGTATACATATAGGATACATGCCTATCGCTCGGTATATTGTTGGTGGTTTATGGTAAATCATAATATTCGATACGATGAACGATAAACTTTATAAACGGTTGTCGTTTCGTCGTCTTTCCAATATCCTGCATACATATCAGGAAGAGTCATCCTTGAAGTAAAATAGCATTTATTGATAGAATTCAATTCGTCACATCGATCATCATAGACATATCCTGTCGAACAGATAAATAAATATAAACCTCACTGCATATATATATTACCACACAATCATTAAATTCGTTAATTCGAACATAATTTTCATATAATTACGATCCAATAAAAATTTTTTTTTTTCAAATTCGACAATCAGCCAACACAAAATCGCGTTCAATCATCCGCACTTTCATTTCTAAGGTGTCAGTCTCATATTTAATCCACATTTCCAACCCCAAGCTATTTTGCGCAAAGCAATTAGAAGCATTACAATTCTCGGATAACGCAATGATGATTGATTAGATCGCATGTCTGTACGTGTAACTCGAAATAGATATCAAACGAAGTAATACATGTATAATATATAATAATGTATATAAATTGAACGTCAAAGATTTAGCAGAGACTGACGATCGCTACGTCAAGCGTGAATTCGCAACCCGAGGGGAAATAGGGGCGTTCTCTAGGGGGATGAAATAATTTCCCCAGTCATTATTTTCCTGGACCGTAGTAGGTATACGGTACGTTAAAGAGAGGCGACCAACCACGCTCGGCCTGCCTATGCGCTCCAGCTACGAACTGTATACGGGATTACACACCGCGGTGTAATGTATGTAACGCGATATGAACCAAGCAGGAAATGTGCAAAATGATCCGCGAGTCGTTGGATTTACCCAAAATTTAGTAACAGACATATTACTTTCGTAGGGTTGCGCTCGACTGAGAAAATCTAATTAATGGAATAATTACTCTCACGCGATTTTGAAAGTTAATACAAGAATTAGTCATTCCTCGTGACAAAAAATTGATATTAAAAAGGAAAAAATAAAACCAAAATTAAGAAATGACTAAGGAAAAGTATAAAAGCTATGAGAAAATTGGAATTTTCTGCTAACTAACTTCCGTACTCTTGGATACAATTTTTTTTTTCCTCTTATTTTACCAATTCTTGTTGCAGATGTAGTGCAGGCGATTTTTATTTCTGCTGGCAATCTAAGGAATAGAGAAAGGAAACAGATTGTGTAAATGAGAAAAAAGAGAGTGTTATTCGTTGTACAAAAATGGGTAAAACTGGTTGTTACGCTTGGTAAGCTCGTAATTACAACATAAAATGTGTTTATTGCGAAAGTTCTTCAGGTCAGAAGTGTATAATGGTGGGTAGTTAGAGGTTCCAGATCCCACTTGGCTACTTAAATATCGTTTAAATTTTTCAAAAAAAAAACATAAGAAAAAAAAAAAGAAGGAACAGATCCGTAGAAAAGAAGGTGAAAAACTGGTATAAAACGTGAACTTGGAGAATTTCACCCGGAAAGAATAACTGCCCAAGTATTTCCCTTATACTTTAGTTCTTCTTTATAGGACGAAAACGACTCTATGTATATACTTGATATTTATTTTTCAAACGACTTTAAAACAGCCTTGCAAACGAGACAATTAACCTACCACGTTTAGCTTGATGTAAAACCAGTTTCATACGATGCATTCCCATCAGGGACGTCTAGAAAAATTTTAAACATTTATTTATATTTCGTTTAGAAGGACGATAATAAGATGCAGGCTTTTGTAGACATGAAAATATAGCTATATAGCTAAAAGGAAAAGGAAACAATTTCTTGATTGAAATAACCCGGAAGCATTTGATAATTAATTATCACGACGTGAATTGGGTTACTTGAGCGAGTCAAATATGTGACAGTAAAATTAAGGTCAACACTCGAACCTGCCGGATCGTTACACTGGAAAAATGCGATTAACTAAACGTTGAGAATCATAAAGCTTTTAGTTATTTTGTCGAGTAATAATACCGGCGATATTTCATCTTGCAAGAAATATGTACGGGGTCATCATTCATTAACATGTTTCACATACCGCTTGATAAAGATCTCGTATAGGTACAATGTTCTGGCAATTCCGAGGCTAGCTCACATTAGTCATATTGCATATACATGCGGTTTATAGCAAGAAGTTGTTACGCCGCCTGGTACCATTGCTAAAATGCACTGGAGAAATATACATATAGATTTATTATATGCAAAGTCGACAGTTCAGTAGGTGAATTGATTTTTTTTTTTTTTTTTACAGGAAGAAGATAAATCTTTGCTGCAGAAGGTGAGACTGAAGGTTTGAAAAAGAGGAAAACAAAAATCGTTGACTTCCTTCATCAGCTTATAGCAAAATTCTTTTTACCTATAATGAGCAAATTGCTCAAAAAACAGCTTGGGGTACTTTTCAAGCATAATATAAGCTTCAGTCGTCTAGTCACGCGATTTTTCTTCGCACGCTCGTTGGCTCGCAAATGCAATTATGCAAATTTTTCTCTGTGCAGTAGTTGGTACAGCTGTGAACTACCTCAACCCAAGTGAAGCATTATAAACTCCTTTTTCACGTAAAGTAAAGTTTGTTCTAGTAGTTGAACAAGTGTATACCCGCCTACGTATATCTACGTAAAAATTCTAAGAATCGAGAGTATAAGAAATAATTCGCAAAACGTGATTAAAAATTTCAGTACTATACGGATATTAAATTTTTTTTTACTAATTTCATAAAACATACCCTGAGCATTACCAAAAGATTGGATAAAAATTTGCCCGAGGCATTTCGGGTTATACTTAGGCGGAAACGATATATTATACTGATATATTTACGATAACGATGACTAGATTCGCGCACAGCAGCAGCGGCAGAAATTGGATAAGAAAACGACAGGCTATCTTATATTCGCGATGATAGTTTGGAGCCAGAAATTATTAGGTCAATTGCGGACGAAGGTTGGAAGAAAATTGGACAAATTAATTATATCTTCGCGGGGATTCTCCCTTATTTTTTTTTATTCATTTTTTTATTTTTTATTCATTCTTTCCTCGGTTTGTGAGTCTAACGGGGTTTTAGCCACTATGTAGAGAAAAGCAGCTCGCTTTCAGAATTTCCCTTCTATTTTTTCGCCCAAAATATGTCAGCCACTTTAATCCTGCATTCGCATATAATTCCGTTGCCAGCAATCAGGGAATTACATCTAACTAGGAAAACTTATACCTTATCAAAAGCTTTCGTCAAAATGCCAAAATTACCTCCTGCTCTACTCACTCAGGACTTGACAAAAATTCGTAATTCATAAGGTTATTAAAATTGTTTAAAAAGACTAATCGAACCTTAGATTACGAATTTAAGATAAAAACTGTTCGAGAATCCTTCGCCTCGGTTACGTATTTTTAAGTTACGAACAGCTACTGAGATTGTATAGTGCTGTAAAATTCGTATTTTATGGAGGTGGTATTCATTGTCCAGTAAAAAGATGAACAAAGGATAAAATAAAAAGGTAACAAACAAAACCAAAAAGAAAAATAAAAAAAAACCAAAAAAAAAACGTACAGCCTTTTGCTTACTCAGGAGGATCGGTTCCACCTGGCTTATACTAATTGCGTTTTCAGACGCGGCGTTTAATTTACCGCTCCCGATTGTGTCCACACCAATTGACCCATTGTCCCCCTGGCGAGCAGCACGTATAGAATAAATATTGATTTGGTAGCTTGACTTCTGAATCGCGATTCGCCCAATTTTTTTATCATTTTTAAGCTAATTTTAACCCTATAGAATAAATAATAACAACATTATGGTTGTATACAATATCAAGCTACGATCTTTATAGGTGTCGCCAATTTGAATGACATTATAAAATATTGCAATGTGGAATCCTCTGCAATCGATATGATCGATTCACATGTAAATTAACACGAACGATTTCACGATGAGTGTATAATTTGAAATGTAATTCATGATTGATAGATTGATAGATAACTATAGGATTTTTATTAACCGAAGGATAATATATAATAGTTTTGCTTCACAGGTTTAGGGTTTAGGAAATTGCTCAATTATCGGTAATACACGAATCCACAAAAGTAATAAGCGAGCAGTCCATTCCATAGAGGTGTGTCCAATGGATATATATATATATACATGGAGGATTAGGAATCGATTCGTTTTCGTGTTATCTCAGTCTATACCTATGATACATATGATGTCAGTCATTTACTATAACATCCTGAATTAGGAAATGATAAAAGTATCCGACAACCGACGATATACGTCCTCGGTATTGAGAGAATTGAATAAAATGAATTGACGGATAGAAGTAGGGTCAACTATTTACGTGTATAATAGTTTTGTCACAGTGTGCCTGTACAATAAAAATCTTATTCCTTGGCATGTCAGCCGTACAGTTTCTCCTCGACATCGATAAATTTTGACATTTGTCTTGGGGAGTGCCGATATGTATCGCCAATACGTAAATTTTCCAACTCATATAAATCAAGATGTGTTCTTATTTTTCCTTCAGCTTTCCGTACTGCGGACGCTCATACATACGAAATTCGACTTGGCTAACTTCTGGTCCGTTCACACAGCCAGATATGACTCGAAACCCTCAAATTTACAGTATCAATCTTGAATAAAATAAAATACTTCCATAACCAGAAATTTTCGTACAAATGAATGTTTGTTAAGAGATGAAACAAGCCGAGTAATTGATTATACTTAGCTTTTTGAACTGTTGAGAAGATCTCTGTTTAACTTGTGTATAACTGAATAAAGATAATAATTTATTAGCTCGTAATTTATAAACGACTTATGCAGCAACGACTGGTAGATAAAATTATATTAAGTCACTAGGGAGGCAGCGAGTAGGGTACGTCCTTCATTATATTTGCATAATCTTTAGCAGTGTTGGACGTTGCCGGCCAGCAAATGGTTAGCAATTTCTCTCACCATTCAAACAAATTTGGACTTCCGGTATACGCAGAAGACCTCTTTTATGAACCTGCAGACGGATAAAACAAATGCAGGATAAAAAGAATTGAGAAAACAAAAATGAAAAAAATAAAAAAAATAAAAAAAAATGGCTAGGGGTAAATTTAGCCAATTGAAATTCTGCTAAAAGTTACGCTTCCATTACTTCAGCTTCCGGGGTAGTTACAAGTACCATTTTGCTCGAGTGTTTCAGTTCATCCAACACTTGAATGAAAATATTAATTGGGTTCAAAGTAATTTAATACTTCGTGCAGATATCTGCGATTGAAGATTGTCACCCGAAACGTTTGGCAATCAACTTTACTAATTACGGCTTTCTCCACAAGCATATATGCAAATTTCATTTCATCGTGTCTGTGTACTCGGGGCTGGATTCTAATTTGTAAAGTTTGGACAAATCATTCCAGTCAATACCCCCCAAAGTCACTTTGAGCCACCAGAAAATATCCGGAATGTTTTGGGTGGACTGGGATACAGGATTATATTCTTTTTCGATCACATTTGCCATTATTCAAGTCTATTCTAATTTAAGCAATTAGTAATTAATTTCATCAAGAAAATAAAATCTGTACATCGCAGCAGACCTCAATTTTCCCAAAATTTGTCGCCAATTATTGCTAAACTTTTTCTTTGGAGAAAAATACGGAGACTAAATCGCAAAGGGTTAGGAATATCTTACGTTGCCCTTATTCAAGCACATGGAAACGTTTGAGGAGCAAAAAGAGTGGCTTAGCTTAAAATTATCAACGGGTCAATAAATTGGCCTGTTTGAAAATAAGTTTGTGTACATAAGCAACAGCTGAAGCCATAATGATTGTGTACAAAATACCTTTAATTAAGCGCCGTTAAACGAGCATAAATTTGCATTGGGTAGTTAGCTAGCTTATACTGCTGGCTGCCTTCATTTTTGAGCACAACATTTTCGCAGAGGATTGAAGCGGCGAAGCTAGGCTTGGATAATTATTCCAGTCGAATTCCAGGCTCCCTTCCTACTAAACAGGAGAAATTCGAGTTCCTTCTCGACGGGAGTTGAAGGCAAAAGTTTAAAAAACACGCAGCTTACCGAATCGCCTAATTGCTTATTTACTATTCAAGCAGCATTTGCTGGCTTACAAAGAAAACATCGAGGGTTCAAAAAGTGTCGAAGCAAGTGTAATTAGCCGTAATTTCTCAAAGGAGAATAAACGAATGATCGCATTGATTATAAATGCAGAAGAAAACGCGGTTTTTCAAGTATTGCCACGTTTTTTTTTTTTTTTGGTTTTTTTTCTTCGTCTTTTAGGGGAAAATCTTATTCTACGAACCAAAAAAATGTTTACAACTTTTCCTATATATTCATATGCAGTATACTTTATACTAGCCAAGAGGTGAGATGAACCTTAACGTCCACTTATCAGCGATGATGTATTTTTTCTTTTACGTCTTTACGGGGTCCTATAGTAACTCACGGGGTATCTCAATGGTCCCGATTATATTTTCTTTTTTTTTTTTCTCTTATCTTTTCGGTTCAGATAAGAAATCTGAGAAGAAAAACGAAAAAATCCAACAAGGATCTGAAGTTCACGTAACGCAACATGGCAGCTGGGATGAAACTGATGCTAAACACTTTCTGATTTGAAAATCTAACTTAATTGAAAAGAATACATTGCAATTACGCGGAGATCCCTCGGTAAACGTATATCCCTCAAAAGACATTTAAACTTTGAAAGCTTCTTCAATTTACTTAGCACACCGTTCTGGTCCTTTTTGGGCATCTCTGAACAAGTATTTGCTCATTTTTTTGGTTTCCAAGTATGAAAAAAAAAACACCATGTCAAATGGCTGATTTACATCCATGGAGGTTTCAAGAGCTACTATATGACACACCGCAGGTATCAGGTCGAATCTTCTTTCCTTCTGACGACCAAAAACGTGGAAAAATATATATATATATTTTTTTTTTGTTCTAAATATTGGAAAAATTCGATTAAACGATCTCATTTCTGAAAGAGAAGTTAGATAATGTAGGTATACTCAAGAGAGTTGGGTAAATCGACTTGCGAAAGATTTTCTCTTATATAGCATACGGTGTGCGAGCACCTTGAGAACTGATTGTAAGCTTTGTCGCAGCTAACCACAAACCTGCCGAATTCACGAGCGAACTGTTGTAATCAGCTAGGCGCCACGTGACCCTGCATACAAACTATACTCGTTTGCGATTCGACCGCGAACCCTCTTTGCTTGGATCTTCAAGACCGAGGTATAACACATAAGAAATGCCTCGAATCACCGTGGAATCAAATCCGAAAAGCTCTTCATATATTCTCCACCGTGAATTGTATCTTTCAGTCATTTGAACGGTTTGGCAAATTGGACCGTTCGAGTTTGCCCAATTTTCGAAAAAGGCATTTCCTCATGGATTCCTAAAGCTGTAATGTAATGGGATTATTGTTCGGAATGATTCAAGTACTGACGATACCTGCTTTCACAATTTACAGAATTCGTGAAACGCTCTTTCAAAAAAATCATCGAAATTAGAAACAGTCTAAATGCTACCCGAAGCCTAGTTTTCAGGATGAAGAAGTATTTCATCATTTTCATTTTTCGGTAAGGATATTACTATTTATGCAAGCAGAAAAGTAAAAAAAAAAAAAAAAAAAAGGGTGATCGATGAAAGGGAAATTTGATCCAATACGAAGTTCGAACTTTCCGCATGTATAACATATACATTTACTTTGTAACATTTACCTTGGCATTGGAAAAAAAAAATTGCCCTGCAGACCGTCATCGTCGATTGGGGAGCAATTTTGACACCTGTTGGCAGGTATTCCCAAAGATAAGGAAGAAAAGTAATCAAGTGGTGAGTGTCCGTTTACCTTGTTCGATCGTGGCGGGTTCAGTCCCAGTGGATTCAGCTTTCGACAGGATCGTGGCTTTCTACATGCGAGCAGATGAAAATATTGAGTTATAATTTTGTCCTATATAATAATTAAAAAATAAAAAAGGCATTTGACCTTATCCAAATCGTGCGAACTAATTCATATAACACACACCTAATATTCGACTCGTTTCTGCGGTTATATTCTCAGCTACTTATGATCCAGGTTATTGCTATCTCACCCACGACGCGGAGATGTTGCGGGTAGTAAACTTCTCACATAATCGTTACAAAGCGGGTAGGTAAAGCTATCCTGGATGCAAAATTCTAAGGCAATTGTGAAACGGCCAACAAACGGTATTTTCCAGAATCCCAGCTCACAGAGTTACGGGTTGTGGTGAGGCAGAAAAACATTATATAGAAAATTGTAAAGGTATAGAGATACTTGGCCTTTACTTATATAGTACCTAATATCGATAAGTAAAGATTGGTACCTACGTTATCGTGTGTCCCGTCCAAGGCTCGGAGCTGCCCTTATGTATACCATCTTCTACATTTCGATCTATTTTCATTTTATTAAAGTGGATTTCCTGATATCGATATAGTCGTTGCTGATCGGACCCCGTGAAATTCGGGTTGGCAACTGGCCTTGCGGTTATAAAGAAATAAATTTTACGGTTTCTTATCACTATTTTTTTGGCCTACGTGTTGAAACAAAGAAAACAAAAACAAAATTGTACCAATTTTCACTAAAAAAAAAAAAAAAGGTGCGCAATTGTTCATTCGAATATAAATTTTAATATAGTCAGTTGCATGGAATTTCATACACCTAAAGCTGTAGATCTTCTAATTTTTACTCCGCTTTAGATAGGTATAGCATTTGATACGATTCAATTTTTTATTTGGAGAGGGTGCCTTTTTTCATATAGGCCATTTACTCGACTAACCCGCGCCCCCCGAACACTTGAATTTATCGAATTACAGTTATAAAATCCTGTCATAAATTTATTTGATATATGTATCTGTGGCCGAATCGATTACTCGTAAAATAACTCAAGTTTCTCACTTGGCGGTAGCCGTTTCGCGCTGCTTTTTATCGCTGGGATATGAAAACGAATGTCATCTCGTTGCGAGCTACGAAATCATCTCTATACCCTAAGTATTATATGCTAGAATTCTGCAAGACTCTTTGTAACAGCGTCTATATAAGTTTATCCGGCATAGACTCTATTCAATCGAATTAAACTAGACATGAGAAATTTACTGACAACGAGTCTACAAAGTTTTCACTTGGTTTCCTTTTTTCTTTTCACATTTGGACAAAATCTGAACGTTTTTCAATTACTTAAAAATTAGATGAAGCATCCCGAAGCCTACTTAGGTTCAACTGTAGCCGGGTGAGTAGATACGGTAGTATAGATTGAATGTTTTGGCATTCCGTAGTAATTTGACTTATTTAGCCATACAGGATTGAATCCATCGTGTTTATTCGATCAGTATATGTACAAGAGAGAAAGGGCTCAAATAAATTTTAGCTTCCTGAAATTGAGGATTAAGAGGACATTTCGGAGGCAATAAATTGGAACAAGGCTTCTAATACGTGCAGCTATTAATCATTCATATATCCGCAGTTGCGAAATAATTTATTCGATCGAAAAGAATAAAAATTTGAATTTCATAAATTGAATAGATCGATTGACGCGGAAGCAGCCCCTATGCTGATCATTTTATACGATAAGACTGAATAAAACTCAAAATCTAAGTCTGCAAATGTCAAAAAAATTTGGATAATCTTTCAAACTTTTTTTCAAATCATCAAGACCCTCAGGATGCTATTCGCATATGTAGATATACGCATGATCTCTCGTACGATCATCCGAGCGTAAGACAATTGGGAGACAAGTTGCGAAACTCTGAGCTGGCCAAGTGATCAAAGTAAATTGCCTGTCAAAAGGAAATTTCATTTCCTCTGTAACCTTGTGTTTTATAGACCCAGAGCTGTCCTCAGAGATCCTTGAAACTTGGAATTGTTGACGAAAAAATGTGACGTATATAAAAAATTTTTCGACTCGCTCAAACTTGAACATATTTTCTTATCAACTCCTGAGAATGCGTCTACAGATGGCAATATTACCTAATTCGGATTATTAATCACAAACGATTTTCACATGCGTTTGTTAAAATGAATTTCATTATTCGCGTGAATTCCGACTAACATCCGGTATGACGATGAAAGCATCCGTACAGTTGGGAATATACGGATGAAGAGGAACGAGTGATTATACGATAATTAATAGTAGCAATTAGCTGGATGGTCGGGTTAATAAGTCACGTTTTACCTGTACCCATATATATCTCGACCTAAACGTACAAATTTGCCAGTTTGTGTCGCACTTGTACCATTTGCGGTGAACTGAAACAAGCTGGATTAACCGAATATACTAAACCAATGCTTAGTGTACCTGCTGATGTTCATTCTCAACATCCCCGAAGCGCAATGTTATTCTTGTAAATTGTATAATACTCGAGTTGGATGATTTCATGAAGTTTAATAATCCGATTGATCACATGCCGATCAGCTGAGGCTTGAAGTGTTTAAAGTGCTTTGAAAGATAAGAAATATACTGGAATTACAATTAGTATTTGAACGGTCAAAGAAATACGATATATCACTTGAATATAATGTGAAGTTGTTTCAAGTTTATAGGATTATTCTTTGATTTATTAGAATGTTTTTTTCTAAATCAAACGGTGATCGCGATGGTTTCACCAACTCGACATCATATGAACTTCATAATGAACACTCGAGATATATAATTTACGAGAGCATTAGTCAAACCGGTAAACATATCCATACGAGCAGCTACCGCGTTAGCGATCGAATTTTAGGTATAAATAGTATAATAGTTTCTTGCCCGAATCATAAATCAACCGAATAGCAGAGGTTGCTTTCCTGGACTCAACCCTTAGAGTGGGAGTCCAGCTATACTCTTCATGAATATATGCATGATCTGCTGGTCTCTCTATATTTCATAATAATGAAATGAAACTGGTGCAGATTTTAGTGCAGCGGTAGATGTTGTTTGTGCAAAATTGTTTTTCGAAAATAAATCGTCGGAAAATTTCGGCAGTAATTTGACTAGTAAATATACGTATCTGTTATAGACTCTACTAAGGAAGAGAAAAAAATTGGCAGAAATAGAAGCTTTGATGGATCGTTGTCAAACAGTCAACGTTCGTTCGCGAATAATAACGCGTACCGATGCGCCTGATATGAGCCGAAAAACGAGAGTTCATTTTATGGCAAACGTATTATATTTCCTATTAAGTTCGGAAATCTTCATCTATGACTGAAGTAAATGAAAAGTAATAAAAGTTCCAAAATATCGGTCTTTCCGATATTAAAATGTCAATTTAGAGTAAATTTACTTGATGTGAATTGCAGCGACTTCATAGCTGTCAGTAATTTTGCAATACCACATATTGAATGATGTGATGATTGACTATCATAATTATAGTTCACGTGCAATTACAATACATGTATATATACCAAATATCGTCTGTACTCTAGAGATCGCTTTATTTCTACCCCCAATGCAATTCATACCTGTTACCCTGAAGGTTTTTGTTTACTCGGTCTGAGAGAAAAGGTCGATGACCGTAGTACGTTCTCAGTTTGAGTGGACAAATATTGAACCGCCAGTGTTCAATCATATCCGAATATTTGACAAATGTTTTTATATCACTGTATGCCATGAGAGTATAAACACAAACGCATTAATCATGCACTGTATATTACAAAAAAAAAAAAAAAAAAAAAAAAAACAGAAGAGAAATGAATATGCTGGATTGGAAATGTCAAATCTCTAAAAAAAAAGTTTAGGACGAGACTGCAAAGTGCTCAGATCAGACCACCTGAATTTTGAAACATTTTTCCGCGCTTTCTTAACCGATTTATTAAAACACAAAGTTACATTTTTGAATTTTTGATAGAATGGAACTTGGAATTGTTTTTCCGATCGATCCAGTAGAGGTACAAAGATGTCCACGTGCTTGTTGGATTCGGCTTGAAATTTTGCGATGCCACAATTCGTTAGATTTTTGATATCGTGAAAATTACGAAAATTAGGTTTTTGAAACCATTTTAATCAATATTTGCCAATTTCCTGTCACTAACTTTCAACTTTGTGTTTTTTTTTTTTTACCGAGTAACTCAGTATAGAGCTACAAGAATCACCGTGCGCTTGTTGGATTCGGCTTAAAATTCTACGATGCCACAATTTTTAGAGTTTTGATGTCGTAAAAATTACGGAAATGGCGTTCTTGACATCATTTCAATTAATATTTTCCACTTTTCCGGCACCAACTTTCGCAACTTCGTCATTTTTTCCCGAGCGACTCTACGACTCAACCAAAAAGCTACAAGAAAAAAAAAAAACGAAAAACGAAGAAAAAAAATATGTGTCTATGACTCTCTATCTTCCTTTAAGTCCAAGATTGCCATGGGCATACATAATAAACAATATCTATATCTATTTATCTACCACATTTCCTGGACATATTTCGATCATTCAGTGAATTTTGGGGAAAAAATTATCGCGAAATGATCAAGAACTTTGATATTAATCTAAACGAAGAATTTTACTATCACCTTTTTGCTTGAAATAAATTTTCAAAATAAGCGTAAAGAATCGTTCCTCCCCACCCAAGTGAATATTACTCTCTACTTTTAGCCTGTAGAATAAAATACCAAAGAAATTTTTTGGAGCTCTCAAATTGAATTTCCAAAATTCCCAAACTCAAGAAAAAATGCCAATAATTAGCAGCCCTTTGTGGTACACGCATGCCTCAAACTTTGCAAGGTAATTAATTCACAGATATTATTGGCTGTATAGTATACTTTCCCCCATAAAGTTTCACGTATCGTTTGAAAATTGCAAATCAATTTCAATCCAATTTCGCCATAAGAATAAGATTACTCTGATTTTATTTCAACTTTGTCGAACAACAGAATATATATATATTAGGTATATAATATGAATTATATGAATAGTATAATAGGCATATATATATGTATAAATACTAAACCATGATTTATCAGATATTCATAATAATATACAACGTGTATTACTACATATACCTATACGAATTAAATAAGAATATTAAATAATCTCAAATTAACTTAACGAAAATGGCGCATTAAGCTTAATAATATAAATGCAGGAATGTAGATTTACATAGGTGACATGGAACGATTAAGATTTTACATGGTGTTGTTTGATAAACAGATTGTACTTGCAGGATTATTTTAAATATCAATTAAGGAATACTTTCCAGGCAATCTTTGATATGCTGCCAAGTTTGGAGACCCTGTAAAAAAGAAAAAAACAATCTTTGCTGTGATATAAAATTTCCAGAGGCAATAAAACCACCGAAGAATAATTAATGACTCAAAGCATTGAAAAAAATAAGCAAAAATTTAATCAAACTGTGATTAAAGATCGATTAAAATACCATTTATTGAAATATAAATCACATATTGAATATTGTCACCTTTCTAGCAAGCTTGAATTGAAGAACGCAATATGCAGCGAGAGTTTCCTTTAGATCGATTACTTTCTGATGTTGAAATCTCTCTATATCAACCATTGCTTTGATTGAAAAAGATCTGGAAAGGATTAAGAAAGAAAATACGGTTATCAGAGCAGTGGTAAAACAGCTGTATGAAGATTCGTTGGGTAATTAGATGGATAGAAATATCATCAAGATAATCCAAAACAAGGTTCAACTCACTCCAAATCTTCGTCTGCCTGTTTAACAGATGTTTCACTTTGATTAATTCTTTGCTCTAACTGATGTACTTTTAATTCACGAACTTCTTCTGTGTCCACAGACCCAAAGAAACGAGACATTAGACCAGTCTTACCTGAAAACAAAATTTGGGTGAATAAAAGGAGCAAATCACCACTTTTGATACTCGAATTATTAATTCAGGAGCTCCAGACTCCTGATTCTGTTATGGAAACTCTTCTTAAGTGTTTCTAGATCAGTTTTCTATTGGAATTTATCCAAATTAATAACTGATTGACCTTTTTAAAATCAGGGCAACGATTTTATTACCTAAAACGTTCATTTGGATTCAAGTAAAAGACAATTTTTAGATTTATCATCAAATCATTAAACAGAGACTAGTGAATTAAAATGAACAAGTGTTTTTTTTATACAAATAAAAGTAGAAATCTCCATAAAATTCACAAGTTCATTAATATAAACGTCTGACTTATTTCCAATCTGAATCTTTACCTTGCTGAACCCTATCTTTGTGTTCGCAAGTGGCGGTCAGTGCGTCGTGAGCCTCGTCTCTGACTAGCTGTAAAGCTTCCCTTCTTTTAACAACTCCTTGTAAAGCAGATGCCCCAAATAGCCACTCCTTTAATTGATCTGCAATGAGTTCTTCCTCTTCTAAAGCAGTGTCGATACTAGCAGCTATCGAGTCTAGATAGTGCCCCGATTTCTGTGAAAATAAGACATAAAATCATTAATCTTTACACAAGTTTATCAGTGAAACGAATTCAACCTCTTGGCACACTATTGACAAGTGTTCTTAGTAACTAGAAAAAGAAAGTGAATGTAGAATAACTACCTGGAGACCGTCTCCCATTTCTTTCTCAATGGCGCTCCATTCGCTAAATACACGTCCATAATTAGCATGTAGTTTGTACAATCCATATTGCTTTTCTACAAGACGTGCTCTGACTCTTAGTAAATTGCACAAATTGTTCTGAAAGTGAAATTCGAGGATTATTGTTCGGAAGAAAATAGATAAATATTGTATTGCTGCATTAAATGAATATTTAGACCAAGTAATCGATTACTTCATTTACCTGTAACTCAAACCCGTAGTTTTTAATAGTTTCAAATCGTTTATCTGGTTTTTTCAGTCTTACGGCGACGCTAAGAGCTTTGAGCTTGGATTCAGCAATCTGCAGATATCCTGTAATGAAAATAAACGATTAAGAATTGAACAGAAGTTTCTGGTTTCTCCAATTATCACGCAATTTCATATGACCCAACCAGTTTCTTTGATAGTCTCTCGCCAATCGTCTTCCTGCTGCAAAAAACCCATGAAATGTTCGTCGTGGGATAATACCGGATGAGATGCAACCCGCAAAAGGAAATTCTGTGGAATAATTAATAACGATAAAAAAAAAACAAAAAAAAAACATGAAATGCTCAATACATAATCAGAGTTTTGGATAGACTTTAGATACCTCAAGTCCGGCTCTGCGACGGTCAACAAAATCAGGATCGAAGGTATCGCTAGCTACTTTTTGCCAACCATATAAAACCTTTTTCTCCGGTAAAGGAGGCAAGACGATATAAGGATAAGAGACCTCTAAGTATGCTCTTAACAGTTCAAATTCCGTATAGCGTCGCCATAAGGAACTCAGCCGAGTCAAAGCTCCTTTAAAATCTGGATCCGTTACTCTGAAAGTGAAAAAAAAAGGAAAACAGCTGAATAATTGTAATCTCTTGTGTTCCGAAGCAAAGGAAGTAACTCGAATGATTGCGGTTCGTGAATGAATAAAAAAAATATATACAGATAACAAAATTATAAGTAAAAGTACAATTGAAATAGGATGTAAAAAAATTATCAACAAATGAAGTAAACTCACTTTGTTTCAACGAGATAAACAGTGTAAAATTCTCTTAGATTTAGAGCTCCGTTAGCCCGTTTTTCTGCTTCTACTATGACAATCTCCATGTGATCGAGCAGCGAATCCTAATAAAGAAGAAAAAAGGATATTGTTAGGAAGTTGTTGCCGCTTATCTGTCCTGCGGTAAGTAGGTCAGATGTAAGTGAGTGAATAAAATGTATTACAATTTAACGACGGAGTTTTATTTGTTGGAAATTTATCACACCGAGATGCAACGAGGTTCTCGGCTAGACGGGCGTAAAATCAGAGGACTTTGGTGATTATTGATAAAAAAAACAGTCGAAAGAAGAAAACAAGTTTCTCTGATTATTCTTGTATTTAGCAAGTACTGATCGTCCGCACTCCCGAACGTAAACTTTTTCACTTTAAACAACGAAATATATTAAGACGATTTACTAATTTTTCAACTGTTTCTTTATTTCATTTAAATATTAAATATTTCAATCACAAATCAATCTCTGATGTATTGGTATTGGGAAAGTAGAACGAACCGATTAGACGCGTGCGGAAAATTAACGATGAGACGTGTAGAAACGGGAGTGGATAGATAAGTAACGTGATACGTGTTGTATATTGTTGTGTTTGTCGAAACAAACGGTAGCTGTCATAAATGGTGATGTTTCGAGTTATTTGTAGTGGTATACATACACGGGGTTAAAAATACATACAATGTAAACTTTGATCTTGTATTTGCTCACTCACCTCTTTTCGTAGTTCTTCGGTTGAAGTCATATTGTTAGAATTACCCAATCTATCGTAATTACCGTTTTGAAAAATATCCTCCATCGCGTTATTGGCCGCTAGGTAAATTAGTACTGTATTATTGACTTTAGCGAAATTTAAGTTACGCGTAGGTATATAATTACAGTCTATCCGTCAACAGCCGCACTAGAGTATATGTATTAAAAATCACCAGATCACATCATCACGACGTTCCATTAGACTCTATGGCTAATAGCAAACTGAGCAGACGCGAATATCTTTCATTATAAACCCGTTAAGATTTACAGATAGCGCCACTATCTAGTCCGATTGTCGCCCCACACTACGGACTACTTGAGAACTATATTATCGACGAGTCAACAAGTGACAAGGCGCACGACAGAGAAAACTGAGCTCTATCATTGGCTGTATTCGTTTATGCCATGACTGCAGTAGATCTGCTCTGCTAATCCAATCGGATCAAAGAATAAAGTGGAAATGACCAATGCGAGCGTGCAGCTGCTGTTCTGGCTGCATGAACGAACGCACCCATTGGCTGATTAGTAACGCTTTCTGCGACATTCATATTTTTTAGCCAATGACGATGCTGGATTTTAGTCGCCGAGTTGAAATGCTGTTTTCATGTGATACGATCTTTATATTTATTAAAAAGTAGCGTATTATTAGCGGGAATAAAATTTCAAAGGGATAAATAGTATGAAATCGTGTTATTGATATTTATTATTGTTGCGTAATATGTTACATGGTAGTATACATACACATTCATAATACCCCGATAAATTTCAATTCTCTTAAATAAGAAAGATTTTGTTATATTTTGACAAAAGTCGACATACCAGAAGGAAAAAAAAAACAGACTTAAAACAAAACAAACTAGCGATAGAGAAATATAAGAAGCTTTCTGTTTTTCATATTATAATCCTAAATGATAAATCATCGATTCATATTCGTATAATATTTGTATATTAAAGTTGTTCTAAATACAAGACATTGGAATACAGAAAAACAAAAACAAAAAGAAAAGAAGAAAAATACTCGTTACAAAGTAAACGATAAACATTCTTGGGCTTCTAGCTCACAAAGATAGTTATTTTTTTCGGCGCGGATTTAAAAAACGCCGAAGTCAAAATACTTTATCTACTATAGGTACAGTTTTTGTAAAAACACTATGATCGCGTATTATTGCTTAAAGCCAAAGTTATGTAATAATAAAATACGTAACTTAAGTTATAAAGGACAAATGTAATAAACATCAAGGGTTAAATTAGTATTATACTGATCATTCTGAATTGCGAGACAATTTTACGAAAAAAATAATTATTCGTACAGCGTCAGGGGCCTGAGTCTATTTTCGGATAATTAATATTATACAGAAATCTGTGATTGATAAATCGTGATAATCACAATCGACGAAGTTTTTTTTTTTTTTTTTTTTTTTCATTTATCAAAGCTTAGTTGAACAAATTGACAAAATAGAAATTTAGTAATCTATAATTGAAATGTAAGCAATACAGAGAAACCAAGACACGCGATGTTTTGAATCAAAGAAAAACACATAGTTCATTCGATTCGATAACTCGAATCAATTCTTCCATCTCCACACAAAAAACACGAATCTATTATCTCCAAACTCTAATTCATTGAATAAAAAAAATTCTCGTTTCATATCGTAACAAAAAATGGAAATGATCCATTAATTTACCCAGTTGTAATAATAAATGATATAAAAACTACAAAACCGGTGAAACGATGAAACATCCTTGATTTCTCAGACTACCAAATTACCAACTATCCTAATCCTCCTTATCCTACAGTATTATTAAGCTAATCCCAAATTAAATCATGTAAATTAAAACCGACTCGCACTAACTAGTCGGCGGTGGTGGTGGCGGTGGTTGAGCCAACAATGTAGGTAAACTGTTCAAATCGATACCCGGAGGTGCAGGTGCAGGTTGTTGAGGTGGCGGAGGTACAGGAGCAGCCGGAGGCCATCCTCCCAACGTCTGTTGTTGCCATCCAGGATATCCAGGAGGTGGCGCAGTTCCAGGAGGCGGAGGTCGCATAGGTCCCTGTTGTCCTTGTTGCCAAGGAGGCATTCCTCCCATTCCGGGAGGCATTTGACCAGGTGGCATTTGCCCCGGTGGTGGAGGCTGGTTATTTCCAGTCATCCATGGCATTAGCGGCGGTATATTTGGCTGTCCAGTTGATCCAGGTGGTGGAGGAGGAGGCTGCATCACTCCGGGAGGTGGAGGCATGCTAACTGGAGGCTGCCATTGCATATTCATGCCATTCATGTTGTTCACATCGTTTTGAGTCCAAGGTGGAGGCGCCATACCAGGCGGAGGCATCATCGGACCACCTTGCATCATCTGTGGCGGAGGATGAGCTGGAGCTGCCATCAAAGCACGTGGAGCTTGTTGTCTGAAAGAAATGCAGAAATTGATTTTTCAGTTTCAGATCCTGTTGGTTTTTACTTAAATTATTCATTTAAACAGTAACAACAATAAGTACAATAAAAGAAGATATCCTAAGAGTAAAAAAAGGATCTGAAGATGGGTTTTTACCTATCGAATAGACCCGGATAATTCGTGTTCTGAGATCTTTGGTGACTCTTGGATCTATCCGGTGGTGGACCTTCCCCAAGTTCGGCCATAAGAGACATGTATTCTTCATCGATCTTTGCCTTATCACCTCCCGGAGTCATTCCTCCCATTCCAGCAGCGGCCGGACCGCCTTGGCCAGGTCGTTTAGACCGACAATCTCTTGCGATATGACCAGCTCCCCCGCAGCTCGAGCATACAATATTGTTAGTGACGTTGGGTTTGTCTGGACACTGAAAATATTATTGGAAATATTAAGAATGAATGCTTTTTCAGCAGTTTCAAAGATATTGAAAAACTGTGAGCTACAATACTCACCAACCAAGACTTGTGATCGCTTGCTCCGCAGTTCGTACATCGAGGACCGTCGTTTTCTCTAAGAGTTCCATTGAGCAGTGCTAATTCCCGCAACTGATTACGTCGTAAATCATTCTGGCCTTCAGGTACTTCAACGCCTTGTCTAATTATCTCATGAATCTGTGGTGAGAAATTTCGTTGTTTAGTAATCGTCATGTTATTATTAGAATTCAGTTTTACAATTTATTTCAATCTCCAGAAAATTACCCTTTCAACCGCTTTCTTAACAGCGTCCAGATTATTCGCAGTAATATATGCATGCAACGGTTCATCCTCTCCCGGCAAAGGCTGACCGTCTTTTCTACCAACTTTTCCTTCTTTCACCGATCCTTTTCCACGAATGATTATCTTTGCACCGGTTTCTTTCTCCATAGCTGTAAATACAAATAGAGTTGAAAAACGATTGGTAATTTGGATTAGAAACTTCTGAATCACATTTATAAACTACTAGTTAAAATTGAAAATACGTTACGTACATTTTAGAGTATTGCCACGTGGTCCAATAAGTAAACCAACAAAATTAATGTCAGGATGCTCCTCTTGCGGAATCATCACTTTATCATGTACACGTATTATCGGTGGCCTGTAAAAGATGAATACGAACTGTAAAACAGCAATTATACCGATAGATTTAAAGGAATGGATTGAATTTATTTCAGGAATTAAGAAGAATTTGATTTTCTGATTAAATTATGATAAAAAGTACTCTTAATTGGACTTCGATAACTTAAATTGATTACGAGATTCTGTAAATCTCACTTGTAATCTGGCGGCGGTTTAAATTCAGGATTGATTTTAAGTATCTTCTGAATAAGATTGTGTCTTTCCTCTTCTAGCTTCCTTCTTGTACGATATTCCCTGGTGTTCAAGCGCTTACCATCGCTACTGTAAATTGGCTCAGGGGACGGTGATCTGAAAGAAAACAAATGAAAAAATATCAAGCATTGAACATAGGGAGATGTTACTAGCGTACAAGCAGCCTGATTTCCTAATCTCTCTTTCTCCCTACCTAGAATACGATTTTAGAAAAAATTAGAAGTTGGAAACAAAAATGTTCTTTGAACATTTTTTTCACCCAATTTATCTAAATCATAGCAGATTCACTTCTGCCCCATTATTAAATCAAAGTCTTATAAAATATTTTCTCTCATCTTTATCACAAGCTTTGAACAATTTCTTGAACAATTAATTATACAATCAGTTTACTTTCAATTTTTTTTTTTTTCAACTTATTCATGCAATAAATAAGTATTTTTGTTAGATATACTGAATATAATCGATCCTAACAATTGAAATTTCATTGTCGATTTGTTAGTATATGTATTGTATAAGTATACATATAATAAAACAACATATGAAATAACAAGACAACAACTAAAAAAGAAAGTCAATTAAAGTAAATTCACAACTATTTCTATTGGTTGGACATCATTCATATATCAGTATATAACGTAGCAGCGTATTTGATTATTTACAGGATTAGTCTATACCCCAAAAAGAGAGGAATGAAGAAAAAAAAAAACAATGAAAAAAACGACAAGAAAATATTGAAAAAAAAAAAACGAACCACGACATGATCTTTCCAAAAGCTGCCAATGAATATGAACGTTGAAACAATAATTGAATAATTGAAAATTGTAAATAACGTCGTGGTCATATATGTATATATATTTATGATAATATGGTAGGCAACCGCTGGGAAGACGAAGAAGAAGATTGTGGAACGGCATATATGGATATGATGTCAGCTGCTAAGATAAATCCTGTGATTATTAGGAAATAATAATTTTTGTTTAATTAGTTAATGTATAGTATGTAGGTTTTTTTTTTGTTTTTGTTCTGGTTTTTTTATATACTTTTGACAGTATAACAACACTAAAACGATAATACAATAATATAGAAGAATGCGTCCGGCTAAAATTTGATTAGTTATATTATAAACCTATTGGAATAAATCAAGATATTAAGAAAATTACTGAAGATTATGAGATAATTCAAGTTGTTCCTGAAAGTATAACGTTAGATCGATGGGTAAAGTAAATTGATTATACTAACATTTACGTTTGATTAATTAATTGATTGATTGATTGATTAATTGATTGCTTGCTTGATTGGTTCATTCATTATTTTCCTGTAATCTACCCATTAAATTAGTTATTAGTAGTAAAGATGTGCTGCGGTATGCTATCTGTACAACCTGGTTCTTATTATATTAAAGTCGTAATAATCATTAGTGGTTTTTATTAATGCGTCGTGCAAATCACGACGAATCTAGTTACGTACTCTAGGAAATCTCGACAAAGATGACCCAATGCTTTTCAATCAAATAAAGAAGATAAAATACATGGAAAAAAAGAAGAGAAAGTAGTATAATGAAATAAAAAGAAAACTCTAGAAGACTTTGCGAAAATATTGAAACACACGTTTGTATTTTCTCTCCTGCCATTGGAGATCAATTTCATTTTATTTTTTAAATCTGTACGTTTGATAAAAGGTGAAAAAAAAGTCTGTGCTATTTGAAAATTGATTGATAAGGTCAAAATGTGCATTAGGCCACTTGAGACTAATCCCAGAACGGTAACTTGTTGCCATAGATAATAGCGAACGCTAAATAGAAAAGGTGGCGTTGTTGATGCCCCTCAGGTATTAAAGACTGCTACTTAATTTTCCAGGTATTAAAAATGCGGTGATTTTATACGAAACTTTATAAGGAATATCAATTTGACTGAAACATGAATGATGCTAAAAAGCCCAGTAATAGCGTAGCAGTGTTTAATAAAAAAATGAAATAGTAAGATAAATTGATTAGATCAAACCAATATTATCATAATTGATCTTCGACGAAGATCACATGGCAAGACGTAGTTCCAAGCCCCAGCTAGACTTTTTCGTATAGGCCTTTGAGAATCCACTAATTTATCAGCAGTAGATTAGTGCCGTGTAAGAAAATTTGAATAACTTGTAGTAAGTTATTGCTGCTGCACTCGAGTAGTCAAGTAGTCGTATACTGTAGATATGTAATGGTCATTCTTTCATTTTTTGGTACGTAAGATTTCTTTCAAACCTTTCTTCAGGGTTTAGCGGTATCCCAAGGTCACCAGTGCGTAGTTTCCTGCTGATCTCCTCAATCTGGAGCTGAACTGTAAACCAACGGGTTAGAGGGGGCGGAAACCCCAACAGTTAGACAATGCCAATTTGCCACAACGGTATACATTTATTAATTTTTCACATCCGATTTATTAATAATGTATACCTAAATGTTTGAAAATTGTCCCGATATCTGTGCCTGAGAATCAAAACCTTGAAAATAACTTCAATTCAACATTAGATATTGAATTTCAATTCATTTCTTGTCAAACGCACAACAAAATTAATATAAACGACTGTTACGATTTAAAGAAAGTAATGAAATTATTTAAAATAATCAAAGTTTTGATCGTCTCAAACGTAGTGTCATAATTTATTGTTTTTGAATATTTTGCTTTTGATAGGGGAAAAAAAAAAAAAAAAACAATGAAACAAAAAATGTATTTTTTTTTTCTTCGTTTTTCTATCTATAAATTAAAACAATTATCTTACCTTACTTGGTACGACTATTGATAGGAATGTATTTTCAAATGTTACAAATTTATACTTACTTATCGTAACGGATACATCTACTTCCAAACAAATCATAATGATAATAATGATGGGAATAATAAAAATAGGTTTAAAAAAATGTTATCGCGTAAATAAGAAGACCTAAATTCATTATTTATATGGTAAAGTTAAATATAATAATAATAATAAATATGGCAAGTTTGAGAAAATAATAAATTGATAAATACAACTTACAGAGGTAAGCCTGTTCCTGTTCCGGAGTTAGATTGGTCGGTAGAACCGTCGGCATCCCTGGAATGAAAGTCTTGTCGTGTTCGCTACCTCCCCATCGTGTCTTCCTTCGTTTTCTTCGCTCTTCTCTAGATTCCTTTTCGGATTTGACATCGTCTGAAATATAATGAAGATTCATCGTTTGTTTAACATCTCGCTTTGACAAAGACGTTCGATGCAGTGGAAAAGATTCTTTTTCGATACTTGTTTTGTCAATATAATATCTAAGCATCATACCTATACGTATATGTATTTTGTCGGGAAACTTAACCTGTTTGTAAAATCATCTCACAACTATCACGATAAATATAGGCGGGATTGTGAAATTTGAGAAAAGGAAGTAAAAAAAATAGATACGTCGACGGGTTTTGATTATATTTGAAGACGACTTACTTTCCGCCTCGCGTTTTCTGTTCTGACTTGAATTGCTGGGGCTTATTGGTGTACCGTTGGCGATAGCTGCTGATACTGCAGCTGCCGCGGCGGCTGCTGCTGCTGCGGCAGCGTTGGCGGCTGCTGCATTTTGGGCGTTTTGTAAATAGCTTGGATTCAAAAGTGACGTAAAATTCCGAGATTGATTCATTTCAACGAACGATATTCACGTCGGATGAATAATACGGATTTCGTTTAGGTGGTTTTTATTTCGTCCCGTAAACCAGTCAGCAATAAAAACTCGATACACTTCAAAGATGGCGACTTATCTGTTACCTGCGACGTTGCCGGATCTACGGATCAAACGCGTACCTCATTTCCGGATGTGTCGTCATAATCTGGCTGCGTTCATACTTTTATTTCATGTATTCAAAATCAACAATGACAATTTTCCTTTTTGCAACAGTGAAGTCGAACAATTATACAATTTCAGTATTGCAATACTCTGTTTGATCTCTGTTATCATCTGCTAAATCATCGATCAAAAATTGTCATGATTTCTCGTACTTTTACCCAATCTTTATTCACTTCTCGTTCTTTCGTTACCTTGCCTCGGATTCTGTTAGTCTAAAAATTTAAACAACAATCTTACGGAAACGATATTTTCAAAAAAAAATCCCAAAACATCGCGTTTATATTTTGTAATTCCTAGACGGATTGACGGTGAAATTTCTCAGAATTTCTCTGCATCGATGATTTTCGAGTCGCCTGAGGATAGGCAACACGCGATACTCCGGTGTATGAGAAGTTGCCACTATTTGGAGCAAGCGTATGATTGAACTGTCTCCCTGAGCGGAACGACTCATTTTTAGATTTCCAAAACTTTCAAACAGATCCCTTATTTTTTGTTCAAAATTCACCTATGTTGAAGACAGACACAGAAATACATTATCTTACGTGAAAATTATTCTATGCCTTGCGAGATTGATAATGAATTAGATGTATTAAAATAGACATCGAGGTAAAAATAAATAGGGTATGGATTGAAATGCATTATAATCCTTTTAATACGTGCTGATAATGATTATTAGCATAAATCGAATTCTTTATTTTTATTTCTTTGTACTATCGTGACATTGAATTTGTGATAAATAATTAAATTCTTACCACTGCCGGTATCATTGGAATATGTTTACTATAAAATCCGAATAACATTTTTTTTCTTATAATATAAAGGCAGGTCAAAATTTATGTCTATTATTCTATTTATAGGTATGTATAATCGTGTATGCTGATCCATTTGATAATGTCCATGTATTATGCCTTACGTGTTTAAAATATGTATAATATACATAACGTAATCAGTACGTCAATTAGTTGTATACAATTAAATGAAACTGGAATTTATTGAAAATATATTATGTAGGAAAAAATTTTACGTGCCGATACAGTCGAATAGAATCGTTTATAATTCTGAGTAGATGATGTGGCTGGACTGGATGTCAATATTCTCAAAATTAAAGAACTGACACAATCCATTCTCTGCCATCTACATCTTTGGACTTATACTAAGTTAGAATGTTTTCATTTATTGTACTCTACTATTAATCGAAAGAAATAAGTGTGAAACGATAATAAAAAAATTCAAATTTGAGAAAGGGCTAAATGTATCTGTATATAATGCTCTCCTCAGATGATAAAGTTTGGTCTCGGGACGAGACTAAACATAGCATTTCCTCACTGTTATGCGCATTCTGTTTGGCAAAGAGCTTTCCACTGTATCGATCACGAATTAGACAATATATTATCACAACATACACAGTTTAAAAACAAATTTCAAATCATTATTAAAGTTATTCTGGCTGTTATTCTGCAACATATTTCTAATTAATTGAGAATTACAAGCATGGGCTTTTGTAGTAGGGGGTGTACCTGAAATTTAAAAATTATACAATGAATACTGAATTACAGGTCAAGTCCTACTAATCCATTTGTTCGAAAAATAATACTGAAGGCTTGGAACGATTGCGAGTCCTAAAATTAGTGCGAACAATTAATATTGATAATGGGCTATAAATTACTTAAGAATTAATGAGATAAAATATCTGATGAGAATAAAACGTAAAATATAAATAACAATTTTCCAAAAATTCTTCAGTCGACTTCTATATAACACGAGATTTAACTTTTAATTAAAATATTTTTTTTTTGCCAGCTGTGTTGAATAATGTTTGAATCAATGCATAAATTTTCAGTCCACAAAATAATGTGAGAATTTTTATGACGAATTTTTCATTCTCAGTTTGTGTAGCATATGTGTAACAAAATCTATAAATCTCATCAATATACTTTTCCGTTCACTATTATTGTTTATGCAGGGAGCTTGTCGTAAGATGAAATGGTTCGTCAACTATAACGAAGTAATCCTGATTTTGGATTTTTGAAACGTAATATAAAAATTTGGATAAACTATCTTGGTCGTAACTAATTATAAATATATATTTGTATGTATTATAGTATGTATAAGTTTAGGATGATAAATATATAGGCATGTGTTATTTTTCTGTGTAAATGAAAATAAATTAATAAAACGTAATCAATCAGCTGTATGACCAAATGTATACAATAAATTCTAATTATCTTTACGATAATAATGTAAAACGTTGATAATGATAACAACTACGGTAATCTAATTCTGTTAATTTAAACAGATTGACTAATTAATCAGCCTGCGATATGCCTACCGAGCATCGAGAGAGAACAACTCTAAATGTATCCTCAACTATCCTAGAACGCCTCATAGCAGTTCCCAAACGAAGAATACACGTACCGCTATACAATATAATAAATATTGTGCAATGCTCTCTCGATCAACGCATTTCGGCAAACGCTGCCAAATATTTTTTCAAATTTATTTACGATTGAACAATTAATATCGTCCTCCCCATGAATATTTGCCATCTTTTCTTTATTTCAGGCGTGTTGGCGTTGGTGATCTTCTGTCGTACGAAGACGGAGGAGGCAGTGCTAGAGACGGGGGTAAACTCGCTGTGCTAGAAAGTGTAGAATCCAATTTTCTTGCTTCATGCTCCAACAGTACAGCATCCAAAGATGGATCCTGAGACACAGTTCTCAAAGAATCTCCCAGAGCTTGACGCAATTGTTGCATTTCTCTGCCAGCCCGAGAACTACGCAATACATAAAGCTGGCGACGTTTTATTTCCTGATTTAGTTGCTCTCTTAGCAATTGGATCTAAAAAAATCGAACATTGATATTAATCTTAATCAATTTACCTCAAAATCCATACAAATGTTAAACGTACTTGATTTTCTAGACGCAAAACTTGCTGTCGATGGCTCTGCTCTCTAGCCTCTAGTAGTTTTTCTGCTTGGAGCTGGGCTGCTCGCAATCTTTCAATTTCTCCAGTTCTATCTCTGTTCAGGTCTAAAGTCGAGTGGGAATGACCGTGAGAATGAGAGTGCGAATGTGCAGATGTTTTCAGTCGAATTAGTTCGGCTTCTTTTTCAGCTAATTGGGTTTCTAATCTACGAAGACGTAATCGTAGCTCTCTATTCTCTTGTTCTAAACTGTCGACATTCACGTTAGAGCCCATCAATTCCATTTGTGCTTTTTCAGGCCGTTCGTAACTCTTGCTACGGATATTACTAGCCCTAGATGACGACAGCTGACGTTCCATGTTTCGTTTGTCTGCTTCGAGTGTCTTGACCTATAAAAGTAAGAAGTTTTTGCATCAGAAGACAAAATTAATTTAAGCAGGGAATCCACTTTTTTCAATAAAGTTTCGGTTGAAGTCAGATCTAATTTTGACCAACTGCTTACTTTGTCATTAAGAGCATCGACCTTTCCTCTCATCTCGCTTCTTTCCCGTTGTGCATTATGCAATTGGCGAACAAGTTCTTCGTCTTTGTTCGAGCCATTTTCTGGAGGCCAGCTCGCCAGTCTAAGTTGAGATTCTAGTCCAGATCTTTGCACTTCGTTATTAGCTAATTCGTTCTGAAGTCTGGCCGTCTGATCAGCCAGAGTTTGATTGGTACGCCTTAACTCTGCCATTGCTTGCTGTGTTGAGTCAAGTCTTTCGGAAAGTACACGCCGTTCATTTTCACTGTTCGACAGTTGCTTTTGTAGCTAAAAGTGCCCAAAAATAATACGATTATGATTTTAGAGTCAAAATGCTATTGCATACTAGTAAAACGATCATCGGTCATTTTCTAACAATAGTAATTAAAAATTAAACCTGTTTGAGCTTTTCGCTGTTGCTTTGAGACGATGTACTTGTTTCCATCAGACTCCGTTGCAGTGCGTTTATTTCGTTTCTCAATTCGCTTTCTCCAGATGAGGCTCTTTCTAGAGCTAAGTTTAACTGCTCGATCGTTGTCTTCAACGAAGCACATCTCTCTTCGAGGCTGGCCATTGTACGATTCTGTGCCTCCGATCTGTCTTGTAATTTCTTTGAAAAAAATTAACTTGTATTTAAATCGCAATGAAGATTCGGTACGATTCTACTAATTTCGACCACCAAACATGTCCCGATACTTCGGATCAAAATGAACTCGAATTTGAATTTCGCGCAAAAATTTATTGCTCCCTGATATCCCGCAACCTTGCATACAAAATTCGCAAGTAGTGCAGCAGGCCGAAGTTAGAATGCGCATAAGCGCTCGGGCCCAGAAGTCGAGCGATAATCTTTCCCGCAGATGAAGTAAGTCGACTGAAGTTTATGATTCGGCCACTTGCAGACATCTGTACCTGAAGCCTCGGAGACTCAGTCGAGTCTCAGCGATGCGTACGCGTGAGATTCGCAGAGAATTCGCCGCGACTTCGCCCATAAGTTCTTGTAGAGAATCTGCAGATACTATGCAGGCACCTCGCATAAACTTTTGGGCGAAGATGGAGAGCGAATATTCAGCGAAAGTCGCGCGAAGGCGTCGCAGAGATCTCAACAGAGACTCCGAGGCATCGGTAAAACGCCGTAATCTAATCCAAAAATAAAAATACTGCATGCTGAGAGAGGCGATTGCAGTCTCTCGCACGACAGAAGAGTTTAATGACTTACCAAATTTTTGATTATGCCATTATATGCTCTTCACCAGTAACTATAGTCACCAGAGCACCGGTCCAAAGTTTTAGGATATGTTGCACAGAAATCGAATTACCTGGATGTTGCCTTCCTTTTCCTGAAGAATCATTTGCAGACGTTGTAGGTCGCCTTCCAAAGACATGCGTTGTAATTCCAGTTTTGTAGAACGAGATTCATTTCGTGCTAATTCATCTTGTAGTCCACGTTTGTCATTTTCTAATTTTGCGAGTGCTTGACGCATTTTTTCGAGTTTGTCCTGCATCGGAAAGAGTGAAATGTTTCAGGCATTAACATTGTAATTACTGTTACAACAACAACAAAAAATTCCGATGTAATAGCTTCGGAATTTTTCTCACCTCGTATTGACTTTTTCCTTCGGACTCACTGCTGATTGTTAATTCAAGAGTCGTCATTTTTTCGCGCATTTGTTCAGATTCTTCTGTCTTTTGCTTTAACGCCTCAGACTGAAATATAATGAGATTATAAAATCACGTCCCAAAGGGATAATGAAAAATGTACGATTTTTCATGAGCATATCACCTGCGCTTGGAAGGCAGCTTGTTTCTGAGATAATTTTGCTTCGAGTGTGCTTTTTTCATCTTGAAGAGTTCTTAAGTTGCTAATCAAGTTGTTTACTTTAGAATCACCCTTGTTTTGATTCTCTTGTGCTTCGGTCAACTGCTTCTTGATGCTACTGATTTCAATTCTGTAATCATCCTGAAATTAAAAAAAAAAAAGCAATACATAAATACATTCTAGTGAAGTAAGACGTTAGAATCACGAACAAAGCCATAAAATTGTCACATACTCGCTCTCGTTCAATTTGAGCCACTTGTTGCATAAGAGATCGAACCCCTTTTCGCACAGCCTCGGGATCAACATCGAGCATGACATCTCGACCGCCATCTCCGTGATCGGTGTGGCCAGCTGCAATGTTTGATGAATAAGTGTGAAATATGATTTAATTGCCGAGAATTAAAGATGAATGACTTTTTCGTCATTTACCACGTGCGGGGCTCCATCTGCGTGAAGGGCTCATTAATTTGAAAGGCATATTGACGCTGCCATCGAGTTGAATACCAGCAATACGACGAAGAGTTGATCCAACACTGCTCAATTTTTGTTCAACTTCTTTCTTGGCTGTTTCAAGTTGAGATAATTGGCCATCCAGAGCACGGACTCTTCCTTCGGAGCCTCCAAGTCGAGCCTGTGAAATAATATTCATCAAGATGTTGCAATATGTCGTTGATGGAAATATCGATGGGAAGAATGATCTGCATATACCTTGAGCTCTTGCAGTTGTTGCGAAGCATCAGCTAAGCAAACTTCTAAGTTGTGCTTTTGGTCTTCTAATTTTCTTTCTCGGCAACGACTGTCCTCCAGTCGTACCAGTAATTCTTGTTCTCTAGTTCTCCATCTTTCGTCTTCTTCGTCACCACGGGAACGCATTCTTCCGAGTTCCTGGCGTGTTACTTCCAAACTGTTGTCCAAGTCGATGACCTGCGAAAGAATAACTTGTCTTGAAGATAAGAGAATGGATTGGAAGATCCTTGAAATCTTGCTTCCGAGAAATTTATTCAGTACGAATTATCTGCAGCTTCAAATTAAGAAGACGAAAACTAAGTTCCACCTGTTTCTTCAGTTGATGTAATTGTAGCTGAAGACGTTCTCTTTCTTCAGTTTCATTAGCCAATCTGGCTTGCAACTCTCTCTCCTCGTTTTGTCCTTGTGCATTTGCAGCTTGAGACTTTTGAAGTTCGTCTTGAGTTGCACGGAGTTGTTGTTGTAGCTGCATTGCATCTCGCTCCATGTCTCGAAGTTGAGACTGAAGTCTTGATCTTTCGTTGTCAATTGTTGTCTTGAGGTCTTCCAAACCTATATGATTTACAGAATATATTTAATATTTCAAAGGAAAAAGTGTCTTCTAACCACACGAATCAGATAACGCAATTCAGGATCACCTGCAATCTTTTGATAAGCTTCCTCAAGAGCCCTCCCCTGCTCACGCTTTTCACCTTCGATACGTTTTACGTATTCTCGCAATTCCTTATTGCTACTGTTGTACTTTTCCTTCTCAAAGTTTGTGTCTGTCAATTGACGACGAACGTCGACGAGCTCCTTTCGCAACATTTCGATCGCGTTGTCGGCTGAAATGATTTCAATAATCAATTACAAAGTTCAATTAATCAAATCGTTGAAACGAATGCGACATGACAAAACTGATTCTAGTTCAGAAAGAGGTTTTCAATTTGAATTGCAGAATGGTTACGCTGACTCAAGAAATTTACTTTACCTTCTTTAAGTTTTCTGCTAGTTTCTTGTAGCTGATTTTGTAAGCCGTCGACTTTATCTTCAGCCATGTGTAACTGAACTTGAAGTTCTTCGGTTTCTCTTTGAGCACTTTCTTTCTCTTTCCATACTTCTTCAAGTTTTAGATCTAGCCTCAGTTTTTCTTCTTCAGCCTTTAGTTTAGTTTCGTCGTATCGAGTTCGTAAGCGAGTCATTTCGTCGCGAAGTTGATTAATATTGTTACGATCTTGATCCGCCCGAGTTCCCGCTTCTCTACGCAGGCGATCCAGATTTCCTCTTTCTTCTTCTAATTCTCGATACACGCCTTCTAGCTTTTCCATCAGCGCCTGCTGGTCGTGATGAGCTGAATTGAAAGAAAATAAAAAAATAAGTTACCAAATCTAATCTTTTTCGTCAATTTTGAAAATAGAACATGGTTCCAAATTTCAGGGACATCGAGCATGACGTGATCATTCACAACAATCAAAGATGTTCTCTTTTGAAATGGAGTCTCATTGCATGACGAACTTCAGGGGAAAGCTTCACTTTTATTTTTCATTAGATGCTTTGCGCACGTCGAGCTCGATTAGGTCCGAAAGAAAGAATTGACCGTGAATCGTGCCCTGAGAAATGTCTGAAGCCATTGAATGACAAAGTCCATGGCCAGAAAAATGCTTTTCGATAGCCACGCGAGTGCTTTTTACAATTTCCTGCATATAATTTGGTTGAGCTGGATCAGGTGATGGATAACCTCGACGACAATCTCTTAGCCAAAAATAAATGTCATAAGGTTCGCATTGCACGATTAAAAAACCATCAAAAAAGGGTGGACATTGATCACGATCATTTCAGAAGACCAAGAAGGCGATTCGCGAAATCCACATTACAAAATTTCCCAGAAAAAAGGAGTTTCCGTTATGACAATACCGGAATCAACAGTCCGTATTGCGGTTCGTGCTATGCATGCTATCCGGCCAGTGCTCGATTTGTTCGATGTGAGGGAAACAATTATGTCACATACACCGTCCCTCGGTATGAAACTTCTCGTCATAGAAGAGCAAGAGGAGCACAAATTGCGAATGAATATTGCAAACCTGAAAATATCCAGGCTTTAAAGAAATCGAGTGAAATGAATGGGATGGAAGTTATGGAGGATGAAATAAAGGACCTCAAAGACAAGTTGTCTGCAGTTGTTGAAAAACTTTCAAACGTTGCAGAAGCTCTAGCAAAAGTGACCGAAGGAATGGAATATGGTGAAGGCGAAGAAAAATTTAGGGAGAAAACTGCAGTGGAAAAATTACGATGCGAAAAGGCTGTTCAATTCAACGAGAATAATATAAAATCACAGGGTCAATTTCACGCTGGTTTTTGTTGCTTTGGATCGGAGTCAGCGAAAAGCACAGATAGTGACTCGGATTATTACAAGCCAAAGAAAAGTAGCGGTTCGAACTTGAGATTGCGCGAAGGTGATGATCGAAAATTCGTTGAATCTTCCGCTTCCGAATACAATCATGAAGTTCTGCGAGAAACACAAAATTCGGAAGGCCATGAATCAGGAACTTGCCAACGTGTCACTTTGTGTTACTTTCTTCAGCGACTGTTGTATCGTGCCAAACTTTTGTTCCTCTAATTTTTTCAATAAACTTTCAAACTCGAAATCCGTCGCCCATGAATTACTTCAATCATCACCTACCTATCAGCAGGGATTGTTGCTTGTCGTTTTCTGCTCTTAGAAGTACTTCCTCATGCTGTTGGCACAGGTTTTCGATGTGTTGTTGAAGATCTTCAATCCTCTGCTGAAGCTGTGCAATTTCATCATCTTTTTCACCACCGAGCTGTGACACTGTTTGCTGGAGTCGTTTTTCCAAAGAGATTCTTATTTGTTCCTGCAAACGATTGTTCATCGATGAAAAAAAAAGGTTCTGAATAACTTCCGAGAGTTGGATTTGTTAGCAAAAAGAAAGCTGACCTTTTCTTCGTTGAGCTTTTTGACGTTATCGTCATTCTGCTTCTTCATGTTGACGATAATTTGTTGGAATTCTGCCTCTTGGTTTCCGCTCTGCTGAGTTAAAGTCTGCTTGATATCGTGAGCTCTTTTTTCACTGTTTTCCAAATCCTTCGTCAGTCTAAGGACTTGGCCTTTCAGACTTTCTTGCTTCACTAGCAGCTCCTGCTGCTCCTTTTCCAATTGGGTTTTCTTCACATGCGTGGCTTCTAGATTAGTTTGAGTATCGAACAAGACGCCTTCTAAAGCTTCTTTTTCGCTACGAACCGAAGCCAGTTGTTCTTGAATGCGTTGAAGTTCCTTATCTGTAGTTTCCAACAAAATCTACGAGAAACAAAGAGACGAACATTCTGCGATAAGTGAATCGATAATAAATAACGAGCTGGTCAACCTCACCTGTTTCTCTTCGTTGTCTTTGACGAGATCTTCTAAGTTTCTGTTGATTCTGGCATTCATTTCGTTAGCCTGTTCAAGTCTCTGTCTTAGTCTCATCAGTTCTTCGTTAAGGGCTTCTTTTTTCCTCGCAAGAATCGAAAGCTGGTTGCTCAGGTCACCTCGTTCTCTTGCAACTTGTCCCAGTTCCATCTCAACCTTTTCCTTCTCGATTTCTAGGAACTTGACTTTTTCATTTAGCGTTACTTTGTCGGATTCTAAATCAAGGCGAGCTTGTTCTGCTTGCAAAAGCTCTTTTCTCAAAGACCCAAGATCGCCCTGCTGATCGGTACATTGACTTCCAAGTTTACTCTTCTCGTCTTGCATCTGTGAAAAAAATTGTCATTTAAAAAAACGTGTATGTGATTTGGCTGGGTAACTTTGTCCGATCAAATATGATTACCTTCTTCAATTCATCCTGCAAACGTTTCTTGTCCTGTTCCCCATTTGCACACATAGCTTCGAGCTTCGCCAGAGCTTCTTGGACGTCCGATTTTTCCAACAAGACACGTTCCAATTCCAGCTCGAGGTCACCTGACAGATGTTCATTTTTATATTCCAACTTTGTCACAAGTGATGAATAATTTTCATCAATGTTAAATAACAAAATTGTACCTCTGCTTTTTTCAATCTGTGATATCAGACCGTCGGATTCCATTTTTTGCTGTTCCAACATGTCCTTCGAAAGGTACGTCTTGTTCAATTCTTCTCTTAACGTCAGCAGCTCCTCCCTCAATCTGCTGCATCGGTCTTCTTCTGATCGAAGACTTATTTCCCTGGAATATTAAAAGCCACTTGCCTGATGAATTACGAATATGAAAAGATGGATGATTTCCTGTTAATGCAAGCTCTAAAAACACCCGGAATTTGTACCTTAATTCTGAATCTTTATTAACCCGATCGAGTTCGGTTTGGAGATAGAGTTTCTCATCCTCGAGATTATCGACTATTTTTTGTAGCCTGTTATTGTTCTTCTGGAGTTTCTCATAGTCCGCATTCAAAGCTTCGACCTGCGAAGGAATTTGGAATTTTGAGAATGGGTCTCGAATATTTCAATACGGAAACGACTTCTGACTAGTTCTCAAAAAACATGTAAGCAAACGAAAAATGATTCATTTATTTCTGCTACTAACCATGGCATTGATTTCCACTCTATTTTTATCAAGAGCGTTCTTTTCGGATCTAATAGTGTCCAGACTCTTCTGAATCAAATCTTTCTCTTGAGTGAGTTGAGTACAATGAGACCGCGCAGCGTCCAACTGGGATGTTAATTCCGAGACTTTTTCCTCCAAAGCTTGTGTGCATTCTTCAGCGCAATCGCACTGTTTCCGAGCCATCGACAGCTGTTCCTTATTCGTCTGCAGTTTGACCTGAAATGTAAAAGCAACGAGATCATGAGAAAGAAATCAAGCTTCCAGGATTTTCGCAAAGGACCATTCCAATCCTTCATTCTTTTCTGCAGCTATCGCGTATTCACCATACCTGTAGCTCGTGTATCATGAGTTGGTATTTGTGCAAAGCTGCTTGGACCGCACTGATGGTACTTTCGGCAAATGCTGGAGTAGTATTGCTACGGGTGCCTCTCTTCGGAGATCGTTGGGGAACAGCTCCAGTTGGTGAAAGATGGACGTGAGGTGGAGCTTGCGTATTTTCAACGTCCCTGGACTCAGCATCCTGGATAACCGCATGAGCAATATCGCGCAATGCAGACTGTAAGAGTTCCACATCTTCTTGCATGCGGACTGCCTGGCCCATGCCAGCTTCTGCTTCCCCACATCTTTCCTCCTGGAATCGAGTATATCGTTTCATGAAATTAGGTGATCAGAGAACAAACAGGATCTCAATATGACTAAGATATCAGGCAAATTCTTCTCCAAATTTATAACAGTTGAAAAGAACTCACCAAGGCATGGACCTCTCGTATCAGTTGATTAATACGATCTTCCTTAACGCGAATTTCATTCTGGGCTGCATCGAACTGTTGTTTCAAAGCCACTATTTCCGATTTCATATCACACGCTACTTGAGCTTGTTGGAATTGCTGAGAAACCTGAAGAAGCCAGTGAACGGATTAGAAATCAAGATCATATCCAAGTTTTCCGATAGCTTGAGCGTCTCAATGTGCCATAGCAAATTATGATCTGCGCGGGCTAGATGATGATCAATCCTTTCATTACTAATGGCAATATGTTACTAAGGGTAAAAATTGGAAGGTGATAACTTACAGATGACTGGGCAGTATTGGCTTGCATTTTGATGGCGAAATTTGTACTGCTGCAAGCCGAGGCCATATCTCTAGAAGTGAGAGATATCTCGTTCTGAAGTTTCGATAGATCTCTCTTCGTAGCAGATTTCATTTCCGAAAATAATCTCTTGACAGAGACAACGTCGCGCCAAAGATTCAGTAACCGATTATGTTCAGAAGTATAATACTCATTGAAGGCCTGTTCTTCCTCCTTCCACTCGTCTTCTTTGATGGTCATTTCCTCCCTCAGAGCGTCCCAATCGTTACTCAGCTTCTGAAGATCCGTTGTAAGGGCTTCGTTAGTCTGATGAGCCTCTTCCAATTGATCTTTCAACGAAGCATTCACCTGCAGGATCTTCTCACACCTGAAAATGAAGAAGTGAACTCAATTAATGATCATGAAATTTCATGGAGATGATTTTTACATCACACATGTCGATGCATGTAAGTTTTCTCGCCTTCTACGTTCGTCGGCAAGTTTCTTCAGCGCTGTTTCCAAATCGTGGATCTGTTCTTCGCGTAATTCGCGGAGGGTCTGATGCGCAGCATCTAGAGCTGATCCACTTGGTACAGAAGACGAGGGTCCTCTGCCAATGTCCGATGGTACTGACTCCATCATTTGACTCTCCAGATCCGAACATCTTTGTTTATACTGTAAAACCTGGTGAGATGAGAGCACAGAGTGGTGAATTAGAAATTGGCAAATGGCGGCTTGATCCAGGACTTATAAGTTTGATGGAAATTTACTTTAGCCTGCAAACGGGATACCAGGGCAGCCTGATGCTGCTGTGCCTGTCTGTAGGTATCGAGCCGCCTTTTATAGCCGGCTGCTTCTTCCTCTAGACGATGTCGGAGTTCGAAATTTTGGCGTACCAAAGCATCAGGTGCCAAATCATCATCACTGCCTCCGTCCCCACCACCACTTCCCAAAACTCCACTGCGTCCAGATTCCATCCTGCTGCTTCCAGTGCCTGGTGGCTAAAATAACGAACCATTGAAGAATAGCAATGAATAAATCATTACGTAATCTGAATCATCTCTTGCTGCCATACTTGCCTCTCTAGTTTTTACACTTCCTCTGAAAAATGGCGGTCGACGCCTCTCCATCTGCCCTCGGGGCGTCAGGTGAGAGGCGCTTTTGGGTGGCACCTTGAATGAAAAATCAAATTTGATTAGGAAAAGCTACAAAATTATTATGAAGAAAGTCAAAATAAACTGATCCAATGAAACTGGTACATGTGAAGTGGCGTTTTGTGACGACACAGAATAATTCGCGTATCTTTAGACCTGCAGTACGTTGTTCTATACGCGGGCTTTAGTGAAACTGCATGGAAAATTTGCGAGTCATCAAGTACGATTATACTTGAGAGATTATCTGTCGGGTAATACGTGCGTAAAGATGTGCTTATCGCCACGGTAGGTCAGTAAACAAACAGATAGATGTTAGCGAAAGAATCAGCTTATCTCATTATGAATAAGGATGAATAGTAGGAGTAAAAAAAAAAAAATGCTAATGAAATCCATCAAAATGACTAAAGTTTTTCATGTCTATGAGTATGTACAGTAGATTCTGTTGATTAGAGGAAGAAGGTAATCAGATATTAGGAAGCATTTCGATATTTGCCAAGTTCTGTGGTCTGTGGACTTAATGTGTATGTATGAAATCGATACGATTTCCGTCTTTTGGAAGTTTGTCTTTCATTGACGGTTTGACGCTTAGCACAAGTTTCAGGATGGTATTGACAAAACAATGTTGGTAGCTGCATGTAGAAGACACGCGATAAAGCGACAAGGTGGAAATCGTAGTAAGTACTGGGCTAGTAGACACGGTGACTGGTGGTGTCTTGCGTGAGGGAAAAAAAAAAAAAAAATATGCGTGCGCCATATTTGCCCATTTTCGTTATTCAACGAGCGCCCTCGGCTTTGACGTTAAGCCAAACTTTTAGAAGACTGCATTTATATGTACATCATATCGCGACCGTTCAGTTCCAAGATTGATCACACGCGATCAGAAAGCAATTCAAGAGTAGGAAATATACCTGCTGAAAAAATTTGCAAGTTTGCTTGTAGGTACTCGTCTGATTGATTCATTGTCAATCAATCACTGCAATTATTTTCCGATTTTTAATTCGAGACTCGAAATATTAAGAGAGCCGAATTTCAAACTGAGAACTAATTACTAAAAGCTAACTCCAGACGGAACACGACTATGTTGAAGGAGAAAAAGAATCGATATACACACAAAATGCTAATGAACCTTAGACCCCGCATAAACGCACTGTTTACTAGCACATATTTCTTGTGATAGTATAAATATATGTATAGTGAGGAAGGGATACGGTGCTATCGTCACGTACACACCACGCGTAACCATACGTGTCACGATTATCGTGAATTTTTCCTATATTACAAATCTAATTGATGCAGTACCTATATACTGCAAGGCTATAAAGTATCATACATATTATTCAGAAAACGAAGGTGCTCATCGGAAGGCAAAGTCCAAGGGTTTAGACGCGACGTCCATTAATCGTAATTTAATTACCAGTCAATTAAAAGCTCAGATCGTGCTCCCCTTCTTTGTATAATTATCTTTGAAAAAATGAAAAACATAGCAATCAACCGCGGCTTTCACTCGTTTATAACTTTTCCATATATATGTTGCAGACAAATTGATCCCGCGATCGGTACTATACCACACTTCTCTCAATTCAAAGATTAAGCTCATTATCGAACTTATATACTTGAGGGTAATTCTTCAGCTCATGTAACAATCGATATGTCATAATCCCACACTCCTCACGATCTTTTGTATCTCGTAATATGGATTACCACGTTTATCCACACAGACTTGCTGAAGTAATCAGAGTGTCTTGTGTCCATATTATATTCTTGAGCATATAATAATGCATAAAGAATTGGAAAGCATTGAATTGCCACATCCAAAATATACTGGCAGAAATATCTGAAAGTTTCATTTCTGATTGGATTTTGGTATGAAATAAAAACCGAATCATTTATTATTAGCCTCGTAGAGTTAAAAAGTCTGCAGATATCAATGTCTTCGTTAATTTTTGGTCTTAGAATTACAAGCTCAAGTCCCGTTAATTGATTATCACTATCAGATGCGCAATTATTATGACAATTTTGAAAGAATTTATGCATAGCGATGCTGAAGAAAATTTAAGAAAAATTCTTCAAATTGTCCTGTCTTATTTCACGTATGTGGGTATGATTTTTACTCACGCTTTGGAATACCTTTTGCAGGATCCATCGAGACCGTACATCGGCAGGGTTTTTTTCTTAGAGGAACCTTTCCGAACTTGCAGTACAACTAATCGAACGTGGTGAATACCGGGATGCGTTAAAACGTGCGTTTCATAGAGTCGAGCACACCAACCTCGTGGCGGTGGCCCTTGTAATCGGGACAGTAAAGTCCGACGGACTCAGGTGTTGGGCTAACCAGCTAGTGCACGACCAAAGGAGGGGGGCTGCCTGGTCTACCACCTGGCACTGAATGGCACCAATCGATATACACCCCCGAATACTATATTCCAGGTTTATACGGCTTCTCTGTACCTTAAGGTAACGCGAGATATCCGGGCATTTTAAATCAAGATTTACTAATAAATAAATAAAAACTTCGACTTTAGACTGGATTTTGCAAATCGATTGAATTCCACACTGAGAAATAGGTACAGCAAATTTCAGCTTCACTCTACAATAGCAATAAAATATAATTAGGAGCTTTAACAGGAAAGTTTTTCTATACTGAAATGGTGAATGACGATCAGAGTGACACAGATTTTCTTGATTATAGGTAACAGAAGTTTGACTTGGATGGAAAGTTTGGAATTTGAAATTCACGTCTTTGGTATCCGACGATCTGGTTTGTTTCTTCTTCGTGCAATTGCTTTTATCGATCTTGAAAGCAGCAGGCCAATCATTCGATCGTTGTAATTTAGAAGATAGCGTGGGTGAAATTGACTTTCTCTCTCGATTTAGGGCTCGATATAATTTTGCATGTGGTAGAAAATTTAGTATATGTATAGTCAGATGTCGAAGATGATAAAAAAGCTTTCCATGAAATAACAAGATCGTAATTTTGCAGAATTGAATCGAAGATTAGGGATGTTTTCTGTAAATAAAAAGCGATTTATTTCCCGTCTATGTGACAAGTTCGATCGATTCAAGTAGCCGCGATTTAAATCGCGAATTCACGAAGAGAACTTGATACCCAATTAAAACTTTCACGATTTAATCAAAGTCGCGAGTAGTAGGTACTCGCCCCCTCCCGGCTCTACATCTTAAATTCAATTAATATTCTAATAAAACCACGGAAATTGGACAACGTGGTATATAATCAACGATCCAGAATCCGGTGTGATCGAGTCAATTTATCATCGAATTTATATATACCTATACCTACTATACTAACCTCGCAAAATCGTTGAGCTAGAATTAACTCGTCTAATCGCATGCGGGAGCCGTCGCATTGGTTTAAATCCCAACTAACATGGGAATCCTGCACCTGGTTAGCAAGATAAGCTCGACATACACCAGTCACCTTTATACTTAAATGATCAACTAATTGTTCAATTTATTTCAAACGTCGTTTCTTAATCATGTCATAAAATATATTATTTCATTCGGTCTATTAATAAGAAAAATAAAAAACTATCGACAATATTTTCCACTACCAATTTATACTTGTCATGAATTCCCATACTCAACATGTTATAATATACCCTGAAATTTCTCTTAATTAATCAAAAATCCAATTCAGGACAAAATCTGTAAATCGACTCACGCGATATGGGAATCAAATTTCATTTTCTCAAAAGTAAAATTCATGTTCAATCAGCCCCAGACAGATGCTACGTGAATTCGATAAACGGTATAACAGTATATATCATTCGTTATCATAGGTAACGACAGCCAATTGACAGAAGGTAAAAAAAATTGGAAAATCGAAGGGCGTACATCGTCACAATATATAACGTCACTATCGTTCGACCCAAATTAATTTTTAATCCAAATATTTACGTCCAGATTCAGATTAGTGTTTTGTGTTCTCGTGATGATTTGATTCCATGACTATTCTTTTTTTTTTTTTGTTTTTTTTTTGTTTTTTATCAAAGATGTATCTACCGTCCTTATAGGATAGGCGTAAACAATATTTGACATTACGGAAAAAATTTGATGTACATATTGGACGTATGTATAATATAAAAGTACATCAATGCCAGTCTCGGTACGAGTTGTATTATTCATATAGTATATGTAATCTCTGCAGTTTGTTGCAACATATAACATGTATGTATGTCAGTCTTGGCTCAATAAGCGTGTATACATATATTATAGCGTTGATAATTTTATACGTATATGTATATTATATGCGAGTATATATCGAAGAGTCCCAAGACTTGACCAGACGTTATTTGTGCTGTCTGCTAGACTTTAGACACGACCTTTGGAACTAGGTATAAATCAGTTAGTTTGTGATTTTGAAACAAGACTTTGACAAATTAATAACACCACCACACTTCCCTTAACAAGTCGGAGAACGTTCAACGGTTGGAACTTGAACCGTTGTGAACGTTTATACCAGCTCAGCAATTCAATGAACTGGATTGAACTGTCCCATTGTATATATATATATATAAGAACATGTACAGAAAAATATTCTTTTTACAGACTCTGGCTCTCTGGGTCACTTATACATCATCCCATATATATCATATTATTATAGTTACTATAAGCAGCTTTCAACCCGATTATCAATTTCCACAAACCACACATTTTCCACCGTAATTGCTAATTACGTAAAACACATCAGTGTTATAGTAAAACCGTCTGTGTTCGGAGATCGTTTTCCGCTGCGAAAACACTTTTGGATATCTAATTATGGGGAATTTTGCTTGGGATTATCCCAGAAGGTGAATTTAGTAGTAAAAACGAAAATGTGAATAGCTGGGCACATATCGACGCGTATACAACGTGGTTGGCGTGGAGGAATTTCCATTGGGTAATATAGTTAGTTAGCCAGGACATTGTCGATCTCATGGCCACATAGTTTCTAAGAGCTTCCGTCTATTTTGCCCTAGACCTTGAAATTTTCACCACGTTTCTTCACCTTCACGTGAAAATTAATCACGAACGATAATAATTACCGTCAGATTTACTCGTAAACCAAAAATCGCTGCGATATATGCACCGATGATTCTTTTTTTCGAACATATAAAAATCAAGAGAGAGAGAGAACTTGGAGACCCTTGAAGCTCACAATTTCTCAAATCGCAAATATCAATTGTGTCATTTTCGGGCACAAAACGGTGGGTGTAAAAGAAATTGCCAATTCAAGTATGTCAGAAATCGTAATCCGTTTATGAAATAATTTTCGTCCTTGTGTCGTTCACATGTGAAAATGAGCGACGGACGCGTTTATGAAGCAGCAGACACTTCGATGACGACATGGTCCGTCGCAATTTCGTTTTTTTCGTGAAGGGCTTACGGGGGCAGACCCTAAGATATATCAAACGGGGCTGATAAGAGATAAGAAACGGGGAGGCCGCGAAGCGGAGGCTACGGCGTACCCGTCTGGCTCAAAGTCCGTAATGTTCGTGTCTGCGGAAGCTGGCTGCGGTCAATGTCCACTGAATAAGCGTCGACCTACGTCCCTCGCATGTGGCTGTTAATGTATCGAGCGCGTCGCGACGCTCACAGCTCTTATCTCCAGTCCTTAGCCATGGGCGCGTATCGGGAAAAGAGGTACGTCGGTACTTTCATCCTAATTCAATCAGAAGAAAAAAAAAAAAAAAAAGACAGAAAAACAAAACGACGCCAGGAATTGTGCGGCCAAATATCGCAAATGGTAAAAAATTTTCTGACGGTAGAATCTGTCTTACGTAATGACTGACGATTTTCGATTGCAAAGCGGCGGGATTGAAATTGCAAATTTGAAAAGCTGTGAAAGTTGTAAATTCCGAACTTTTATACTATACCGATTCCCAATTTTTAAAAAGACATTTTCCCAAAAGTCTATGTAGCCAATTTGAAAAACTCTGAATGTAAAAACATCGAAGGTTTAAAATTCCGAAAACTAAAAATCCGAAAGGCCAAAACTCCGAATCTCGGAAATCGCGAGATGCAACGTCATTTATTTCACAGCTTTATCATGAGTTTCTCTGAAATTTTCCGATTTTTGGACTATCTATGCTTTGGACTTTCGGATCTTTGAATTTCCTGCATTTCGATTTTTCGGAATTTCCAACTTCTTAACTTTAACATTTCTAGAAACTTGGAATCGTGTCTCAGATAAATTCGGAATTTGGACTGTTGCAAAATGCAAAAACATATACGATCAACTTTACATCATTCCGAATCAGTTAATTCCTCTAATTGTCTTATTTGTGACTAAGTATAAGAATCGAGGACATCGTACATCTAGACTATCCGACAGACTGAGGTTTGGCTTGGCGGCTAATTAGAAAGATAAAAGCCTAATGAGTAAGAATGATCATCACGTGTTTGTAAATTGAAGCGTGTAGTTTTTCGTTTACGATCATCTAAATTGGTAAATAGATTTCGTTCAGACACGTGACTAAAGTTCGGACACATTATACATATATACGTGGCCTTCGGTATGATTGGCAAATTCTTGTTACCGAGTGAGCTTAGCGATTAAATCAAAATATTAATTACTCTAAGTCCAAAGTCTAAGTCAAAATCTTTATTTGAAGGATTTTCCATAATCGATGATAAAAACCACGCTTGGAAAGTGTCAAGCTCAGAAAATAATCACTGCAGGGATTTCGATGACCCTGACTTGATGATTTCAGGCATATTTTTGCTCCAATTTCACTAGAAATGCAGAGCTTGCAATTTTTACCGCAGTGATTAAAAATACGGAGTGAGTTCTTCCGTGCAGAATGTGTGCGCCTCGATATCAGTACTAATTATACGTATGTCTTCGAATAATCAGAGGATGGAACTCGTATCAAATCCGAATGTGCTCAAAAATGAGAAAAAAATAATAATAATAATAATAATAATAAAAAAGAACAGGAAAAAAAAAATTTCAACCCTGAAACAAACGGGAATAATTAAAGCTGATTAATAAGGTTGATTATTTAATCAAGTATATTATTGCGCAGTCATAAGACTAATTTGCAATCAAGTATATTATTACACAGCGAATCCTAATGACATTCTGGCGTAACCTGCAGATAGCGAATGACAAAATTAAACTTCTTTTTTTTTTGTTCCAGTAATCTTGAGTTTTCGTCTGAATCGTCGAATAAACCTCGTTTTACCAAAATTTTGCTGGCTTAAGAGACTGCAAAATATTTTGAGGACATATTTCTCACCTCATCATCAGACACGTAATTCTCGTCGTAAATTCACTGGAATTATTTACGGTTTTATTATTTGGAAGTAGTCATCATTGTATTTCCAGAATTTGAGATCATCTGGCTAGTTCAGGTACAGTGAGGTTCATCATCATCGGCTAAGCGAATGATACATTTAAGTAGGTGTATGTATTTCAATGTCATGAATAAACTAAAGTCAATAATGAGATAACCCTGTTCTTTCTTTTTATCCACGACATTTATGAGAAATGGTAATTAATTAGATAAATTACATATATGTAAGTTCGTGTAGGTAAGTATAGCGAAAAATTTCGTGAAGTTATTCCGAAATAATTAAATGATCGTACCTCGAGAAGAAGTGTTGAGAATATATATCATTTGACGGTGATCTCGAAATGTTGACTCTTATTGCGTTCATTCTCAAAGCACATGCTCAGAGATATGCACAGCACGCTTGCTGGTTATAGTGTGAAACCAATTTATCAGCTGTCCATGAATTATTGAGAGAATGATTAAGCTCTGTACATTCATTTCATGTATACGTTTATCCTTACAATGATGTTTATTCTGTATCAATTCATTAAAATACCGCGTGTATAGGAATATTTCCAATCAACTGGCGTTCAGTTAGCGAATTATGAATTTGGAACAAAATTAAAAAAAAAAATAATAATAATTTTGAATGAGTCACACCAGCTTTAAAAGTATTTTCTCACGACAAACCTTTTCTCGACTCCTAATAAACCGAGTATGACACACGATTTTATTGTATTCCTAAGTCGACGGACGATGGTCATTCCCTTCCCTTCTTGCGGCTAGCTAACACGTGTCCAACTATATCACCCTAACTGGTATTAGGTATATGAAATTTTAATGAACACATTTTATAGTCATGCAATGCGTCACCCTCCGATGCATTTGCGGAAGGGTGACCAGTGGCGACTTTCGTCCTGCCCAACTAATGTCAGCTCTTTAAAAACCTTCATTTCAGTTATCAGTCTCCTATATGCGAGGATAGTAATTTTTTTTTTTTTCTCCAAAGACTATACGGAGCAATGATTGAGTATGAATTTGCATTGTTTCCCTCTTCCATCTCAAACGAATAAATCTACAATTTCTAATCGTGATCTGGTGGTCAAAATGGACTCGCCATATTACGAACCAGGAAGACTCTAAACGCGTGTTTGTAATCTATGGCAGGTTGTCCACATGGCGTCGTTATCTTTTGCTGACCACATGTCACGGTTATCGATTTTAACTCGTATTCACGTATGAAAACGTGCACAAAGCACCTACTACTTCCATAGACATAAGGTAACGAAACCCCAACTAGAGGCAACTAAAATTTGAACCAAGCAATTGGCCAGCTCGTCGTTTATCATGCGGTGGATTTTTCTCAGCGGAATTAAATAGTAGGCAATCACTAAGATGGCAGAATACACAATGAATTTGCTGCTTCCACTGAAGTCCAAAAGCATCCAAAGATCGCGTCTATAGCATTGAAATGTCGCTCTCTTTTCCAATTGTTGAATATTTGGTTCCCATTATTAAAGAGCCTAGCGAATAATCCATGAAAAAATGCTTTTCAGGAGAAATTTCGTAGGGGTTCATTCATGTTTCCTCGTTTTGACTCATTTCGAATGTGGTATGTTCAATATATGGATCGCGAATGTGAGTTTGATTGTAAATCAATTAGCATACGTGGTGCGGATAGGTTGAGTTAGATAACCCAATTATGATGATGAACGGAACACCCTTGCGGGTAAAGTCAATCAACCGGACACGAATCCTCCTTGAAGACTACACCATCGCATCGCACGTGGTTTATCGCAGGTGTAACTCTAAACCCTGATAGAATAAGTCAATCAATCCTCACCCTAGGTGAAACTAGTTAACGAGAAAACGCCCTGTTCATTCTCTATTCCAAGTATACATCCTGCGATTCGATTGATCAAATCGGATTTAATTGAATTGCCTAGAGCGGAAATCATCACCGTCATCATCCCATAACATTCACACAAATCAGCAATTAACACTTACTTCCAAGTACCAATCATTCACATGCTCAGTTCATGATACACTAAAGCCACTAAGACCTGATGAAATTTGAGTTTCCTCCTTCTTTATCAGTGCCAAAATTAACTCATACAGTTCTCTGTTAATTTGAATCAGTGAAAGGCTGATCACCACCGATTTGCCAATTGCAGACCTTCAGTGTGACCTTTCTCTGATCATCAGTGATTTTCACTGATACAGATTTCGAGAGTATAGATTCAGTGAAATTTTCTACGAACTATCTGAGCTACTGGACTATGAGACTCTGGATTTATTATTACTTTTTTTTAATTTCCTTATTTTTTTTTGGGTGAAATTCGTTGAACTCACCCGCGGCATGTTGTCGGCGAGATGGACAAAGCAGGAAAAGTCCCTGAACTGGGATGGCGGTGAAATAGATAACGGAGGGTGAGATGATGGATCCCTGCAGGTGGAGATCGGAAGTTTTGGTGCGCTCTGAGCGGACGGTGAGCTTTCACTAACGTTGGTCGTCACGATGTTCCTACTACTTCCATCCTGGGTACCGTGATCGCGTGTCACGGTGCCTATCTGCGTTTCATTGCGCCGTGGTGCCTTCGGGGGTGGTTCTGGGGGTGGTTGATACGGTGGGGTTTCTCCCGTTACTTCGGGAAGGCTGGCAAGAGAAAGTTTTCAACAAATTTATACATTCACCGATTCTAATATCTTCGGAGTATCCTGTAGTTAAGAGAACCGGAAGTTTTACTCAAGAACTTTTACTCCACACAACCTTTACATGAGATACATGAACACGCGGCAGGTATAAGAGCGTCGGATTTCTCGAAAGAAAAAAAAAAAAAAAAAAAAAACAACCAAAAATATTCCTGTCATTGATTAGATTGCTGCAGAGTGAATTTGATACGAATATTACTGCGAATCTTTGAGCACAGTTTGTAGAATATTTTAATTAATTCTAACAGATTCTTGATCAAGATGTCGGAAACTCACTTCGGAAGAAATAACGAGGAATCTGAAGAAGGCCAGCATAGCGGAGCCCTACATCGTGCTTGAAGATCCACCATAGTCGCTTATCGAATAACCTATTTTTCTTCGTCAATTTTTTTTGTTGCTTCTAGTATACTTCTGACGATTCCCAGGGTTCAGAGATTTTTTTCTAAACGAATTCTGAGATTTTCCAGTCTATGCTTGTTCGGTTTTAAAAAATTTATTAAATTCTGTACTAATAATCATTTTGACTGAAAAAAATCGTAGCGACAATTTTCCTAAGCTTAGCAAAATACATGTGATAATTTTTATTTTTGTTCTCTATTTTCGGAATGACTTTGAAATTTCTGTATAATAAGTACTTGCCAAAATTTGAATGAGACTTTGTGAAAACTTTCAGCGAATGGTTTGAATACCAAAAATATTTTTAGAATAGTTTTATAGATAACCGGAGTATACTTAGTATATTTTCAGTATAAATGAGAAATTTTAGAATCAAAAATTCAAAAATACATTTTCACCAGGTACGTAAAATTACAAGATAGTGAACATAATTTTTTCCTTCGAATAATACATCAAAATTAAGTGGCTCTACGTAAAAGTGGTAAAAGTTTTGAGGAATGAGTTTAAAGAACACGCGAATAGAAATTAACGAAGAAGATTTCTTTCGTAACGTTTAAAGTAAAGCCACGAAACAAGGTTAAAAAAAAAAAAAAAAAACAAGTAAAATCAAGAAAAAAGACAAAATAAAAAAAAAGCTTAGAACAGTATGAAAATAAAATGGCGCAAGGCCCGAGATTCGAATAAGGGTAGTATAAGGGTATACCTACTATAGGAAGGGAAGAATTTTATTTATGAGAATAGCTACGACATTCCTTCGTATATTTATAGATATATAAACAAGAGTCTATTGGATAATATTTTACGGTCGTGAACCGTGGTTCGAGGGTTGAATCAGAAATCACGGTATACAAATCCGACACGCAAGCTGAACATCGAGCCTTCCGAGGTTGAAGAACCACTCAACAAAAATAGCATCAAACAGCCTATATCTGTATGAATTTCCTTAGTAGGTATTATAAATTTACTTCGAGTCGCTAATCATACCGACCGCGACAGCGATTTCCTAAATTACGAAGATTCCTTCCTTCCTTCCTTCCTTCCTTCCTTCCATCTGTCAAATGATAGTATTAGATAGTAAAATCGAGTCGAAGTATCAGACGGGTGAACACGCAACGAATCGGCATATTTTTGTCCACAATAAATATCTTCAAATTCACCATTTTTTATGAATTACTTTCTTGTTTTTTTATTTTTCATTTTTTTAATTGTTATTCGAAACCGGAACTTGCGGTCAATTCGCAAAGGACGACGTCCTTCTCACCGAAGCACCAACGAGCGACTAAAAAGGCTCTTCCTGCCGTCGGAAATTCATATTAAATCCGATAATGAGTTCCTTAGAAATATGAAGAATGGATTGCAAACGTCAAATCGATCCGAGACTCGTTCAATTCTAAGCCTCGTTAATCACCGCTGTCAAAAGTCATTTTGTACAAGAATTTCTTACACGACGTGTTATAGGTACGATACGAGATGTCAGTTGAAACTCTGATAAATAGGTCAACCGAACAAAGTCGGACTCAACTTTTGAAATTTCAATAATAATTTTTTTTTTTTTTTCTACTTTAATTTACCACCCGAATACAATCATTTTGCGTGAATATCATTTTTCAGAACTATACATTGCTTAAGTAATACGCGAACGAAAATTACATAAGTGTATAAGTATTGGGGGAGTGTAAATATAGTGTTTTGTTTTGTTCTTTTTTTCAAATTTTTTATTTATACAGTCAAATCGCAGCTTTTGTAATTAAATTTTGGATATAATTCGAAACACGGGGATCCTTTTTTTTGTTCAGATATCATTATGGCCGTTTAATCTGGTCACGAGTTAACGAGAGTCCAACCAGTACGAAACTTATTGAGTCAGCAAGAAATTATCATCACGAGTAAAGTGTTAGGTTTGAACCAATGAATGACCCCGTTGACTCCTGCGTTTCTTTTCGAATCTTGATTATTACATACTATATAAGCAGTGCAAATATCGCCACACGACCATTGCATCTAATAATTAATTAGACTAAGAAAGATATTGTGGCCATTGATCGGAATGATGAAATTTGATTTTACCTATAGGTAGTACGTCTACAGCGATCGATCGAATAATTTAGCTAATCACTTGTTATAATTAGTTATAATTATCGTTACTGTCCGTAAACGAGAACTTTAATATTCATGGACTTCCCACGACTAGTCATGAACTCAAATTTAACTTGATTCGATCCAATGCCACCGGAAATGATCCTAGTTACTCCACTGTACTGACCAATCCAAGTAACGTCGATGCAGCTGATGGTATTTGCTCGGGTTGTTTCGTGCTGAGCTTCCACAGTCTTGATATGTATGTACAAATAATTCGATTATGTGTCTGATTACGTCATATCAGCCATCAATAACATGTCAGAATTGCACTTACAATTTTTCATCCCGATATATATACACACGCATACGATTCAGATGGATAATTAAAATATAAGAATAAAAAAGTGCAATCGTTGAAACTCGACTTGATGAAAAAAATAAATAAAAATATACATCACATATACTTTTAACGCGAAAGTCAAAGATAGGAATAGCTCGATGAATTTAATGGCGTAATTGAATGTGGAATATTTCTTAAGTGACTTGAACGGTGAAAAAATAAAATAAAATCGAAATTTTGTAAAAATTGGAAGACAGGAATTTTTCGACTGGCAAAGTCAGACATCAGAATGTCAAATGGTCGATATTTACCTGAAAGGGCATCATGCTAGGATTCCGATGTACGTTATACTGCCAGATTAATTCTCTTCCTTCAAGATCGTAGCAATTACCAAATTGTTGGTTACAAGAAACGATGGTGGCAATGGCGAGGAGTGAAAAAGTCCACAAAGTAAATGTAGACCACATTTCAGCGATATAAGTGGAAAAAGAATTAGAGACGGTACGTGAACGGATGATGAGAAAATCAAGAATGAAAAGAAAAAAAAAGAAACCAAAGGAACTAAAGACAAAGATATAAATGCGACTGGGTGGGAAAAAGAAAGAGAGCAGAGATAGAGGAAAGAGAGTAACTTTCCAATAGCAATTCCCAACGACTAATGCCTAAGAAATAATATATCTTTAAACGGTTCGTAATACGGAATAATAATGAAAATTCTGTTATGCAGCCACATAAACATACCCAGTATGGTATGAAAAATAATTTTATCTTTAGCTTATGTCCGTGAAACGTGCTGCTACTGCCAGACCAACAATCGTTTATTTATAGCGGAGATACCAGCTGCCCCACCAAATATACTTATTTTACTTTAAAGTGCATCGTGTCATCGAATTACACCAAATTTCTGTATCCATCCTCTTGATTATCCCATATTTTTCCTGATCATCTTCCTAAACGTATAGATACTACATGGAACAGAAATGTACGCAAACGGTCGAAGAGTTTGTCGAGAAAGATCTACGATTACCTAAAAGAAAAAAAAAAAAAAAATATATAAAAAAAATCAAGAAAAGAAAAAAAGAAATATTTTTCTGAATTTCAAAATATCTTGCAGTGCTCTCTCGTATTTCACAGATAAGAAAATATCTACGCTGCAGACATGTACCAAGTAAATATGTGGTATGGATATATATTCTTAGGGTGGTGATAGCCCGATCGTTTTACATTGGGAACCGAGGTCAAGGCTGAGGCATTTTAATTCCATATTTAATCTATCAATAAACTTTTGGGGTTCGATTATTAATCAAAAATTACTTTAGAATTGGTACGAGAATTTTTTACAACTCGTACATAATAACGTGGTGTTGGTATTATCAGAGAGGAGTTCGATGATCCTCCCCCTTTCCTCGTTTTTGGATTATTTCTAAAAATTTATCAGCCATTTTTTGGTCTCTCAAACGTTTAATCAGACAGATTAATGAAATCAAAAACATGTTCTTGTAATGAAACTTGGTTGAACATTAAGAACTCCATTTACTTAAAAAAAAAACAAAAATGAAATAAAAAATGAAATTATTTACCAGATTGGGTGTAAATCACCAGAAACACAAAAATCCGGAAATTGGTAAGAAGTAGCTAAGCTGTAGAATGTACGGTAAGCTTTGGTAGTAAAATAGAGTATTGGTATGTGACTCTAGAGTCAGGTGAATTGGTTCCCACATTCCCGTGCCTGGATCCTCGTGGTACACGCTGCCAAAGAGAATGGTTTTCGCGATTTTGCTCTATTCGGGTTCACTGTGATTTTTCTTTCAATTTCAAGCAAGCCATAAGCTCCGTATCATGGCTGACCGTGAATATGACGAATAAAATCTGCGTAGGTACATTAAACTAGCTGCAAGTTGAAATTTCGCATATTCACAACATCAACTTTTCACAATTCGCATGTGATGCGGAGTAGAAATGTTTCTCATGATCGTGGAATTTTTTTACAATTTTTCAATTAATTAAATTATAAGTATGTAGTACTGATTAGATAACTAAGCTCAATTATTGCGACTGTAGAATAACAAAGTTGTACACTTTTGCAAGAGAAAATCATCAGCTCTTTACCGTGCAAAGATATTTGCCTACAACGAACGATCATGACTCAGGGCCAATAGAAATTTGGCTTTTTTCAAATGGTTATATAAACAGAAAATAAGTGGGCTATTCAAATTCCAGGTATAAATTCATGACTCGCGTGGTTATTTTTACAGAAAGAAATACATATCTACCCCGAATATTATAGCTGGTATTGTGTATCGATCTATTAGATCCGGTCGTCAAGGAACTGCATTTCAATATTCATTGCATGATAAGATTCTGTTACGTAGTTTAACACAGAATGTTATCGTTCCGCGTTTATATTGGCAATATATTTTATTGATAATTATTGTTACAAATTTATCTCTAACCATTGGATGTATATAATTACATGAGATCGGTCTTTGGCCTAAAGTTCCATTCGTTTTTCCCCAATTGCGTGACATTCGATCCCTAAGAATCCTGTCGCCATCACGAGACGTTTCCAAAGTACTTAAGGGACAGTATATATACTAATTGTGAGACAGAAATGAACGTACGAAAGCTCATCAAGTTCAGGATCCCTGAGTATAATAATTCCATTCGCAAATTACAGGCTCAAAAGCGCCAATCTTCTCTAATGGTAACGTTTGAATATATTATCATCGCAAGCTCAACAGACGCGATGATTGCAGAACGATGGTAAAAGCTTGAGACGGGAGCTTTGCGGAATGATAATATGATGATTAGAATCGAGATGGATAAGCATTCAAAAGCACATATAGAATCTGTGCAATTATTGGTCGCTTATTGCACTGAAACCAAAACATTTTATTGAATTGCACAATCTGCAGCCGAAGACGACATATCACAAAAAAAGAGAGAGAGAGGGAGAAGAGGGCACATTTGACAACACGTGCAAGTGCATAAAAGCTCGTGATTAATCAAATGCGAAGAAGAGTAGAAGAAGAGGGAGACGATAGTCTTGCGGGCATCACGAAACGACCCCAGCCTACCAAAGTCCGATTGTCGAGACATCAGAAGTCGTGAGCTTGTTGTATATAAAACGCCCTGAATATCATTTACTTAACTATATTATAAGTGTATTGAACACTGACACTTTCAAACAACTTGTAGTTCGAGGAGCTTATAGTTGCCATTGGCAAGTGCCAGATAGATTGATACAAACACATAATGATCAGTCGAGGGCTCTTTTGCTAATACGAACCACCCGAGATATACTCGGAATTTATATATATTTTCTTGCGTCTACGTGAGAAGGTCTCGAGTCTTCGTCCTTGTCTCAGTCACTCGGATTGAATGTTCTCAAACGATTATAGTCAAGTCCAATGTTTTATCTAACTATTTATTTTCAATCCTTTTTTTTTGTTTTTTCACTTCACACAACAAATCCCTCTATTTTTTTTATTCGTCTGGTGGAAATATCCGTATGATTAATTCTTTCGTTTCTTTATTTCCTTCTTTTTGTATTTTACTCCGAATTCAATTTTGTGTTTTTATCCTTTTCGTTATATCTTTGCAGATTTTCAGGCAATACTAGACCCTTGCTCTGCTTCATGAATTTTTCGCATACTGCAGCATTATCGCAGCTGAAATTCATCAAGGCGGTTGCTTAATTATTTGCAATATAGTATCGATACCGGCCACTAAATAAATCGATAAACTCTCTTAATCGACTAATGAAAATGATTTATACTTGTTCTTACGAATAAGGTACAATTTATTGAGTCAGCTAACGGCATATCATCGTAATTGTTATTGCCAAGTTTCAGAAAATTTGTTACGCCTATTATCAGCCAATGAATAATAATTTGGACCAACGATATAAATATTTGGACAGATATTTTCGGGAATGTAAAGAAATCAACAAATTCTAGCTAAAGTTTATAGGATTCGTGGAGAAATTCATGCTTTTGAGTTCACATTTCGTTGATGAAATGTTTGGAATATTATTATCATAGAACGAATGTACTTTGGAATCTATGTATATATATATTCGTTTTGCAATTAATAAAAAAAAGTTGTTCGATTGTGAGAACCGATTATATGAATATAATCTAACAGTTGTTGGATCGTCTCGTGCAGGAAAAATGTGTTTTTCGATAGGAAGAGTAAAAGATTGAGTACGGATGAAATTGGATGTGTAATAATTACTGTTATATGACAATTTCTTCATTTATTATGAAAACATTCAGTAGCCTTTGGCCAACGGACAACACTATAAATACATTTAAAAAATAAAAAGTAAGTCTGTCATAAATAAAGAGTTATACATTTATCTTATAGCCTATGATAAAAGTATACGATTATAATAGCTCTTGTGACGCGTCGAGAGCGTTGATCCTAAAATTATTTGTACATGTCTCATACCGTCGCTTTCATAATTCGCAAAAACAACTCATTCATATTCGTATACATATATATATATTATAAGTATAATGTACAATATATATATTGAGACGGGGTTTGGGGGCTTGGTTAAAGAAAATCTTAACTACTATTTGCCTAATGTTAAACAATATCAATGGGTATAAAACAGAATATATTTCTTTCAGCGATAATCTTCGAGACGTTGCATAATACCGTGGCATCATAATTTCCATTACGATAATGTAATCGAAAGTTCAGATACATATGGTATGCGGGGGATTTTTCATTATAATTATTATTTATATGAATATTATCATTATTTTTTCATCATTCTTTCAAACGTGATCGTATGTATGTAATAATTATACATACATATGTATATATATATATGTATAATATGTGTATCGATTGAACTCTTATCGACGTTATATTATGTGTATCAACACGAAATTCATGCATTCATTTCTTTCATACAAACTCAATGAAATTTATCATCTCCTTCTTATACATATATATATATATATATAAATGTATATGTTCAGTATATGTGCAAAGCTACTACGTCTACGTATATTAACGTCCAACAATGTGGTTAAACGATACATTTAAGATAAGTCAATTTATATATATTTACAAGTGATATTAATATATTCAATTAATACGCGAAAAAACACCAGGATAAAACGATACGAGGAATGTTTTTTTTTTTTTGTTTTTGTTTTTATTTCAATGTTCTCAGCTCCTCGGCAAGCCGAAGAACCCTACGAGTCAATCTCTGAGTGATACTCAATCCTTGTTAAATTTGCTATCAACGCAAATCGATAAAAGAAAGTTCTCCTTTCTCTCCTTCTATTGCACTAAAGCCAATGGTTGCGCGTGCTGTCCCGCTGGTTGAGCCCTTATCATACCAGCGATACGTCTGAAGGGTAATTGGAGATGGTAAAATGCACAATAGGGCAAAGGGTCCCAGTAAACGAAAAGGGCATCTCTTTTGTCGAGGACAGTCCCCAGGAGATGGGCAGCAACATCTGGGCTTGGTCTCTTCAGTGCATTGGCAACTGCTTCATGGAAATTGCGACCATTTCCGTTTGCAACGAACTGTTCGGAATTATGTCGTGAAAAATGCCTGCAGGGTCGCCAGACTAGCCTGGCATGTACCCCGGTGTGACATATGTAGGGTAAAGCAACCCCCACGCGACATCCGATCGGAACTAAATGTCCTTCGGAATTTAGGGCTAATCTGAAGCTCAGATGTCCTGATATCTTGTGGCCAGGTGACCTTCCGAAAAAGTGATCAAGCCATTCGGAAACCTCGGGTTTATCTTCAAGGATCAAACCTCGGTGCTCGTCTACACGGCAGCTCACGTTTGCCACGACTTTTGAATTTTTCACCGTTGTGCAAGTGAGATAGTGCGAGCCACCAGGATCCCGAATCACAACCCATGGTCGTTTCTCACTGATCTCATGGGCCGAATTTTGGTTCATGAATTCTCTAGCCGTTGGTGGTAGCACGATTTTTGCCCTGTCCCTCATTCCGGCTGGCCCTGCTGCAAGCATGACGTGTCTTCCGGTCCTGAGGGTTCCTCTGTCGTATAGATTCGTCACATCTTCACCAGATTTGAGCACAAAATGGGAGGGTGTTGGAAGTCCAGTGGCTCTGCAATGCCTTAAAAGTTCCAGAGGATCGTCCAAAGATGTGACCTCTGCAGCACCAGGTACGAAACACTCGCATCCCATCAGTTCGAGATGGGGTTTGGCCAGGGCGTCATAGTACGCCGTGGTCGAAGCGCTTACGGGGATGTAATAAGAGGGTTTTTCCTTCTGGACTATGTCTCGAAGAGCTTTAACGTATTGAGCAGCAGTGTCTGGCCCAGGCCTGGGCAGTGTGTAGAACTGTGAACAGGCTGTTGAGAACCTAGCCAACCCGAAGAGGCCATCAACTTCACAGACTACCACTCGAGCTCCAGCTTTGTAAAAATTTCTTGCAAGATGTACAGCTTGTACTGTACTTCCTCCACTTATTAAAACACACCGTTTGTGCCTGACTCGTTCCGAAGCAGGAGTGTACAGGATCGTAAGAAACCATTTGATTATGATCAGAGGCAGCTGGAGAAGGACCCAGATGAGACATAGCCACGTGGAAACCCAAAGAGCTGGAGCCCAGACAATGTAACTGACGAGATTATAGACAGCGTTGAATCCTCCGGTTATTAGTCCCAAGTACCAGTTTAAGATTCTCGTAAGGATGAAGGGTTGTGGTAGACGAGACACGTCCTGTGATAATGATCTGCGATGTCCTAGTCTCGAATTAGGTCCTGATTGGGGTTGGGGACGTTTTGACGAAAGTATCGTCGTTTGGGCACTAGAAATGTTCGATAAACCGGATGAACTCGAGATGCTCGATACGTTCGATACCGTCGATGCCGATCGTTTTAAATTCAGCATTGACGAAGTGATCGACGGTGATGTGGACAAGGGTGATCCTGGGGATGGTGGAGAGGCTGTGCTATTCCTTCGTGATATCGGTGGACTCGAAGCCCAGAACCTCGAAAGATTTTCGCTTCCACAGGAAGGCATTTTTACCGATTATTTTACGTTTTGAATCTATTCAAGGGTTCAGATTACCGTGATTTTATTATTCGCACAGTTTTGCCAAGGCGAGTTTAGTCCATCAGCTGAAAAGTCAGCAAAACTTCGATATGACGATAAAGTTTACCCTTCATACCGGGGCTAAGTCTGATTTATTATTTACCGAGTATAAACCTCAAGTTTTGTAAACAGTTTTGTTTTCGAATTATGGATTTCGCACTTTGACTGGAATTTATCCGATATGATTCAGTCGGACTCCCTCGTCCATGCGGGGCTATACGAGGACTGATTCACCTCGTTTTACCCTTTCGTATTAGAAATAGAAAATGACAGAAATTAGAAAAAAATCCCCAAAAAATTGAATTCTCGACGAACTTTGTCTCTGTGATGATTATTTGCCTGATTTCGGGTACCGGACGTCTTTGGGTTTCGTGATATATATAGTATATATATATATTCACAACACTCGCGATGAGAGGTGTCAATCCAGTGATGATGATTTTGAGTAAGAAAATATTCTAAACAAACGTTGTTTGTCGGTATGCATACACCGCGTGAACTGAGACCGAAGCGGTCGAATCTCTGCTTCTTATGAGCTCTGCATCTTGGGCGCACTATGAACCGTACAGTCCAGTTCGCTTATCTAATCATTGAGCCGCAGACACAGTCGCATAAGAATAATGCGCGTGGTACTATACTTTCGATCATTCTTTCTAGCCAACTCTAGGCCGTATACGTTAAATCACTGACACTTAGGTATATATATATGTATGTAAGTACGTAGCGTACACACCCACGTCAAACCCGAATATATATATATATATATAGTGTAAACAATTCGTAATCTAGATAAGATTCCGACATGCTTGTCGTCCATCACCCTCTAACGATATATGTACTATTTTTATCCCCTGCATAAACGATTCTCGTTCAAGTATATAATACTTTCACCAAAATTACTCCACGCGAACTTGTAGTACTATAATAACGCGGTATAGATAAGATCAGAAATTCGGTATTTTTGCCACACATCATTTCTGTATGCAGTTATCGGTATTCAGGGCTTTTGCAATCACCTATTATGAATTTCGCGGTGCACAGGTACTTTCTCATTTCCTAATAACAAATTGCCAATACATGAAAAGATCAAACCAATCTTCAGTCATATATTGTCACTTAATTTATTCACCTAGAGAAGTTTTTCCTCAGGTATATAATACGATTTACTGAATTAAGGTAAGTGTACCAATTACTGACCCTTTAAAACCCAATTATTGACCCTTATATTTCCCTAAATTTTAAATCGATGATAAGCATTCTGAATATCACCGTTACACAAATCAGTTGCTAGAGACTTAGAGAATACGAATTGATTTTTTGATAATTGGAGTGCTCGCGAATAAGAAGGAATCATTGGGAAAGGTCAATAATTGGGACAGGGACAGTAACTGGTACACTTACCCTAGCAGCGTTTCCCAAAACCCCAGGATTCCATCCCAGATTCGCATATGTTCTATAAAGGACGGTACCTACTATAATAATTAAAAATTGCTGTTTTTTTTTTGTCCTATGTTACCGATTTGCACACTAAATGATAGTCGTGCTATTTTACGTGTGCAAATATGTGCCTTCGCACTTTGGCAAATGGGGAATCATTTTCGATTTTTAGCCAACTAGCAAGTAATTGTTGAATCGAATAAGAAAAAACGAGGAACTTTGGATCATCAGAATCGTGTGTGTTAAGGATGAAAACTGTTCTGCCTGCCAATGCTCGGAGTTTTTCTACCGACTGTCGGCTTAACAAGTCCGGCTATCGATAAGGACGGCAGTCGCAGTTCATGCTCAGAACGCTGTCTGTCATGTCCACAAGCATTGGATTATAGCCTATGTTTTTTTTTTCCAGATGTTCAAATCATCAAACTATTCTCAAAAAAATAGTTATTCCTCGAAATTTTCAGAAAATCTTTTGGATTCCCGTTTAGCTCGGGATATTTTATACCCGTAACGAAATTGATCATACATCGAGTAAAAGGCACGTTCAAGAATCACGAGCTTTGAACTTATGTTGTTGCTTTTGGGTCAATGGCGCCATTATTCGAAACTTGAAAGCTCAAAATTGAACTGCAAATTCAGATCACATTCTGTTCGCAATTTTGATGAACGTTGGGAATTAAAAACGATACAAATCTATCGGAATTCCGAGTTCGATTATTCTCTGCCAAGAAAAACTCCCGAGTTTTAGCAGATGTGAGTGTTAAATTAGCCTTTAAAACGGAACTACGTAGCTAAATAAATTCTGAGATTATGTCCCAGAAGGAAAATACAGATTTGCGTTACTCACCAGTCGTCTTCTTCACGTTTTTCTCTCGATTCTTCCCACTCAAAAAATATCCCGCCTAAAGTTCACGTCAAAAATCAAACAGACGCCACGACTTGTTGCCAAGAAACGACGCACGTGTCAGCCATTTTAATGTTTGACATAAGTTTTTTTTTTTTCGTCAACACCCGCAGCGACGATTTATAGAACTTTTGTTCTTCCTTGTCGAATGTCGGCAAGAGCGAAGATTCGACAAAGCAGATACGGTGAACGGCATGCTGCAGCACTTACTTTCCAACACTGATCAACATCATACTTTCGAAGTAGCCTCAACGATAAAGAAGTCTTCTGTCGAAACGTCCCGCGTTACACATATCGCCACTACGTATATCCACCCAAAACACATTCAGAGATTCCTTTTTACAGCTCGTACATTTGATTGACGAGCTGCGTAATTCAGATTTGTTACGAATGGCACAATAGCGATGAATGACAATCTTTATTGGGCAATTGCGATCTGCTCTATACAGCCAATGTAGGACTTTTATTAGCACCAAAGATCTCGAACCAAATTTTCAAGAGTCCGCATTCTGATTCACCCCAAATGTTTTTACGAGTACTGAAGATAAGAGACGTAGAGAATCATCTGCTGATGGGATTCAAGTGAAACTCGTTGAAAATGAGCAAAAGTCCAGTACCTACACCGAAAGGGAACTGTTCCCAAGTTCATTATCGGAATGAAAAACTTGTAATTATATTTTAATGGTGTATAAAAGACTTTACGATCACGATGGCATATAAATCCTGAGATTGAGGAATCCGCGTTCATTTTTGAGGAACTTGGGAATATCAGGTTGACCAAAATACTAGTATTTTTTCACATACCTACTTCTGGTGAGAATTGGTAAACCTCGTCTCTGGCACGTCCGGCAATAAACAGTTTGGCAAATTCACCGTATATCGTGTGTAATAAAAGGTCGAGCAAACTTTGGCGTACGGATTGCGAATCGGAGTCCTGAGGGATGCTGAAGCCGGTCGTTAACCTTGCAGGACCTAAATAGAAGGATTTAAGGGATGATTGTGTTCGGCTTTCCGAAGTCACGGACGTGGTCCAGCCCGCGCACATCATATACCCACCAGCCTACATTTCCTCTTTCTGAAAGGATCGCAGATGGCCGTTGTAAACTTTGGTCATAAACCATCTCGCTATCTCAAAGTCGACGAGGTGAGATCCTTCCAGCCATACTACGAGGGTTGAACTCATGATCCTGCTGCTGCTGCTGCTGCTGCAGGACGAAAAAGGACGAGGATCCTTTGCCAAAACCATCCGGAAGAAGGAAGAAGGAAAAAGGTAGAAGATGCCAAGAAAGCATCCTGTCCATTTTCCATCTCCATCCTAGGGTACCCGTCACATACAACCCCCGTAAAAGCCCCAATATAAGGGTATTGTCGGGGTGGCCAAGGAAAGGGCTCAGAATTTAATACCAGGAACGAAGTGGCCCTGTGGAAAGGGGGTACGCGTATATACGTGGGCAAATGTACATACCTAGGTGGACGTAAAAACGACATAGGGTATGTGGGGAGATAGATATACCAACGTAAATCCATCCCTTGGCCGAAGGATATTGGCAGAGGGGACCTTGTAAAAGATCTTATTAGATGAGAGATGAGGGGGACGATGGGATGCGATGCTGCGGTAACGGCCGGTGGCCCAATAAAATCTCTTTTCGCACACAGGGTGCTACCGTCACTAGGGTGCTTAACCCCCCTGATCGTAAAACGGGGGCCAGGAGCCAATGAGAAAAGAACATGATCCAGGGCGCCCCTATTGCCCCCAGGTCTTTCGGAGGCGGTCGTCAAGCCAACTTCGAACGAGTAATGGCGAACATTCCGAGGGCAAAAGCGATATGCCCTCGTACCTATACGATACTTCTATCAAATATTAAACTCTCCCAAATTAATCTCGTAAAATAGATCGTCAGGTTTAGCTGGTGTAATAAGATAACCTTCTTTTTTCCCGTATTAACGGTATCTGATACGAGGAGAAAACCCTTTCTCACATTTTTGCTACCAGATTCTCCGGTATACGACCGAAATATAATAGAACAGATTCTGCAGATCAAACATTCACTTTTACTCAATTTTCGAATGAGCTGCTCGGCTGCAGCCCGTGCACCTTGGAAGTTGTTTTCGAATGGATGGATGCACCTTCTGTGTTTATTCAGGAATCTTGTCACAGTGCAGGAAGGTGATAATGAATGTGGCTTGAGGATGAAACTGATGTGTCATGGACTTCTGTACCTCAAACGATTACAAAGTTACGCTATATTAATACCAAAATTTTTCATTTTTTATTCTTGCGACTATTGCAGATTATGCACCACGCAACATATTTCGATGAAATTTCCTGAGCATGCTCACGAAATGTGCGACCATCGCGTTTTGGAACATTTTATATTGCTAACTCCAGTATTTCGGAGGGTATGAACTCATTCATGAAAAAGAGGATCTTCATTTCCAGTTTCTTCCTGATTATCACCAAAAAAGCAATCAGAATATCACAAAATCTCCTCATAGAGTGATCGCAACGTTTCTTCTTATTCCAAATGTGACTCAAATTCATTTTCAAGTGTCGGTGTAGCTGAGTGCTGCCCTGCTATAGTGAGTCTATAGCTTCACTCAATGAAATGAATGTTGAACTTTGAATCTGACTTCTTTCTATTTTCTTCATAATTAGGTGATGCAGATAAACTTTCTCTGTAGCTCTTATGTCTGTCCAAAGAATATTGGATACTGAATAGGTACTTACTGGTGATGAGTTCTACTACGTGATCGATCACGATAATTCGATTGCAGTAATTTGAATCGAAAAACGTTTTGGAATAATAATTCTATAGTGTATGTACGCACATGGGTACAGCGTTATTCAAAATCTCCTCGACTGTAATTAAAAATCGAAAGCTTCGAGATCTATTATTCATGTTAAATCAAACACTGTACAAGACTCTGCTCAAACCAATGATGAACATATTCTTATTTGACAAAATCGTGACCTAACGTCATTGATTCTGCGCCGGAAGCTATAAGCATAAGCAGAAGCAAAAAAAAAAAAAAAAAAGCAAAAGCCGAAACCATCTATCGTTGTTATGGATGATATAAAAATTCCAGAGCATCGATTGGTTGATTCGGAATTTGCTTATTATAGCTTCCGAATCAGAATCAATTACGTTAGAAATACATAAATGTTTCAATCTATTTATTTATAGCTGAGTATCTGACCCTCAACCTAAACGGAATCCAATTTCATGAAAAATATTTTACTTTTTGGACTACCATCGATGGTAGATTTGTGATTTTGCAACGAAGTTGAGCTTCGACATGGGCGTTTATTTCCTGCGCGAGAAATACCTTCCTGAGTTTCCACCTTATAATGGTCTGAACAGAAGTTCGAATGTCTATTGAGCATGAAATATTGAGAAAAAAAATAACGTCTTTCCTGGATCAACCACATCTTTGAAGTCAAAGTTTTGTTAAGACAGACTCGGTCGTTGTGAAGAAATGACTTGAAGAAAATTATTGCGCATCTCTTAGACGGAAATTCAGGAACTTCTCGAATACACGCACGCTGTAAAACGAAGCGTGTACAGAATTTTGGGAATGGATTGTATTTATTCCAGCGTTGAGATACTGCCAAATTTATTTGTATGGAATTTCAGAAGATATAATATTATTAACTGCAACAAATCTACAACATCTTCTGTGATTCTACTTTGCACCGATATTCTTCCAAGAAATTTGCCAAAATCGTTCAAATTCGGAGTAGAATATGAGCCGTGAAGTTTTAATCACCGTGAAAATTTCCATGTCTACATATCCCGTTCATCATCAAGAACAGAGCGAATTCCTCGCGCCCTTTTACAATCCATAATATAAAAATTATTCTCGACACGTACCAGCCATTACCTCTGGAAAATTGGAGTACCGTCGAGCTGCAGCAGCCCTCGATATAACTGCGAATAGCAAATATGCTGACTAAGAATTCCCGTAACTGGACGCCATCACTGCAGGCCCGACCCTCGGATGAACTTTGCACAGTGAACCAGGGATCAGAGAATCATCTCCCCGGGTGTTGGCATGGAAACACATCGTCTGCCATGCTGCCTATGGGCGTGGGGTCGATCTCGGGGTTATGACCTAAAACCCAATAGTTTCTATCAGCGGGTTTTGGCCGATGGCCTCTGGCAAATTTCGCGAACTTTTCTCTCATCTCGAAAGATTCGTTGTAATTATCTTCACGAAATTGAATGCAAATCCTATGCATACTCTTCGTGTTTTCCTAATCCCGGAAGGCGTAGCGTGACAGTTTGAAATATTTTTAAAAATTAGGTAATTTGGAAACAGCCGGAAGCCAAAAGCCATCCGTTTTTTACTTCACTTCTAATCCCAGCTCTTTTGGTTGAGATTTTAATCGCCTGTATATTAATCTAACGTCACCGGATCACGAAAGGCCACCTTTTTTTCTGGATTTACTTTATTTTTCTATTTTTCTATTTTTTTTTTTGCACACGAGAGTTAGAAGTCTCCACGTTACGTACCACGTAAGTATATCAATTTCTGCTTGCGTCTGTTTCAACCGTCGTAAACCCAACGCGTTAGCTTTTTTCCCCACTTTTTTCTACATTACGATCAGGTGAGCACATTATAACTGTCACTGAAATCGAGTGATATAGGTAGAACACGGTACCCGCATTTCTGTATACACCGACAAAAGAAATAAAAACAAGAGGACAAAACAGAAGAAAAAAAAAAAAAAAAAATTAAAAAAAATTTCAAAAGGAAAAAGAAGTGAGAAATTTGTCACGGCGTATCGCGTTGACTCACTGCGGTTGACTAAAGACCAAGAACTAAACCGCGTCAGTTGATCTTTCAAAGTTTTGGTCCAGCCGTGGAGCAGAATTAGGATGGAAGTCAAATGCCAGAAGGATCAGGAGACGGATGCTGCGGCCGGAGTTGACCGAGACACAATAGAAATCCGGGAAAACTTTTGGCCACAAAGAGTTAAGAAAAGAGCAATATAACCATATAACTGCAGTACGAAGAAAGGAAAAGAAGAAAAGAGAAGAGAAGAGGAGAGACCAGCAATGCGTTTGTTGTGCGTGTTTCACGTCCGTCAATTCACGGTGTATATAACATTTGAACGAATGTCTGCTCACGTACTACATACTACGACGTCTATTCAGAAATTCGTTCTTCTGTCATTAGTGGACTCACGGCTTGAGTCAGGATTTTATTGCATGCGATTGCCTAGTTTTTTGCCGAGCTCTTGCGGTCATCTAACGGTCATCCTCCTGCAGCCCGCGATCCTTGGATGATGTTTATTTGATCTTTAGAATTTGTGACATAATATTAGCTCCAACTTCATGAAAATTATTACCCAGTAAACGAAAACGAATCGAGTATGTGAAAAACGGAATTAAACAGAATCCTAAAGACTTGTACGTCAATTCTTCAGGATTGAAAAGAATTGACACACAATTCTTTTCAAATCAATTTAATTCGTGTTAATTCTGTTTTTGACACACTTAAGTCGTTTCAATTCGTTTTGGTTTACTGGGTAGTTCCCATTTTTTCTAAAAGCAGATAAAGTAGGTATAGCAAAATGATAAATTTGACAAATTTCAGGATCGAATATTGGTGGGTCTTGTTCTCTTGCTCTTTGTCGTTTATTCACCAATTACAAACAAATTCATGATTTAAGATGCAATTAAGCTCCCGAACCCGGTATGATATTCGACAGGCCAGGAATCGACGGTGGTTTTGCCATATTTGCGAGGTTTCCGATGTTACCAAGATTTCCCATAGTTCCAAAACTACTAAGTAGTCCCGGCAGGTTGGTGAAATTATCAAGTGGCATTTCCAAGACTCCGAAAGTTCCAAGGTAAAGTTTCGATCCATGAGTTAAAGCGCTGATACCAGGGATTCCCGGAAAAGTTCCAGATGTCGAATCTCCACTACCCGATATCGGGTTTGGCATATTAGGCATAAACGGTATCCCCAGAGCCCGTGAATCTGCAGTCTCAACGTTCTCCACTGCCTTTGATTCCGATGGAATTTCTTCTTCTTTCACATTTTCAGCCTCTCGTCCAGAATCCTTTTCGATTTCGGTCTCAATTGGTGCCGATGTGATTCCTGCGATTGAAAAATATCGATTCCTCTTACCAGTGAGAAGAAAGTAAAAAAAAAAAGAACTTGAATCGTTGAAGGGAATCAATCCAATGAATTCACAAAAAATCCGCGATTTCTATACGATCGATGTGTAATGGGATAATTTTTGTGGACGCAAAGTTGGTTGTTCAACAAATTCTTTGGCTTGTACCGTTTCTTCTTATTTTTTGGAGCTTTCTTAGCTCGTCTTGAACATGTGTGTATATATTTTGCCACATAATAATTTACTGCCAATCACCGGAAAACGTTAACTACAGGTCAGTCACAGCTGGCAAGAATCGTAAAACGTTTGCTTCTTATATTTTCTGTTTTGATTGTTTATTACAGCTATTTGCGAATGAATCGAAGTCGAGAGAAAGAATATACCTGATATTAATTTTCGAAAAGGATCGGCTATTTACTTACCTACAACGAAGCACGTTCCTATGAGTAATAGGTGGATTAATAAAAGACGAAAATTCGAATGAGAATTCATATTTATTCGAGGATTACTGCGGCTCTGTCAGCTTGTGATTTTGCACTGATCTTTTATACTCGTCAGTATACTTTTAGGCTGGAAGGAAGTTCGAATAAGTCACGGTTAACGGACCACGTGCGATACATAAGAAATTATGGTAAAATATTTGATAAGTTAAAAAACGAAACTCTAACCTGCTCAGAATAAATAAATAGACAGTATGACGATTAGATTGTGCGAATTCTAGTTATAGTCACTAGTTCCCAAATTAATTCTAAACTATTAGCATCCGAACGAGCGCTGGAAAATCTACTCGAAATCGTAGGGCGAAGTAATTTGACTGCTAAAAAACGGGAAATGTTAAATTTCCTCCGAAAATTAGATAGCGAAATTCAAATTCAGATGAACGGTATTAAATCTTGTCAGTGACCCAAGCAAAGCCTAAATCAAAGAATTCTTTGTCTTCGTCCTATTGAGTGCTGATTTTGTTGCTGTTTGGATTTGGGGTAGAATTGTCCGAAATTTCAACGTCCTCGGCAATTGGGTCATGTGGAATTTCCGGTGGCCGGAATAATCCAACGATCGATTCCCACCATTCGTTGAAATTTTCGGCAGCATCTTGAAATATTCTCAACCGATCATCGGTAACGTTTTTCAATAAATCCTTCACTCGGTCTGTGGCTGCTGGAAAACCCGAATCAATGATGGCCGCGTTTCCTGATTCCGCAGATAACATTTCCACTGAAGTTGCAGAATTCCTTGATTGGGTAAATAATTTGCTGCGCAATTTATCGAAACCCCGATTTTTCGAGAAGTCAAATGATCCCGCTGCTTCTCCATTTTCCAATTCTTCATTCGGCAATGTTGCGCCTGTTCATGTTCAATGATGGAAAATAAATAATTTTACCAGATAAAATTTGGCGAGTTAAAATTATCGACGGTGTCTCAAGGTTTTGAATTATTTCCGAAATTATTGCACGATTTGAGTCGACGGTATTGGCGTGAGAATGCAATCAATTGCAAAAAGTTTTTCAAGAAATATATTAACTAGGATAAATTGTCGATACTCACAATGAGAATTGCAGTTCAGTCCTGCAGTTAGTAAGATCGAGAAGATGAGGAATCGGTTCATCGTGGATGTAGTGTGAATTGTTCGACGACTGCATGGATCTTTTATAGCACATTTCTCCTCAAATTAGCGAAATAACGCACGCGGATATCTTTATCGCATTCTGATAGTTTATTTAGGTTACGGAGTCTAGAACCGTGACACAACGAAAAATCGTTGCACAAAGTCGTTATTCTGTATCGCAATTATTTGTATTTAGGTTCGTCGTAGTCTGTCGTGATTTATGTTGAGAAAGATGGGCGACAGGTGAGTTCAACAAAATCGAGTGTTTCGCAAAAAGGACCAGTTCAACATAATCCGATACCTGAATCGTTCAATTTTGATCTAATTTTTATAATTTCACGTAATCTATAAATTATTGACGAATTTCTAATAAAAAAAGTCTTCGTTTCGAATCTATAATGTCTGCAGCTTGTCTATGATTCATCGTTTTACGATGCCGATATGGATATCCCTGTCATTGTTTGTCACGTAATTTATGCGGGTAGCATCTGCACTTTCGACTAATAAAAACTCACGCAAAACCATAAATGACGTAAGGAAGCGTCTGGAACTGAAATTACAACACTTTGCAAGGGGGAAAATACCGATTATTTCCTGAAGGTTACAAAACAATTTCTATTCTGAGTCAAAAAAATCTCTATACAATTTTGGAAGTCATTCAAATTTTCGACGAGATTAGGAGCACTTTGAGAAAATCCAAAATCATCCGAATTCTAAATTCCTCTTGTGTCGCGAATCTTATTCAGTTTTTCAAATGCAAACGTTACTATTTGAATAATAATCCACACGTTAGCTTTTCAAAATCAGATGATTGCTTGTGATACAATCAGTAATTATCTTGAAATTGTAATTTGTTACGAAATAATTATCCTCTGCTCCAAATTTCGGATGCAGATAAAAAGGGGAGAGAATAAGACGCCTTTTATTTGTTGTAATCGTTTTTTTCTGTGTTTCTTTCATTTTTCGTGTATGTTACACACTTTCAATCGGGAATCAATCATCAATATCAGTTGCTAGTCGCCTATTGTTATAATCGCAATCGTAGGTACAATACAATTCAAGAAATCAATACCCGCAGTCGTGGGACTCTTTTTAGCCGCCGTCAAAAAGCTTCCAACGCTTTCCGTGAGGCAGCAGCACCAGACGGACGTTTCAAGTACACAAAACTCCAAAAACCACGCAAAACCTTCGTGAGTACCATCGATTTCAAATTTCCTCTCAATACCCCGAACGATTATTCGCAGGTTTTTCATCGTTTTGTAAATGACGTCCTCATGAAAAAAAAAACGATTTTTTTCGCTCATTCAAATTCATTCGATTTTCGAACCTAATTCCATATATGCTTCGCTGAAACATTCGTTTACGTTTGATAAATAAATATTCGATGAAACATCAAAGAAAAATCTTTTTCAAAAAACGATGAAAATTGTCTTAAAAAGAAAAGTTAAGGGATGCAGAAGATCGTTGGGGGTGAAAACGCGGAGAGCTTTTTCCCGGGTTTCCATGGTTCGGTGGTGAGCCGCGTACTGGGGTTAAAAAAAAAGAAGAAAAAGAAAAAGAAGAAAAAAAAATGGATATGGTGGTGGCGTAGGTGTGTTTCGTAGATATACATATATATCTATACGCAAGGGCCAGGGCTAAGACCGTATAGCTCGCAACTTACGCGAGTAATGCTTGATATTTTCGGTTCGTAAAACTTTATGGATGGTAATAACGCGCAGCGAGCGCTCGGCAGACTCTAAAATTTCTCTCTGGCTTCGTACGCCGATACACCATATACATATACGTATATTCACCCTATAGCCATACGTGGGCACAGGTCTGTACCTACTAACACACTCGTATTTCCACCCCCCGCCATTTTCCATCCCTTTCGTTCACCCATGTCAAGTTTTGGCTCGACGTTGCGGGGTCCCCCTTTTTCATTTCCGCGCTTTCCTATTCCCGCGCTTTTTTCGTCTCTTATACTTTTCTGGCCCATTCTTTCAGGGGTAGATATTACGTGTAGGTATACAGGTTGATTCAGAATTTATCATGGATATATTTCCTGGCGTGAGGGTCAAGATTTCGAAAGATCCTTGGGCAGAATTGCCAATATTTTTAATTTGAAAAATACGAATACTAAAATTGCGGGGGGTGATCTATGGAGTGATTTTTTGAGTACTTCTTTGAAGGCGTTCTTTATGATACAAAGTTTTCATATCTCGAACGATCGCTATTCTAAGATTCATTCTTTTGGCTGTACGGAATTTCGATCTTTCGATCTTTCGCTATATTTTTTTGATTGTTTTGAAACGATCCCGATTTTTTCTGCACTCAAAAAACGACATTTATATTATCCGTTCTCCAATCGAATGTTTCGTTCATTGTTAAACGAATTTTACAGAATCCTGGACGATGCCGAAGAATTTCTACCTATGCTCCACTATCGGAAAAATTGTCGATTGAAAGTTACCTGCTTCGCATATGGAAATTCTGGAAAAAATTCTGCAGTTTCTCTGAGCCATGTAGATTTAAAAAACTGGAGAGTAAATTACTAAATCTCACTTATGGCCAAAATTAAAGAGAGAAAAATCGTAGAAATTTTTTGATTTTCTCAATGATTATGAAAATAAAAATCTCAATTTTCACGAGGGTTGATCCTGTAAAATATTCGTCATGAATTCTGAATCACCCTGTATGTCTGTATGTAAATACTTACGATCACATTGATACAGGTAGACACACACACATACTTGTGTGTACAGAAACGTAAACCCACTCTGTATTCAGCCCTCACTTCCCTAGAGATATATTCCGTCGAATCGACCCGGTCGGTGCCACTGCAGTAGAGAACTTCCATTCTCGTTACCATTTCACAAGAATACACAAGCCGGATCAACTTTTTCCTTTATTAATGTACTTGTTCATTTATCAGGACATGCAAACGAAAATTCAAATTTTATTTCATTTCTGTAGGATTTTTCCCTTATAACCCCATAATGATTATCAAATTTGTTGTTTTTGTCAAATAAAATTCCACCTTATGCAGTTGCGACCGAAGACAGAACTCGACGTTACCGGCAGTCGTACGAGTCGACAAAAAGGTTGGCAGAGTCTACCGCAGATGGCGATACTCGACGATCCAGAATTGGCGGGGGAATTCGCTTCGGTAGTGATCGAAGTCATCAGCCATGAGGCGATTTTTAATAAGTGTAAACTATTTTTATTAATTGTAAAAAACTGTAATAATACACTTTTTACACAATAACAATTAGTTTTTTAGTCGAATATACTCATAAATGAATGAGTTTTTGAGATGATCAACGCATTGATCCGGTTTTAATAAATAATCGAAAACTTCTTCTCTTAGGAAAAAGAAATATGTGGTTTGGAAAGAAAAAAAAATTACATTTACTATTCAAATATTTCATCTCACCGCGCGAAATTGACAGGAAATAAGCAGCGTCTTCGTACCTGTACGTGGGCGTTATGTAGCGTGGGTATAACTAATTCAAGAACTGGAATAAACGTATGGTAATTTAACGAAGGTGTAAGTTATAACACCTGACGAGGGCCAAAAGATTCGAGTCTTCTGGTCCCACGGGCCTTCGGCAGTCCGTTCAATCTTTCGCCTCGTCTTGCGGTACAAGTTGACAAAAAGTCAAGAGACAAGCTAACTTTTCAATCATTCTGGATAATTTTTGGAACTCAGTTTATTGAAAGAAATTATAAAAATTCGTTTGTTTTTTTTCCTTTACCTCAAAAATAATTACTCGGGCCGCGGTCAAAGCCGCGTCTTCCACGTTCTACAATTGTACGGAATAAATAAATCGGAGAAAAATAAGTCCCATAGAAATTTCGTCCCCAAATTCAAAACGGACTATTTCAGCGTGGCGTGGAAATAGTCGGGACAAGAAAAAAAAAAAAGGAGGACCTCAAAGCCCACGAAGAAGAAGACTGCGTACGTGTAAACAAACTGAAAAGCCACGACGGCCAGCCGAGCGGATGTGCTGCAGTCCGTCGACCAATTTCGAAGGCGATAGGTGGTTCATGAGTATATGTGTTTATGAAATGCCCAAAATTTAGAGTCCGAGAATAAGTTTCGGAGTTGATGGCTTATAGCCATGGATATGAATGTTTATTGAAATAATTTAGCGCCAAGTTATTCACTCGTTACGTTATATAACAGTGATTACATCTTTCGGATGCAGTATGTATATGTACTTATGCTAGAAGGTACTTGAAATTCATGCTAAACTTGTCAGCCCACGACGACAATTATGCCCCTCAATTTTCTCGTCGTGAATATGGAAATTTTGAAGAGAACATTAAAAGTGACAAAAAGCGTAGGATATCAGAATAGAGAAAAAAAAAATCTTGTTATAAATTAGTACGAACTACGAAAGTCAGAGTTTCTTCGATCTCTCATCAAGCTGAACACGAAAAAAAAAAAAAAAAAACTAATAAAAAGACATTTACTAATTTCATGCTAACGTCAAACTTTACATTTCAATTAACGCATGTACAAAAACCAAAGTAAGAAAAAATCAGATAGCTTCACGGCTTTGTTGGACACTTTGAATTTCGTGGTCAATTAGTTTCGGGATTAAATGTGTTCCGGCACTTTTCTGGCTGCAAATCTATCACACATGTGTGATATATCACACACAAGCAGGTTTATTTCCATGTTCAAAAATTTTTTGGTCTATCTTGCCGCCGGGCTTAGTCATTTGGCATAATGTTTTGGGAATAGGATAAGCCGCCTTCGCAGCTGCAGGGGACCTTCGAAGTTAAATTAATTGAGACTTGGCAAAGTGGGGTAAAATATACGTAGGTAGGTATAGATATGGATATATCACAATAGCGTTATTTATTCTATTGGTACGTTGTCTGGATTCGATTTAATATCTGTATACCAAACGATTCCCCCCCACCGAGCTAATCTCCACTTTGATGAAATAATAAAATATCATCACAATCACCGTGATGTGGTCATAAACATACGCCAGAACCTGGGAAATGGTCAAGTGCCAATAACTCGATATTATTAATTAATCATCGTATGAATCGAAGTCCAGATTTCTAGCCGCGGATACGACCATTACATTCATTATTTCACGTATGTATTGCAACCGTCGGGTCTTACATTCTGTCAATTTAGCAAAGATTTTGAATCTGAATGAAGCAAAGAAAAAAAAAAAAAAAAAACAAACACAAAAACAAACAGCTCCAAAATCTAATATTAAGGAGGACCGCTCTTCGTTATAAACTTCTATATTTCTATTTATTTTCAAATTCGTTCTTTCACTCAAAAGAAAAAAAAAAAAAAATCATTAGGATTCGAAAAAACCTGAGTGGATCCTTTTTGAATAAAATGTAACCTCTGTATACCGAATGGGTGCTCGAAGAATCTTGGGAAAAGCTTGAAGAATTGAAATATCGAAAACTATGACAAACAGAAGTTGCAGAAGATGGAAAAAGGATCAATTTTTCGAAGATTCATATAAGCTGTACCATTCCCCTGAACAAATCCAAAGCCGTGATTTGTGAAATGGAGTATCACCATATCTCAAGCACACGTCACGCACGTAGCCAAATAGACATTTACAGTGTACCAAGCTAGATGCAAGAACGAGTATCCTCTCCAAGTTACAAGTATAGAATAAGGTACACTGAACTCTCGACTGTAATAGGTGCGAGTCCGGTTGTCAAGCGCGGTTATTCTTCAAAGTCCTTGTAAAAAAAAAGTCTTCGATCCTTTATTTGACTCGTCTCCGCAAGATATAGGAAGTTCAAACCAGCCTTTTGCCCATGCGAGGGCTGAACACGGGGCCCACGACGAGCTGTGAATATACTTTTCGAGAAATTCTTATACATACCTATAATGTTTGTCGAGGAACGGGTGTTAATTACTTCGGTAAACTTGAAGCGGCCGATCATGCGACGGCCGTCGGGTATAAGCCCTCGAGAATCTTTCCCTCCGTATCTGAAGACAGTACGTCGCGAGCTGCAGGTGCAAGTCGATTGCATCTGCCCCGGGTCGACTTCCGTGTGAATAAAAAAAAAAAATTCAAAAACCAAAATAGAGCCAAAAAAAAAATTAGTAGTTATTTTTCTCCGGGTAAAAAATTTCATACAATCAGTCGCGGTTGATCCAAGTCCATTTCAATTATGCCTGTATAAAAAAAGTGCAGGAATATCGTGGAATATACGTAAAAGCTTTGCCTTTCAAACAAAAAATGAAATTTGGCAAAAAATTCTGCATCCCCGAGTTTCGAGGGTGTGAGAAAATTTCGTCACATCAAGTGGAATAATCCTTTGCCGCATATATTCGACCCTGAAGTGTTGGTGGCGTATTAACGGGATGTTAGAATGCACAATAAAGTTTTGTGTGATCGCACAGTGACGCGGGAAAGTGCCACTGACCGTTAATGTCTATTGCTCTAAAATACACACACGTATACGATTTCAAGTTTGTGCTGTATTACACTTAGAGATATACTTGCATGTTACCCCGAGTGTTGGTGGTGATGGTGGGGAGACAAGAGGGGGCTAGTTGGGGGGGGATACCTACTTGTTTTTATAATACACGTTAAATAACTTAACGACGTCTTAGTATCGGGCAAATTGATTCCATAACGACAATCCCGGAATTAATGTACAATAAAAATATTACGTTCGTAATTAACTGAAGCAATTGCTTTGACCGGTTATGTATACATATACCTACCACCATCCGACACGCCAGTCTCTCTTTCGACTTGTCACACTGATCTCTTCTCCGTATACTTCGAAAGTTCATTTTTTTTTTTTTTTTTTTTTTTCTTCGCGACTGGATCGAAAAATTTCAATGGCAAAAATTGGATCTTTTGATTATCCGCCTCATCGGTGGATCAGGAAATAATTCATAGTTTAGTCAGAATGTGTAAATCTGTGAAGATCGTTACCATTGACCTAGTATAGTGTGTTGTGCTAGTGATCAAAGTGAAGTGTAATAAAGGCAATGATCCAAAGTGCCCATGCAGTTGAATGAAAGAAAAGTTATAATCAAGGAAAGTTGAGGGATGGTAAAAAATAAAAAATTAAAATAAAATAAAAAATCGTTGGTTATACTCAGTATCGAAGAATCTTTGCGTGTTTCGCGTGACTGGTACTAATTGGGAAGTGATTGGATGATAAAATGCGAAATAGTAACAGTGTTTCGAAACGGCTTGACCGTCGGGACGGCCAACGGTGCCAATGGGGTGAGCGCGTGCGCCTGTGTACACAACTATTAAGTGCTTACATTTATGCCTGTCATAATTGGCTCCGTTAAATGAACAGAGAGGTTGAGAAATTAGCTTGTGGGTAATAACCTGGCTATTTATTAACACGTGAAACAAGACGGCGGTCAAACGGCGTCGCGGGGTGTATACCGTCCGACGGCCATCGTCCTCTCAAACGCGTTCGCCGTTTCTTTCCCTCGTTTCAACGAATTTTAGGAAAAAATAAATAAATAAAATAAGGCCGCTTATATTCTATGGTGAGTAGGTTTAAATTTCCCTCCATTTTTTATTCATTTTTTTTTGTTACCCCCTTCATTTTCATTTACCTTGAAAAATTCAAGGATCGAAAAGCTCGAGCTTCGATTCGACGTTAACGACTCGAAATGTGGATATAATTTATCAGGTTATGGCGGTCTAGGGTGATCACGAGTCCATTGATTCCTGAATATTTTATTTGCTCATTGCAGATAATCTCGGGCCTAATTTTACCCTTCTAGTGTCTGTTTGCGCTACAGGATCCTCGTTCGATTCATATATATTTACATACGTGATTTATAGGAGCTATTTTCGTAGGTATGAGTATAGAAATTCAGAGCCCTATAGCCTCTATACGAATAAATATAAGTTTGACTATAGCTCTGCCTGAGGATGCGAGACAGATCCTTGAGCATTGAATATGAATATATTGTGAAAAAAAAGTCGTAAATAACCGTCTTAACAATATTTAGCTAAACACAAAAGTACAAAGGCAATATTTCACAAGTTTTATAAAAATTTTGTGCATACGTATATGTAGATATACGAGAGTGTATCTTTTCCACCGTTTTGCTTTTACTTTATTCGTCATTTTATTAAACCCCTAAGGTATATTTATGTATCGGTATGTTGAATTGCATTGGCTCCACGTCTCGCTGGCGTTGCAACTTTTCTATTTTTGAGAACGAAGTAAAAAAAAGGAGGCTGGGGTACGCGACGAGGGCGCAAGATGCAATAAATTCCTTTAGAGCGAGACCCGGAGCAAGGAGATGGCGACCTGGCCAGAGAGCCTGCACAAACACAACCCGTCCGGTCAGCTGTATACAATAATAATAATAATCATCATTTTTATGACACTGACGCTGTTCTCGCAAAGGATCCCCTCCTTCCCACAGGCACAAAAAATTGAAAAAATACATATATATGGTATATACGTACATACCTACACTTTCCAGATTTTTGAGAGATAGAAATTTTACCCTTGCCTCAGCAAAAACCCTCAATCTCCGCTCACGCTACCTAGATCAGTATTTCTTTTTCTCTATTTCGATTATTCCAAAAAGAGAGAAAATCTGACAGAGTTTCATGGTCGGAAAGTTTGCCAGTTTGCAGTTCGTACATTGGATTAGAGAATAATTATCTCGTTACGAATTAAGGAATGATGAAAGTGTATCGGACGAACTGCAGAGTCTGAAAGCTCAAATCACTCACGGCTTTGCGTTTTTGCATAACTTCTTCTGATTCCTTTATCAATTGGATTCGAAACTGAATCCTAATTCTTCAAGAATTTCACCCAGAACTTGAAGTCGTGCTCGAAAGTAAATAATTCTGGTATAGGAAAAAAACGTATATACGAGACAGTATGAATCCATGCGTGATACTACGCGGGTATGGAACAGCCTGGATACCGGACAACATCCCCTTGGCAAGGGCTGGCTCGATCGATCTCACGCATGCAGCAGACACACCCGCTTACCTACGGCTTACACATGGCATGTCGGGTGGTGCGTGGGCACATTTGCTATTCGTTGACTTAATTTTTCAAAGGAAAATATTGGTCACCATCAGACATCGTTCTTATGGTGATTGCCAAGCCACGCACACCTTATAGGTATCCAAGAAGCGATAAGGATACGAGAATTAAGGACACGAAATGCGTTATATCGTGAAGTTTTTTTTACCTCCGCACCCAAAACAAAGGTGAACAAGGCGTATCATTTTTTTTCTACAAATTTTAAGACCTGAGGCTTATCGATGATGACTTGGCAATCATCGCCTGCCTGGTAATCTAACAAATGTCAATCATAGGAAGGATGAAGATTCCAATCTTGTCGAGGATGTGGTTAGAGTACGTCTAGGTACGTGAGAAGCTGGTGCAGTGCGGTATAATTCCATCATTTTATTTTTCCGCACCCTGCGGGGTCTTGTGGATACATATAGGTAGGTATATGTGTAACTGGTATGGAGATCTGCATATATGTATGTACGGGTATCCACCGTTCAGCGTCACCTCACTTATCCTTATTTCCTAACCCGCGTACCGCGCGCTACTATTATGTAGACAATAATGGCTGGCACATAAATATTCACGCTGGCAACGGCCGTAAACGCTACCGTCGCTGCTTCCAGCTATGGTGGAGCCATATACGATTCAAAGGTGCACTGCTCCTACATGCACAAAACACCCCACAAGAGAACTTGCATCAGAAGGTCTTCGGGTTTCAGACTGATTCACATTTCTTCATCGTTTTTATCTTTACGATTATTTCATTATTTCCAACTTCGTAACTTTCAGAAGATGAGAATAAAATTGAATAGGCTTTTTTACTTTTCATGGAAAACTGTTCTTCTTCTTATATTGTATGTGTGAGCTTGAAAAACCGGGTAATTTGCGTCATGGTATCTGTGGAGTCAAAAATTCACCTGGAATCGTCTGGTTTTGATCCACCATTGGAAAAGGATTCACTTATGATAGAAGAAAAAAAAGATAGAAGTGAAGAAAAATGCTGTATTGAAAATTCTGGGTCCTTTGAATATCCAAAGTCTAATTTGAACCAAACCCAAAAGAGACGAATCATTTCGAAGCTTTAATAATCATACAATGGCGAAGAAATGGGTAAACTTGATGTACGAGAGCAAAGTCGAGTTTAGGGTAGAATCGAAAGATGAAAATTACGGTTGGAAATCATCCAAAATCGAATGTATTCGGAGCTTTTTTTCATTTCGACTGAGTCTTAATGCAGTAAAAACTGTTTTTTTGATAATCGTGACTTTCCACGGGCTACGAATGAAATTTTTTGAAGGGTACTTCGAGGGTTTGCGTAAATTGAAAGCGTGAAAATCCATGGCGCAGCATAAAGGCGTCGCGACGCTTTCAAGGAGCTGGAAGTAGACGCCAAGGAGCAGTCATCAACTCGTCGTCACACTGCTGCAAGGCGCATTGCATATCTACATTCTCTCTACGTTCTCGACCACCAGGAGATACTGGCGACGGAGAGGGTCCACTTACACAATTATCTGCGCGCGGGATCTTCGTGTCGGCCCTGCTGCACTCATCGTTTTACGACCCTCTTCTTCTTCTTCTTCTTCTTCTTCTTCTTCTTCTTCTTCTTCTTCTTCTCCTGGCCGAAGACTGGCTCTTCATCCTTTTTCAACTTATTCTCTACCCGCAGCTTCGAGGACCTCCTCACTATCCGCCTCTAAGCTACGCCATTCGTCCTGTCAAGTCCTCAGCCTGAAACCCGAGAGGTCCTTTCTTCCTCCTTTTATCAAACCCGACTTGCTTCTCGTATCTTATACTTACTTACACTGGGCATCTTTCTCGCTGGACATATGCTCACGGAATTATTATACTGGCATACCAATGATATCGTAGACTGCAGAGTCGATCCCGGGGTTAGGAATGCGTCGTTATTATACCTCGCTTATCGTATCGTTTCTCGTCTTCTTCTCGCTCTCTCTCCCCATCTTGACTTGACTCAATGACGTGTTTTCTACGCGCCACTAATCATCCTGTAAAACGTACAAGGCAAACGCGTAACGAGCCAAGAACCGTCGCGAATCATGAATTTTATGCGACATTCTTATATGTACCTCGGAAGATATGTGTGCGATTTTTGCTAGGAACAATTCTTAGCCTATCATCGTCGCCTTTGTTGCTTTTTTGGATTTGATTTTTGATGGGGAACTTTGGGGTGAGATTGTAGTTTCGAATTCGAAAAGTTTCGAACCGTCATAATTCCGAATCCATTTGTGAGACGCAATTCTGAATTTCTAAAATCGTTCAAAACTTGGAAATTTCAATAGGTCGAAATGCAGACAGGCCTTCCGGATCTTTAGCTTTCGAAGTTTCGAAACTTCTGTGTTTTTTCATTCGAAGTTTTTCAAATTGGCTACTTAGATTTTCGAAGAATTAATCTGTCCAAAAACTGCGAGTCGGTAGTATAAAAATTTGGAATTTTCACCTTTCGCAGCTTTTAAAATTCCGAATTTGAATCCCGCACCGGAGCTTTCTGTCAAATTCCATTATGGTTTTTCCTACTGTGAGTAAAACTATTCTCGGTACTGGAATCCCGGATCATCGAAGTCGGTTAAAAATTTTTTTTTTCATGTCATTATTTTTCATTTTCATCATTCATTTTTCATTTTCATGTTATTTTTTTCATGCCTGGGCTTCACTTCGACGAGTAATGAATACTGTCACTAATTACGCTGCAGCTGGTATAGGTAAAGACGTGGAATTTCAAAAATTGGTAAACGCGAATCGCACCGGGGGATTAAGATATCTAGAATGAATAGAGAAGAATTTTAGTTAGAACATGGACGGAAGGTAGGCGGCACGCTTTTGTAAAATTTAGCTTGGGTAGGGTTTAAGGGTGTACTAAATATAGGTGTATAGTATATCTACGAAAGTGGAATGGTTTTTTAATTTATCGACCCTCAGCCAAAGCTGACAGAGCCGCTGGTTCTCGAAAGTCACGAAGTCAAAAGTCAGAGGCTTGTAGTCGTCGTCCATTACAAAGAGTTTCGATATGGGGAAAGAGAAGGTGTGGCTGGAGGGTATAGTTGCTCATGATTTGTATCCACTAAGGGAACTGGTTTTTAAAATTCTTTTCCCTTCTTTTTTTATTTTTTTTTTATTTTCTCTCAAAAGGAGCTTAGAGCTACTCGGCTACTCAGCTCCTCCAACTGAAACGAGATATGCGGGTTGTTCGAGTGGGTGGGATTTCTTCTTTTCAAGAATCCAGACCACCGATGCTGTGGCATGAGATCCGTGGGAGTGGCAAGGTTCGGTCCATGGTCGATGCCACGGGTACGAGATGGAGTCCATTTCATGAATCGGTGATATTCCGCAGCCACGAGTTCTTAGAGTGGCCATAACCCGAAAGAAAGAAAAAGAAAAATTTGAATCGGGTTTCTTTAGAAACTTTGACTTATAACACCGACCTCTTTCCAAAAAATTTACCAATTATTATTATTATTATACCATTCGCTATATCAAAACCATGAAAGGCTAAAAAATAGGACAGAAAAATAAGAGCTAGCGCAAACCGGATGAGTAAATGTGGATAATAAACGTCAGGGAACGTGCTAAGTGGTGGGGAAAAAATATACCAAGAGAGTAAAATTATTCTCAGTCCGCAATTTAGTTAAGTTGTGCCTACGTAGTCGCTCGGACATTAAGTTTCAAAATGCAAAAGTTTCAAGCTCCTTGCAGCTCGCTGATACCTCAAATGCTGGCCTCTGGGCAGCTATGGACTATACGGTAAGATGAAGTAAGGCGGTCGCTGCACCGGGCAAAGTGGCCACTCATAAATACACGTGTAAATATATTGCAGCTGGTATACTGCCCGTTGTAAAATCGTTGTAGAAAAAGCCCCGCTAATTTCATACCAGGTTCATCCAACTTCAATCCAGCTTACATTTCCTACAAACTTATATATTCGCCTTTTTCGCAAACGTGAAACGTATGTTCCTTTTTGTTTTTTTTTTTCTTTTTTTTTTTCAAATTGCATCAGACTCCTCAGAAAACAAGTTTGGCAAATCCAATGAAAATAATTTTGTGGAAGATTTTGGTCGATTCAACAGAATTCTGTTCAACAATCCACAAAATTTTTTGCCGTTTGAACTAAAATTTGCAGACAGAAATATTTTGTTAAATCAACAGAATCTTTTGTTGAATCAACTCTACATTTTTTTGGCTGTATATCTACCAAATTTTATGTCATCTCAGCAAAATTGATTCAACGATATTTTTTTTTTTTTGCGTGTAAGTTGCGGTACGACCTAACGTTTTGCAACTTTTTGCTGTTATCTGATTTTGAAAATCGGGATGTGATCGTGTCTCATTTTTTTTTTTTTCACTGGTTTAACGGCCTCTCAGCTAGCAGGATCATCTCCCGGTCCCAGTCTCTATTTTTTTTATCTTTACGGCTGAAGACAAAGGCCAAAAAGACAAAATTGAGTCGTATGAATCATTCCGACTACGGCTAAATTCCACGATTTTCTGGGCGCTGGAGACATCACCGATAAAAATCAACCCCTAATTAATTCCTCCGGTATATATAAAGAAGCCTGCAGCATACGTAGTCCGCCTAATTAGCACCGAATTCAAACCACATTTTTCGGTATCCGTCTTTTCACATGGAACAGAAGTAGGTAAAACGTAAAAAGAAATAAAAAAAAAAAAAAGAAAAAGGTTACGAGGTAAGTTCACCCTTCCAGATATCTCGGCATTCTTTGCTCCCGCTTTCCAAAAATCCTCCCTACGTTTCTGTATACCTATATATAGCGATGAGGCAATTTTAGACCGCTAGAGAAATCGCCTCGCGGTTGAGAATAACACCCGGAAGAATTTTCCTCAAAGGTTTAAGGATCCCGCAAAAAAAAAAAAAAAAAAATATTGTTTGGACTTAGGGGTAAACTATAATCCCCAAGCAATTAAGGTCAATGGGAATTGGTCTAGGTATACGATCTTCGTATACCGCTTTATGCCTTTAACCCAAAGTGGTATATATCCAGCATATCCAGGACCGTCAAACTCCCGGATTTCTAAACTTCCGGGTCTTCGGACCTGGTGGATAAAAACTTAGCTGCAGTTTTGAGGAAGAGGTTGACCAATAGAGACCAAATTTTCGAAGCAAACCTTCAATATTACCATCAAGCAACCTCTTCCTGATAATATATTCCTTCGGGATGTCCGGGATCGAGATAGAAAATGGAATCGTATTGCTCGAGCTTAGTTTCTGCACGAGTATCACCGCGAATTTGAACGACACTTGAAAACAGATTACCACGTACCTAGTGCTCGCGTGTGGCTATGTTCGCGTATAAAGGGAAGGAGTAAGATATCATTGAGACGTGATAGTCTCAGGGGTGAAGTTGGGGGGGTGGTGTTGGTGGTGGTAGGTAGTCACGAGGATATTGAAGCACTCGAAGTGGCGCGGTTAAAGGGATTTACGACGTCAACAAAAATAATCGTTTAACAGAAGAGAAAGAGAGACCAAAGAGAGAATAGGAGAGAGAGAAAGGAAAGGACGTTCTTGTCACGTCGTATTGCCCATCAAATTGGCCGATGTTACTGTACTGCCTCGATCTCCGTGCAAGTTCGGATTCACTTGAACCAAACAATGACTACGATACTCTGGTAGGTAATATGACCTAAGTACGTCCAGCTACTTCCGCACTTCACTAGGTGAGCTGAATTTGAGTGTAACTTATATTGCAACGTCAAGAACGTAGGTCGAAGTAACGAGGAAGAGGCTTTTTCGTTGGCTCTTCAGATCCTGGGACTACATCTGTGCAAAATCAACGTCTAGGCTTGGCAGGGTAGGTAAGTCCGCGTGTGATGGTTTTGATTTTGGTGTCAGGCAGTAAAAACCAGAAGTCGAATCTCGCCGAGAGATCAAGTTCAAGTTTGAGAGAATCATATAGTGCAAGAAAAAGCGATAATTAGGAGTCATATCCCTTTGACATCGTAGGTTTAGCTTTCGATTTCTAGATTTCTCGCGTTGTTATTATTTCAAGGGAAAAAATGCATACAAATTTCAAGGGAAAAAAATGCATAGCAATGTTCGTCGTCGGAATCATTCTCATGCCATATCATGCGGGAAAGATTGAAATTCCGTATTCGAAAACTTCCTAACGATAAAAATTCCGAAATGCAGACATTTCAAAGATACGAAAGTTAAAAACTCAGACAGTCCAAAAAATCGCAAATTTAAGGGAAGCTAATGACAAAGCTATCAAATAAACAACTTTGCATCTCGCGAATTACGAGATTCGGAGTTTTGGACGTTCGGCTTTTTATCCTTCAGAATTCAGAACCTCCGGTGTTTTTCGGTCCGGAGCTTTTCAAATTGGCTACACAAGCTTTCGAGGAAATAATCTCTCTAAAAACTATCCGTCGGAAGTGTAAAAATTCGGAATTTTCACCTTTCGCAGCTTTTGAAATTCCAAATTTCAATTCCTCCCCCGAAATCAGAAAGGTGATGTAAAAAATGATCTAGGCATCGCTTCATTGCAGAAAATCATTCTTTCCGCACCTTATAATCGTACCGCGGATAAATTTTCGTTTTCATTCAACTCAGTGCCCTGTCAAAGGTAGTTATAGGAAGTGGAATGCAAATGCGTAATCACAGCGGTCGTTCCAGAAGATCCTTGCTACAGGATACGGAAAATGGTAAGGACTGGGTGGAAGGGAGGTATGGTATATATTCAAGAAGTGGAATTGCGCCAGCGTCTCTCTAAAATTCCGTTCCTGCTATCTCTGTAGTTTCAGTTTTAACGGCGGCTTCGCCAAGGATTCACTCGACGATAAGGCGTGTTGGAGTCACGCCGCATTTCTGTACAGCGCGTTTCATACAATAATTTCGCGACGTAAAATAACCCAAAAAAGGTAAATTACAAAATGGACAAACGGATGAGCGGAAATAAAAAGGAAATCCAGATATAAACAAACAAAAAAACTGTAAACCAGGGAATTTCTTTCATCAAAATTCAAGCAGGATTAGAATTAGGAAGAAAATAGATCGCATCGTTAGAAAGGCAAAGACGACATTCGTAAACGGGAAGTTGAGGGCAAAATGTGGTACAATTTTACCCTAGGGACTTGTTTGGCAAAACCCAAATCTCCAGAGACTTTTGGACTTGTATCACCCTATATAAAAAAAAAGAGAAGAGAAGTGAGCGAGGGTCGCTTCGAAAAGCCGTAAGATAGAATCCGTGTGTCGCTATAGACGTACTCACACAAAAGTGAGAGCTTAGCGCGGATCTCTCAAAGCGCACATCGCGCTTTGCCTCTCGAAGCGACTTCCGCTCTTTTACGATCCTCTTCCCTTCTATATATCCCCGTCTCTTCTCTTCTCTTCCCTTCGCCCAGTTTTGCACCCTTCGTTCCCCTCGCCATCGCGGGGAAGAACCGCCATCGCTTATAGCTCGCGGAACTGGAGATCCCCTTTTTGAGATGCGGGAGATGCGGAGGCTGCGCCAGAGATAGGGGGACCGACCCTTCGCTCTTTCAACCCTCGAAAACGAAAGAGATTTTCTTCCTTCGAAATCTTCGCGTTTTAACTCCAGAGATGCCTATACCGATATGAATATGTAATTAAGCCAAGACTTAGACCGAACCTAGAAATTTCGTATTTTATTTTATCAGGTTCAAAGTGCGTCTGGAATATATCACAGAGCTTCAAAATCATCAAAACTCGAACCCGGGACAAAAATTTTTGATTAGAATCAATTTTGGCTGATAGAAAAACCGACAAAAGGTCGATTTAGATTTTTTTAACGGACTGAAAGATCCGATTTCGATTCTGATATTACTATATGTTCATCTTAATGTTCCAAATATTTCCCCAAAATATGGATTTGGAATGTAAGGAGCTTTTTGAAATTTTTTACACGTTACCACTGAACCAGAAACAAAATTTCTAGAGGGTGGGTACCTTCTCTTAACCGAATCGGTATAAATTTGACGAAAGCGATTCGAAAGGTACTTTTTTTCCACCCTGATATTCATTCTCTTCAAGATAATGTCTAATTACCTAATTAACTTAAACGAATTCGCGCGTACCGGTATAATAAAAAGCGTTTTTCTTTCTACTGGGTTGAATAATCTTTATAATTCAATCGTTGAAATGAACTATGAATTTATAAATGGATTATAAATCTTACCCTGACTCACCCTTATAGCAAACGGTGAAAGTGTCCTTCGTATGTACTCGTATCTGAGAAAATTTCCTGCTTATACAGTTGGATATACAAATCCCACCCTTATACCCTCTGGCCACGTACTCCTAAACCAACCCCGTTTTTCGTCAACGCTATTCGCTTACGTTCAGCTATGCACTTGGCTGCATATCTCGTTAACGAGACGTACATAATGGAAGGAAGGGCGAAGGGATGAAAAAGGAGGATATTTCGGGTAGGTACGTGGGGAAAAATACACTCTCATCTTCCTTTCATCCCCTATTTCCAGGTCTTCACGTACTATTCATACTTGCCCGAGAGAAAGAGAGAGAGAGAGAGAAAAAAAGAAAGAAATAGAGAGGGAGATCTCTCTGCACGTGAATTAGAAGACAAATCACCAAATACATCTATATCATACGTAATTGGTGTCAACCACCCTTCTCGCTTTGCAAACCTAAGGGTAGGTTCTCGGTTAGGTATATATTTCAAGATATAACTATAAAAGCGGCCGTTCAGCATAATAAACTCAGCCGTTAATACCTACAATCGCTAATAGAATCATGGGGTCCAATGGAGCCGGAGTCATGTGCAAGCTCCAGGGGCTGAAAATTTCCTTCGAATAGTCACTTCGCTGCCATTTTACTTCGAGAAATATCCTTCATTTGCATTCACTCAGGATCACGGTTTAGTCGTAACTATGTGAATTTCTGTAAATTTCTTTGGTGCAGTTCCACGGTGTAAAAAAAATTTTATATGCTAGAAAGGATCGTTCGTTTCACAATTTACGACCTCGTCTCCATTGACAATCACATTGCACAACCCAGATGTGACAGAAATCCATCGTGATATCGATTCGATCGTTATAATATTATATTATTATTTGCGGGGTGAAAAATTTCTCAAATATATTTCATATGAGGATATTGCCGAAATGTGACGACTATAGAGGCAAAGAACCGTATATAGATAATCTATTAGAAGTAAGCTAGGATCTTTTTCGCAGAATTTCTTAAGCACAAATAAAGAAAAAATTCTGTCGCTAATCTTCGGAAAAGGTATATATATATATATATAAGAAAAATGGTCGAGGGATTTCCACTCACAGTGATTGCCTCGCGTGACTCAACGAAAGAGACTCAATATACTAGTACCAAGGTGAATGTCTATGTATATATACAGAGATTGAGCCAGTTCCTAGAGATATAGGCGAACAAGGCCGTTGAACGATTTTCCCGTGGGTCATCGAGGATAGAAAGACGTCGTCGTTTCACGTCGACGCCTACGTCGCGACGTCGTTTATCTGCATCGGCGACAGAACCAGATCGCATACGTGAATCCTTAGCGTCGTCAAGAGCAATTAATTATTATAACAGTCTTTGAAAGTGGACAGTTTGGTATTCGAAATGTGATTAGCTCCACTAATCACTTATTGGGAGCCGCTTAATTGGCGGAATGAGAAGAAGAAGAAGAAGAAGAAGAAGAAGAAGTAGCTACGTTAGCTATTAAATTACGAATACATCGGGACCAATTATATCCTTTCGTAAACTTCTGCCACTGATGGATTCGGAAAAAAAAACATGCCTCGATTACTCAGTGAGAAAAAAGCCTAAGTAGCCATGTTGGAAACATAGTCGTAGTTTTTCTCAATATGGCTCTCTTTTAGGAGCATTTGAAAATCTATCTTTGCTTATTGTGCAAGTGAAAGATTCCCAAGATCTGACCTTAAGATGTGAAATTCTCACACATCCATCCCCTGGGATGATGAAAAATCGTAAATTTATGTCTTCGCGGGTCTTCAGGCTTTGTATCGTTGCTTATTAGCTCGTACAACTTCATCCAGAGGTCCCATTATCGATGTGCAACCAACCGAGTGTAATTTTGGAATCCAATGACTAGATGAAATGTAAGGAATTTCTATTTCCACGGAATGGTCATGCGGTTAAAACGCTCAAACTGTAATGGCCGATTGTTCGTGATCAGAATTCGACGATGTGCGACACGGATCTAGAAGGTTGGGTCGGACGGACCCATAGGTATAGTGGAATGGACGAAACGAGGTATCGAGCCGAATCTAAGATGGCTCTGAAAGCGTAAAATAACGACTACAGTAATTTATGGTTGAAGGGTGTCGTATAAAACGTAGATACCTACTGTACCTCCCCATACGAGATGATGCTGGTGGTGGTGGAACCGGATACCTATGAATACACATCCATATGTATTATACATGCATATCTACCCCATACTTCGAAATGCATCTTTACCTGTCCGCCTTGTAAGATGGGAACCAATGATCCCTTTGCTCATCTCCATAGAACCGATGCCAGGGATTCGAGGGTTGAATCGGTAATGAGAATGAGAAAACTTATATGTGGAGAAAACCTTCTTTGTCCACAAGTAAAGAGATTTGAAATGTTTTACGATTTTTGGAGACAGTGGGATTCGGTTTTAGCCTGATAACAGTCGTCGTTATATCTGGACAGCTGGTTTCGTTGAAACTGCAGTAAACTACGGAGGAATAATTTTTGTCAGTTGTCGCGAGCTCGTTACGGTTAATTTTATGAAGGTGTTATGTTTGGAGTGTCAATATTTGAATGTGTCTCGTAACTTTCTGTGCGGTTAGTTGCAGCACAATAAATACCAAGTACTATACACGTGTCGTTAGACAGTTATCATTCAGTATTCTAAACGTCTGCACTTCATGGTCAATGATGATCACTCGAGATTTCTTCAGCACCAGTAAACCTGGTAATACTCTACCCTACCTTTAGCTTACCTACCTTAAAAAAATAATGAATGTTCAGGAAAATGAGGGAATAACCATATAGCTTTGCTAGAGAAGTTCGATCACCTGAAACGAGCACCAACCTTGAAGTATACAGGACGCAAGATGTCTTGGTCTTATGGCACAAAGGAGAACCTCGAAGAAAGACTAGCTTGGGCGTACAGAAAAGGTAAGTGCCCACTTGGCAAGTCAATGTAAACGAGCTGTCAACGAGAACGTGTAGAGTCGATAGTCAGATAAACGGACAAGCCTTGGGATTCGCGAATCGCGAATTTCGCAAAGGTACTTAATCTGTCTCAACACCTTGAATCGCCATTGTAAAAACCGTCCGGTTCCCTCTCGTCCAGTGGTAATAATTTTCTGTCCGAACCGCCTCGACCGCAACTTCATTTTACAACGCTAGAGATAGAGGGATGATTTTTTTTTGTTTGAAAAATGAAAAATGAAAAACGAAAACTAAACTTGATAGTTGCACAGTTTGTTATGGACTATTATAAATTAGCAAAGAGGTACGTTCAACGGAATAGACGACTTCTATAAGAGTCGACGGAGTAGTCGTTAGGGTTTACTTTGTATATTACCATCACCATTCCAGCATCTCATCCATGGTGATACTTCGCAAGCCTCATGAAGCATGTGGAAGACGTCTGTTGATCGTATAGAAGCAATGACTTTCAGGTTTACAGTTTACACCCGTAAAGTAACTGTCTTTATTCGACATTGGTACTCTAACTGACAGACAGTCAGCGTGCTGAAAACGTCAGACTTACTCCAGATTTAGAGCTTCGAGACTACTCCATTCCCATGCAGAAAAATACAGGAAAAACAGAACCTACTCCATCCGATTTGACAAATTTCAAATTTTTTCTCTTTCCAAATTGTCTTTTGCTCAACTAATAATATTTTGTCTGACGTCTACGGATCGGATTCAAGGCTGTAAAATAAGGTGAAAGATGGTCTGCGAGCGGTTTTAACGGATGAAAAACTACACTCTGTCTCAAATACCCGGTTACCATTTGCAGTTTCAAAGTAAAGGGCTATGATGAGGTGTCGGTAGTCGGTCGTGAACGGAACACAATGATTTTGCGTTTACACCTCAGCTGTCCGCGTGGCTACGCTACTCATCGAGTGTAGAACTTCACAAGGCTTTTATTTTACTTTAATGGGGCCGTAAGCTTGGCTGTCCCGTGAGCTAAGCTCTACACATGAAGCTGGGGGGGGGGGGTTTCACGGTGGATCCATTCGAGACGTATAGACGTACATGGGTTGAAAGCACAGCATCCGTTTCGTGGTCCTCTAACCGCTAGGCTCGAAGGGCGCAATTCGACCCTTTCTCATTATTATTATTATTATTATTTATTTTATTTTTTTCCATTTCTTCTTCTTCTTCTTCTTCTTCTTCTTTCTTTGAGCAGCTCATGCCTTATTCAAGAGAAGAGATCAGCTCTGGGTTCCCCGCTCGGTCGCTTCACGCTGTCCAACAGCAAAGCCACGATTTTCAATTAATGCTACTTTACGACGTGGTCCCGGGGGCCGGGGGTCGGGGATCGGGGGCTGGACCCAAGTTCAGCCAAAGAGTTAAGCATCTCGTCGTATCTCTTCGGTTGCTTGAATATATATATATATATATATATATATATATATATAGGTATGTATACCCAGGAATACTCATGTGGCGGGGTACGAGCTGGACTGCGATTCCGTCCTGTGTTACCGCGGAGATAACTCCTGGTACGACGTCAGCCTAAGCCGGCTATGAATTAAGGACTTTTCTACCTGAACCCCGCAGGGCGCAGGAGAATTGAGGACGATTCTATACATATATACCTACACCGGAGAGGAATCTTTCGATACTAAAATTGGTACGGCGCACGAGTCAACTTGATTGCTCGTTGATGTTGATGTCGGTAGCTTCAGGGATCCGTAATATCTCATTTCTTTCTGCGTTCTCCAGTCTCGAAAAAGGTTGCGCCGGTGGTTGCCAGGATCAACGGGAAAAAAGCTCGCCCTTTATTTATCCCACTTTTTTTTCTTTTCTTTCTTCCTCTCCCTCATCTCGTCTTCTCCTCCGTAGCCTGAAGGGTGGGGGGTGAAAACAGGCGCTCAAATACCTAGCCAAGCACAACCACCACCACCACCACCACCATCATGGATAGGAGGGTGGTTGACGTGCCGTTATTTATGCCCTTGGCTCCGAATTCACCCTCCGATGGCGGCCCGGGCAAGGATCTGCCGACTGACGCTCTCTGCCCTACCTACCCTATCCGGGACCGCCCTGCATACCCTGTCTCCGTCCCTCTTTATCTCGATCTCTCTCTTTCTCTCTCTTTCTCTTCCTCTCCTTGTGAATCCCCTCTCCATATTCCCTCTCCTTTACCAATCATGGTTCCTCCGCTACGGTTACGCTTCATAACACCATAGCCGAGCTAACCCAACATCGACCCGGACAGCCTCTGAGAGCCTATACGTTATCGGATTTGGAAGGATGCGGATCTAGCTCTGATGCTTTCTCGATATAAACGAAATAAATATTTCTGGATTTTAGATAAAACGTTTTTCTGCGTGGTAAATGATTTCCGATGTCATATTTTGGAAAGATGCTTCCCATATACGTATACTGCAAATTGGCTTGGTATCGGCACCGTATTCGTACCGTATGGATCAAGGTGTACATATATCGTGACGGTTCTGGTTCGATTGGTACACTTGTCTTTGAGAGGACGAAGAAGAAGAAGAACAAGAGGAGGATAAGGAAAAGAAAGAAAATGACTTGAAATCCTGACGACGTAATAAATCCAGGTAGAGGTGTCGTTACGACAAAACGTCCAGTGAAACGTAACGCGGAGAGTGAGATGCGAAGCGATACGAAACAGTTCGACAGACTGAACTGTGCGAATGACCGGTCAGTCGGGTGCAGGACACTTTACTCGAAACAACCTCGTCACCATTATCGTACTTCATCGGCTAATATATCTAACAGTAATATCACCACGAGGTGATAATCGGGTGAAAACATTCACACGTCAGTGCTACTATATCTTGCCATCATCATATCATCATCATTATCTTCAATTTCCATCCCCCAATCATTTTTTTTTTTTTCTCTCCTTTTCTTCTTCAATGAAGATACACATGGTAACTGGATGAACTGATATAGTAATGCGAATGCATCTAAGATCCGAAATGTTACGAATGAAAAGAACCCGAAAAGAGATTGGTTGAGAGAAAGAGAGAGAGAGAGAGAGAGAGAGAAAGATTTAAGGGGCAGTATTTTATCTCTACTGAAGGTTTAATTCTGATTTAAGTTTAATTTCCCGTCGAGTCTTAGGTATGTAGGTACCCATTTCCAGCAAACATTGATCCAAGCAGAGAAACGCGGGATGGTGTTGAAGAGAAACTGGGAGAGAAGAGATGCCGGATTTGAGACCCAGACCAACCCTGAAAGCCCAGACCCGCAGTTCCCAGTTCCCTTCTTCGTCAAAGTAATATCTCTGCAGCATCCCCTGCGACCCGAAACCCCAAACCCCTGGCCATGTAGCCGGGCTAATTAAACGCGCAGACATCACGGGTTAAGGTGGAGGAAATACTAAACTAACGAAACTAGAAGGGCGGCCATATTTGTGTCGATGAATGATTTTTTTTGATTCCTCAATTGTTTCTTTTCTTTTTGTGTGTTTTTTTTTTCTACGTCCTGTCAAGTTCGACAGAGGCTTGCGTTTGGCCAGATCCCTGCAACAGCCGAAGTAGGTATACTTTTCTGAAGGAACTGAGGTATATAAAAGGCGCTCGTTTAATATTCATTTAACTGCAGCGCTTCGTTTCGAAGGAAGCATCAAATTATTGGTAGAGGTAAAACGAGGAGGAGAAAGGCTCTGGAGAAATGGTGTATAAAAATTTTGAAAAATGTAAACTCGTAAGTATGCACCCTACGTATTTTTTCCCCTCCAAACCATCGCTGCTGCTGGGGCGGCATCCAGAGCTCTGTAATTTACCTTCGTAAAATCTCGTTGTTGTTGCACAGCACCGATATTTTCTCGACCCAACACCATTAAATTTACGTGAATTTATTCTCATTTTGTTAAGTCGAAATCACCTTCTGGATACAATTTAAACCTGAATATCAGTTCGGCTGGGTTTCGGTTCAGTTCATCTCATTTCTTTTCATAAATATTCACTTTTCCAACGAGCTTTACACCATCTTTGATTGAAAAAAAGCTCCGTTTTATAAGGTGAAATGAAAATTGGTGATATTTTGGAAATTTTGATTAAACTATAGGATTATATTCGTATCAAAACGAGGTATAGTTGATTTCTACAGCGTAAATGTGCTCCGAATGTGAAGGCACATGTGAATATGGCGGGTCGGATCAGTCTTTGAAAATCACGTGTGGCCAAACGCAAAAACATCTGCTGTAAATCTGTCCTCAGCTGTTGGAAGTTGACGCTGCAGGATCTTGAGAAGGCAAAAGAAACTTTGTCGATTCACACGCGAGTTGAAAAGTCAAGATAGATTTTAATTCGTTTTCACCGATAATTGCCGATTTGATTTTTTGATACATTACTGCGAAGGATCAACGAAGTTTTACATGGAGGAAAAAAAAAAAAATGATGAAACACCGAGGAAATCTTGTCCCGCTTGATTTCAATGATCCGGTGCCTACCAGTTTGTGAATCGTTGTTTAATTTTGGATCATTTATACCCGCGTGCCCACTTTGTTCGTTTTGGGTAGATCCGTTGATTTTTTGGGAAAGTCAACTAAACACGAACGTTTCTAGTATTTATAGGCTGTCGTTTCTTTGTGAAAACAGGAGACAACGAGCGGCTATACGTATAGACTCGGTTTTTTTTTTCCTATAGCCTGCAAAACGATCCACCAGCTGCAGTTACGCGTGTAATATAAATAAATAAAGTTCTGGCTACCTAACAAATAGACGGCGAACCCTTAGGATTGAAAAAATAAACAAACTATTCCTTAACACTTTCAAAAAACCCAGTCCGACTGTCGAAAACAAACGAATCCCTTTCAAATTGCGATCGGTATCACGCCCGTTCGATATATACATAAATAATCACCAATTCAATAGAAATAAACAAAAAAAAAAAATCATCAATTACAAATTCTCATTTCACCTGCAATCAAAATTACCGGTAGGTATAATAATTCAATTAAAATTACAGCAATCAATTAGCGGCTGTCTAATTAATCGGAAACTATAAAAATCTTTTGACGAAATGAAATAAAAACAGAATTTCTACGATTAAGGGTGTAAAAAGATGAGAAAAATGAATATTTGGAATGATTCTACTTAGTTGGGAAAATTGTCTCGTAGTTCCCAGAGTTTTTGATAAGAATGGTTTTTCTGCCCATAGAAGGGAGTGGCTCTGCAAGGTTCGAAGTTGAAGCCGATAAGGGCGCGAATTTCCACCACCACAACCCCGACTACCAGCGTCGCAACAATTACCTTCAAGGTGGTTGGAGAGAGTTTGAAGGGAGGCTCAGGGGAGGCTGGAGATAGCAGGGATGACGACGTATCAGGGGTAGCGAATATTTGCGCCACAACGCCCGCGCATGAGCGTCGGGACGCCGACGCGAAGCACGCGGCGCCCCTGCAGAACCGCGACCCTGGCGTCTGCATCCCCCCATATATTCGATTGGGGAGGTGAAGAACACTTTTACTTATATAGCAAAGCACTTCGCCCTCCGCCTCCGACGGCCTTTGGCGACCATCGACGAGCCCCAGCATCGCCAAAGATCTTTGCCAATCTCTCAAAGACTACGACTAGGCCCACCACTCTTTGGGCAAAACTTCCTTCAACAACCAAGGAGCAAGGATTCAGGACACGTTAACGGACACGATTACCTCATCCTTGACAGGAGCCTGGGATAGCAGAGCTTCCAGTCTGCAAATTCTTCTTCTTTTCTTCAACGCAAATCGGTGAGTTTTTACACATTTTTCTATTTTTTCCACAAGACAGTGCGACCAAAAGTGGAGTAGATATTAGACAGTTTGAACAAACGGAGTTAATGGCGTCTTTTGCTCAAGTGAAGGCAGTGCTATACCGTAAATAAGTCTGATGAGGATTCGGTACGAGTTTCAATTACAAAACGACATAGTGAACTGCAGTTAGAAAAAAAAAAAGTTCCAGGAGGTTCACTATAATTTTTGTGTTAATTTTAAGACTTCTTTCTGATTAAAACAGCATAAAACAATCGTTGTTAGTTAAAATAATATTATTTCAACTAACGAAACGTGTCAAAATTGACACAAAAATTATAGTGGACTTCCTGGAACATTTTTTTTTTTCCAACTGTGTATCAGATTTAGAAACAATCATTTTTGTATTTCCACGAGATATTCAAGAGACGATATTTAATTTAGTTTCTCAACCTTGTAATGACTTGGTGTTTAATTTTCATTACAGACCAGTAGGTACTGCAGTATTGTCATTTGATCGTTGTATTCGAAAATGAGAAGTGCATTTTCATTTGCAGTTGAGTTTTTCAATACGTGATAAAAGTTCTAAAGTTTAATTAAGTTAGGCCGGCCATGCACGGTCGGCTATAACCAAAGCGGCGTCACCATGAAAGGAAACGATACGCTTTCCGAATTTTTTCAAACGAAGAATTTCTATAAAAATAAAATAAAGTTCTCAAGAAATAGTGTGACATCGGTTGATTGGTTTTCGTTGTATTTCTTGGAAGGAAACGGGGGTCGTTCGTAAAAACAGGCAATCGCCTATGGGTCCTATAACTACATCTGGTTTCAAACGCTGGTTTTGAGCCGCAGACCGCGTATATATACTCTTTCCTCCCGTTTACAATCTTACGCACAAGATCGACTAGATCAAATTTTTTATTTCTCACTAACGATCGACTGAAACTGTGTATCTTTTTTTTTTTTTTTTTTTCTTCTTCTTCTTTCTTTTTTGCTTTTTTATCAATATTTCTGGCTGAAAATCGACGTCCGGTAATTGACAGTCTAGTTCCAGAAACAAAATCAACTGCCTCGCTATATTTTTGCACATAAGTTTATAAAATGACAGTATTGGGGAAACGAAAAATGTATTTAAAAAAATTATCTCTTATTCTTAACCTCGAATGGTTTGTCTAGCAAATAAGAAATCTTACGGCTTACTTTACCGAGACTCGTGAACTTTGTGGCAATTTTCGATTAGGTATTGTGGTAAGTAATGGCAGTGTTGGAGATAACGCGTGGAAGGAATACCGTACGCCACGCCAAGCAATGCTATAGCATGCAGATATTACTGCGTTGATAAGTTCACCTGGTAATTTCGTGTACATGTATGTACTAGTAAATATATGTATATTAAAACGTAACAAACGCTCGTGGAATATGTATATCATACAAGGCCAGTCCCCGTTTCAAACCAAGAGAACTCAGATATTGCGACGGCTGCAGAAAGCTATTCCAACTATTCATAGACACAAAAACACCATGGGAAATTAATCTATTCGAACAGAATTGACGGTAACTAAAAACACGATGATTGACTACGTTCGCCGTTACGTTTATCAGACTTTTCGCGATTACTGAATACTAGAAATTTCATAATTGTTATATTTTATATTATACTCCGATGTGTTTTCATCCGACGGTCGATCAAACCCAATCGCTTTCAAATTGTCCTACAGTTTCCATTGATTTCCAATTTCCAGTTATACCTAATCATCAGAAATAACTACTCGTCAAAAGTAAATTGCTCATTTATTTGTCAACTTATATTGATTCTGACTGGGAGATAAAAGGCCTTTTGTATACAGAACGGGTCTACACAGTTAGACTGAAGTTGAAAAAAACTCGGATCATTCGAGTTTGCCCAATTTTTGAAATCTAACTACCGATGATACTCCATTTTTAAGATTTCCAAAATCTAAGGAATACCTTCTTGTAAAAATGATCGAACTTGAAGAGTCGAATTTCCTCGACTTTGTGCCACACCGATGGAGTAATGAGGGTTGTTGTTTTTCACAATAAAATTATAATGACACTAAATTTTGCTTTTGGACTGTCTACGTTTCACAGGTGTCGAACAATACCACAGAGAACGTTAAACTTAGAAAATGGGGTAACGAAAGTAGGCAACGTTAACTTTTACAATGACGATATAACTTCGGTGCAGTAGCACCAATTCCACGTTGCGTGTATATAACCGTTTAGTCGTATGGCTTGTAAATATAAGTACCAAATGGGGATCAGCTGATACCATTTGGGAATACGAGAATTTAATTGGCTATATATCTGACCGGGTGGGATTTATTCCAAAGGTGAACAAATTTTTTTCCGGTTTTTTTTTTTCTTTTTTTTTTTTTTTTAAACTCTGTTCGTATAATTCGAATGACACACCGGGAGTTGTACGATATTCACCTATAGACTTCCATTCCATTTTACTATATAAACCTCGAACTGCTAACGGTGTATTGAAAGACTACGAGCAGTTATATACGTACTACCACTAAAACTAGTCGTGCTAACTTTCCGGAGTCATAATCATGGGCTTGAAATCACGCAACCAACAGGTGCAAACTTACCTACCTACTGTTTACATAGGTCAGGTTTAAGGAAGTAACAATATATTATCTGGTATCGGATCGTTGAATATAGTTCCAACATACGTTGTACGGTGGATATAATTTTTTATTTTGAAACTGGAAATGAGTACCCATCATATAAGAATCTCTCGGTACATCATCGTCTCGTGTGTGTATATATATATATATATATATATATATACATATACTTTGCGCATAATCATCGCGGACGTTTAGTCACAGTCAGTTTTTAACGAGGGTCTTGCATTGTCTTTACGACTTTCTGATGGAAATTATTATAGCATCACTAGTGTTTTTTTTTTTTTTTTCTTTTTCTAAGAGATTTATTGCATCCCTTTGCGGAGACGATGAGAAATGTCAAGTATACCGTATAGAAGATTTTCTCTATAGCTATAGTATATTGACACACCTCAAGTTCTCACGCTCGAGAAAATCGCGTTAGTAGTGAATTTTTCTTTTTCTCTCGCTATGTATTGAGCTTTCATTGCAATGACGAGCTTCTTTCCGTAACTATAGAGTCTCTGGATTATTAGACAGACAATTAGGCTTTATATCAATTGAAACGTTCACTATAATATTTCCATATTCCTTCCTCTTGATGGACGTAAAGGTACATCCACCAACGTTTCTTCGAAATTTTTTAAAAACGATACCCAAATAACCGTTCACGTTCAAAAAATCAAACATAACGTTACACAAGAACAAATACGTGACTAGAATTGAATGAATATCCTTTTCTCCATATGCTCGGATGTATACCAGAGATCGTACGAAAATGATGTACCTACTCAAAAAGACTATAGCTCAGTGTTAGCAGCTTTTAAGAACTTTGGGTTAAGATTTTATTGAGGGAGCAATAGCCCCCGGTTTTTTTTTTCTTTTTTTGGATTTTTTTTTTTTAACATAAAACGACACAGTTTCACTTTTCGGTAGCTCTTGGCTAGGTTGAGTCTTTCGTCGTTTTTTTCTTCTTCTCTTCTCATTTTTTGCCCACCAAATTTGTAACACGGAAGTGTTCGAGTTTCACTTGCGATTTCTTTGTCTGAAGTGGACGGTAGCCGAACCGAATCCTTCGACCTTCACCTAGATTTTCTAATCCTTTTACGAGATATTTTTTTTTTTTTTTTTTTCTCCAACTCCACTTTTTGTCTGTCTCAGTTCGGTTTATATTTCCGGCAACATTCTCACCGCGATTCTTTGTACAAATTTTCCGTCACGGTCACGCACTATAACAATCCCCTATTTCTTGACCCTTTGAATTACGGAGGAAGCTGATCCTCAAACGGTCAAAATTCTGCCGGACTCTGCCTCGTCTTCTTACAAAGGGTTATACTATTCATTCTGGGGTCAGGCTAAACAATGAATACGTACCCTTTTTTTCCCCTAGGCAATTCTCATCGCGAATTGGTTGCCCAGGACCGAAAACGATCTAAAGAATTTCGGAGAGATATAAAAGAAATTAATAAATCTGTCACATCTCAATTTATATTTTCTGGTGAAATTTACCGAAGCGGATACGGTGTAGAAAATTTTTTTGGCAAACCGCAAACGGCGCAACTCTGTGATTATTCTAATGGGCTGTTATAGTCAAAATTTGTTAGTGATTTACAACCCACGTGCACTTCTCAGTTTTAATGTTGTCTTTTAAGACCTCACTCGACACGTTTTTCTCGTGTTATTTCTATGCCTGATTTTTTCACTTTTTTTGAGGAAATCTTATGCGCCAATGGCGCGATATATAGAGCGTGGATTTGGAACGAAGCCCACTGCAGTGTGTTCCATAAAATCATACGTGACTTATCAAAGTAAATGTCAATCGGGCTATTCGCAAAATAATGTCACCCTTTTACCTTTCGGGAGGCAAAGACCCGTTTGGAAAAGCTAAAGCCACATATTCTGGGTGTGGAAAAATTCTTAAGCTATTTTTTTTTTTCACTTTGTGTGACGTAGTGTGTCTATAGGTGGGAGGGATCGCAAATCTACCAAATTCAAGACAAGAACTTACATCCGAGGTCTACGAGAAACATTGGCCACGTTGCAGGACCATTGCGAAGCATTTCGCATGGTGTTTAATAGATCGTAAAGTGTATTTGAGTATCTCGATAAATATAACAACTCTCGACGGAGGATCATCCTCACCGTGTGTATCTGCTCACGAGATTCCCTAACCATGCACACTGAAACCTATACACTCGTCACGCGTGTGTAATTTCAACCCCTCGTTCTACAAACTATTCACTACTTCGCGTGCCTCAATTTCAACCCCGTTACTAATTCTCAGCTATAGGGTTTCACCGTGGCACCATAAAGCTCTTGATTAGTCCCAAATTCCATGCGGACTAATCACGAAACAACGAATCTTTAACATCTCTTACGATTTAAATTCTATCAATTGATCAATCGGCATTTAAAATTGTTCAAAGATTTTTCTTTGTATCAATTCGATATGAAAAAATTTTGAAAACTACCCCCATTTGGTTTACAAAATCCATTTTATTGGACTTGAGCGTGCAGTAGCATTTGGGTAGCATTTTCGATCGAGAACCCGCGATATGGATTTGTGATATTGAATTAAAGGGGTTGTTTTGTTGCCGAGTAACCATATTATAGTTGTTGGTTCACGGTGTTCGAATGAAACAACGATTGTATTTGAAACGAGAGGGTGTAGAGGGTGAACCAAAAGCCCGGGCGAGACGAGGGTTTGCCCTGGGCTGCTTCGCTCCCGTGTGATCGATTCGGTCCTCGTCCTCGTCCGACCTCGCGGACTACCTCGTGCCTCCTGCGAGAGAGAAAAGCTCTCCGAGTTGTGACAAACTGCGCAAATGCAAAGGAAACTAAGAGAGAAACAGAGACAGAAAAAGAGAAGGAGAGTAAGAGTTTCTCTCGTTCGATTGATTAAGGCAAAGCTTTCCATAAGAGAAATTAACGAGCTTTACGGTTTCTCCAGATTCGTCCCCAAAAATCCTCCAGCTTTTTCCAAACTTCATTATTCAGGATACTGCTTTGGTCATTTTTCACTCGACGAGCAAAAGAAAAAGAGTTTTCCATTCGTTTCTAGTCAATTTTGAGTCTAATTAGACTGAAATCTCGATCTCTTTCCAGTGGAAAATTCGCTATTTCATAATGATACACTTTTCATAAGTGAAAATTAAATTTCGATGAAAGAATAAAACAAAATGGTATTTATTTCACGGGGTGAGTCATCGCAGGGTATCGTTTCGGTTAATTTGGAAAAAAAAACAAAAAAAAAAACTATAGATGGGTTACGACTTTTGGGATATCATGTACCTACAGAATGTGAGAGACGTTGGGGGTATATACAGAAATATACAAATATATGTATACCTGTTTTCTGTATACGCAAGTAGGATAGACATATACGTAAAGGATATACAGACATAGGTGCGGCCGTCTTCGCGAGTGACACGAGACAGAACCAGCTCGTATTTTAGTACGAGTGTCAGTTCGGTCGGTTGGTCTGTCGGTTGCTTTTCTCTACGCTATCTTCAACTCTGGCTAAGTAAGAAAGGAAAAAAAAAGCAAAAAAACAAAAACAAAAAACAGAGAACGCTGTTAGACTCGAAAGACAAAAAAAAAAAAAAAATCTTAGCCCGTGTAACGTAAAACGAGATGAAAAAAAAAAAATATATTCCAACAACAATTCTTGGCCCGTGGATTTGAAAGCTCCGTAGGACTCGAGAGGGCAAAAAGAGATATTGAAAAACACGATTTCAAGAAATTCTCCAAATACTTGACATCGTGACAGCCAAGAGATTCAACCGCGTTCCCGAAATTCCGACTCGTCGCGTTTCAATCGCGTTTAATTGTCCGGTGGTATGTTTTCTACGATTGCTTTGAGAATTTAGCTGGGTGTTTGATCGTCAAAGGAAATGCTCATTATAATTGTACAAATAGTCTTAATCGGTCAATTACGAAAATTTAAGAGTGGAGCATGAAAAGGCAGACAGATTCGCCTCGATTTAAAATGTCGAAAATGATACCTACACGACGTTATTTTTGTTTGTGGGAAACAAAAAGTACGAAGAAAACGGGCTTTTTTTCCCAAGAATAGTGTATTTCTCAGTATTCGACTTCATCGTACTCGGTGAATTGATTTGTAACGGTGAATAATCGAGGCATGTGACATATATTGAGGTACGCGGTTTTATCTGTGTTTTAAAAATCAAGACCGTGAAGTATACGGTGGCGCATAAAGTGCCGATGCCAGTTTATAATGGGTCATTCGAAAAGATCTTTACGGTCAACTCTATAATGTATATAATACGTCTGTATATACCAAACCCTCAAGAATTAAGAAGAAAAACTTTCGTGTAAAAGTTCCACGAAATCGGGGGTCAACCCAAAAAAATGACAAAGCCAAACCGCAGGGGCTGCTACTGTTTTCTGGCGAAAAAATCTTCACCAAAAATATATAAGAAGCAGCGAATAAGTATCCCTCGATTTTCTAGACGCTAAAGAATCGGCTTCGTATCCTAAGGAGGACGAAATAAGTCAGGACACTTCAAGAGGGACAAGCCACACCCAAAAATCCACCCCAAAAAAAAAAAAAAAAAAAAAGGGATGGAAAGGGAGATCCTTAAAAAAGGACGAAAAAAGGTTATTCCGAGCCGGATTTAACAAGCGGAGGCCTGCACGCTGCGAGCTCCGTTGCTACGAAGGAGGTGCAGTGAAAATTGAAGAGAGCAGAGAGGGAACTCGGAGGAGGTAACCAACGGCTCTTGGGATCCCCCATTTATTCAAGTTATACCTTGGGGGTCGTTGGGGACGAAGAGAGGAAGAGGGTTTGGTTAAAGAACGGTTGTGGTGGGGGTCGGCGCCGGGGCGCGCGTCGCGACGTCGGTCTCAGTGCCGTGCGCGGCGTTACTATCTCGCATACTTACCTACCCATGATCAGCCTTGTTTCATCAAGGTGGTGGTTCATTGTTGTGTGCGCTACCGTGATTATATACGGGTTTACACTTCTTCACCAGCTCTATAGCTGATCTTCTTATATACATTGTTCACACAATGTCTTGTTATTCGAAAAGGACAAGGGTCTGATCTCACTTCTACGTTCGTTCTTCGATACGTCGGTAGCTCCTGTCGTTAACAAAGTGCGCCAATATGTCGAGCTTGCGATAATTTATTTTTTATTTTTTAGATTCCTTTCCTTCATTTAAAGGTCAAAATAATACTGCTCGGTATCAAAAAGAAGTTTTCATATCATTGTGCGCGAGTATCAAAGTCCAAATTTGACACGTACAACAATTGTAAAAATATGGTGTGAAGAGAGATCCACTTTTCACACTCTGCATAAAGTTTCATTTCAAAAGACAGTGATAATTGTGTGCTTTAAAACGCAGTGATTCGACATTTTATCGATCATTTCAACCAGCATTTCACCAATTAAAGGTACGCCATTTTGATTTAGTATTGATTGTTTAAATTACCCTTTTTCGAACGAAGTGGAAAGAAAAAATTGAAATTTTTACCACGATGAAAGGCCTTCTTTATTCTACTTATCTACACACACGAGCCGCAGTGACGATTTGATTGAAACCGACATTTAATTATATTTGCTAGTTAATTTTCTTCAACCAAAATACGAGCTTTTCTACTGATATCGTATCTATATATTCGATATGCGTCTCTAAGGAAGGACCTATCTGTACATGGCCGATCGTAAAAGCTCGAAGCACGCCTTACGGTGATAAAGGAAAAGATAATCTTTGGTATTATTTGTTGTCTGATTGCGTGATCTATTTTAAAATATCAGTTGGTACGGGTATATCGAATTTGGCAATCAATGTGGGTATACGTAACTGTTGACGTTCAACTAATTGCTTATATTGCGAAATGATTTAGTTTAATTTCTGTCTAAATTGTTTTTTTAGGTTTTGAGGCGTTTAACCTACAGATTTCTTTTTAATTTGGTTCTGTTTTTCGACCGGATAAATTGTAATTTAAATACATATACGGAGAAATGTGTTAGAAATGAAAACGTACTATATCTCACGGTATTAATTCCGAACTAATTCCACACGACCTCGAACAAAATATACAAAATTCGTGAATTAAATATAGGGGAATGAAACGGAGCGAAAGTTTATGATGTATGCCATAGCGACGCATTGTTCGTTTCTCTCTGGACTCATAAATATAAATTATTTTCATTAGAGTTCCTGTTTCTCTCTTTCTCACACGCCTTTTGTTGTGTATATAACACAATTCAAACACTCCACTGCACATCGCATTGTTGGGAATTAAAATTCTTTCATTTCGTGTTACAGACTCGTACAACAAATATCTTGATAACAAAAAAAGTTCTGAGCAAATCACTTCATTAGCTGCACAACCGTCTCCACTTTTCTGAAAATATACTTGATAATTTTGTAATTATTGTGTTTCAATTCAAAAGAATTTTTAAAAATTATTATTCTCCATTTGCTTCAGCCAGTTCTAATGAAACAGAAATTTGCTATTCCGTTGCGCTGTATTTTTTGTACGAGGTAGTTTTTTGCTTCAATTTTTGAATCAGTCTCACGTGATTTGGGAATATGGAAAGGGGAAAAAAAAGGGAGAATAAAAATCCAAATACGTTATTGCACAACGGTAGGTACGTAATGTGCATATTCGAGTGAGGTTGTCTGTCCAATGCCACCAGCTGCATAATCACAGTATACATATAATAATAATTACAATTACGAGGTATGTAATGGTGCTCGCTTGTCAAGCTCCATAAAGCTTGGTTATTATTTTGCACATAAACACCTGCGCGCGCGTGCAAACTTCTTAGCGCACCTATATATAAGCAGGTATGTTTTGTGCGGTATAATATATTTTCAAAGCCAATTCTTCCTCACCTGGATGCAACTTCATTGTTCTTATGGTTTTCGCGCTATTTTGAATCTCATATTTTTTCACATTTTTAAATCCACCATACGTATGCATATCAACATAAATTTAAAGTAAGCTTACAAATATCATCCCCGCGATAATCAGCTATCTGAAGATCAAAAAAGATCGACGTTTGTTGTAAAATGTCGTTTGTTATATTCATGGGTGATGCTCGTGGCGGTTTCTGGATGTTAATTTGCGGTTGTTTTTAATTATCTTAAGCAACATATGAGTATGTATGTGTATAGCCATACAGTTTTCTGTAATTTGCAATTTAGCAATCGCAGATAATGATGCGTATGGAAGCAAAAGTTTCACTCTGGATAAATTACCGGTAACAAGATTATTGTTCAGAATTAGCCGCGAGCTTCTCTGGGCTTGATACGGAACCAATTATTGGGTTCAATTGAAAATGAAAATTGAAATCAGCTCAAGAAAATTGGTTTCAGTTGATAAAAAACCAACGAGGTAGTTCGAGTTAATAATCAAACCTGTATACCTACCTAAACTACTTATGCAACCTAGTGGATTCCAATCAATAATCTTAATGTCATTTTTGATCAAATCGATTTTAATCAACCGGTTTATTATCGCATATATCGATTTTGGGCGAAATCAGAATCGATTTCCATTTCATTAATCATCATCACAATCCAAAAGGCACTTTGGGTCAAACCCGCGGTGCCAATGATCATGGCCTGGATCTTTTGAACAGACAAAAAAATCGACATTCCGAAACTTGACGCGGATTATCATCTAATTTTAACTTTTTTTCTCGGCTTTTATTATGGAACTCATGAAGTATACAGGTATCCGGATATTATCACAGATCGTAATGTGGTGTAATAAAAGCATTACCTACTAAACTCACTACTTGCCACTACTGTATATACGTACATAACGAGGTCTAAACTTTTATATAAGTAATGCAAGTTCGTAAAGAGTAAAAGCTCAATAAATGTGTTCGACTCACCTTCGATATCGCTGCAAGGTGTAGGTAGGTAGGTAGGTACTCGATCCACAGTCAGAGGCACCGTTTATACACCGTGATAGATACAATAAAGTATTAGTGGTAGTTTTAACGGTAATATCAACTTTACCACTATGCAACCGCGGTGACCTGAAATACCGGAGCCATTAGCCTTTGAATGTAAACAAATTTTCACGCAATGTTCATTATCCTCGGGTAATAATTAACTCGAAGATTAATATACCGAATGGCAAAACGGGTATAAGTATAACTCGTTCGATTGATCAAATCACTTCCGGATAGTCGCGCACGTCAGAGAAAATAGATTATTGACAATTGGGGGAAAAAAAAATATATATATACCGTCGTTTAGAGTTCTAAACCGAAAGCTCATGCAGTCCATGGAATATTTGTTTGTGTAAAAAGAAGTTTGGCGCCTCGTATCGACACGCGTATCAATAATATCTGGAGCAATTCTTTGACTATAACCTATCTAAACGGAAAGTATACAAAATACTGAGCAGCCACGTGGACAGAGATTTATGAGGCGTTTTCTATCCCATAATAACAAACATGATAGTAATGAAACCGTAGCTGTAAAAATGCCTTCACGCGACTTTATTGCCAGCGAATTATTATTGCTGCCTCGCGTACCAACGTGCAGGTCTTTTATACATGTATACATATATGGTATATACATTATATATGAATCTACGTGTATATGTGGAGCGTGTATAGCTGCGAATATTTTCTTCAATGGGATCAGGATTTGTGCGTGATGTAGTATTACAATTTCTATGTCTACGCCTTTTTCATGGTCAAACATTGCCCTATAATAATTTCACGCAATTCTCAGCATTCCACATTTCTTAATTCTTGACGATTCATTCATATCTAACAAGAAGGATATACGTGACATGTCGAACTCAACACTCGCGCGTATATGAATAAGGTACGTTAAACTACGTGTGGAAAGATAAACTGTTTGTCCAGTCAAAACAACAACTAAGATCGTCAGACTTTTCACAGTCATATAATAATTCCAGCTCTTGATTGTCTGACTCAACTACTGTACCGACTACTGTCACAGTAGTCGCGATGTTACGGATTCCCTGATTGCGTTCGCAAGTCTAATGATCAAGTCTGCATACAGTTTCTGCTGACCATCTTCTTTTGTCTTCTCTTGAGCTTTTTTGAATGCCCCATCTTCTAAACGACACGAAAATTATTCTAGTATACTTCATGGTGTTTGGTGCTCTCGGTGCGATTAAGTCAATTATGATATGTTGGATGAAAATATCTCGGAAGAGGATATCCGGCTTTGAAATAAGCCTCTTGGGAATAGCTTAGCCTGCGTGACTCCGAATCGTCACTTCAAATGCCACGAAGAATTATGAACGCTTTATCATCAGGGATGATGTTTAATCTAGAAGTTGTAAGGAATCATTCCTGCGTTGATATCTAAAGTCATTCAAAGTCTGTGCATGAAAGTAATTTGCTATTTTTTTGAGTCTCAAAGGTTTTGGAAGTGATATGTGGTTTCTAAAAAGCACTATCATCCTCATCAGAGTCAATGGCAGTCTTTATAAATCCTTAGAAGTCACGACAAATCATTAAAAAGTCATTCCCAGTTGTTATAGAAGTGAGCCAAAGTCGTTGCTATAATAATAAATTCAAGTATGTAGTAGAACAAGCTGGAATTTACTCGTACACCTAAAATTGAAGTGAATAGCCCCATCACGACAAACATGCATCTTTCTCAAAGATTACGAGATTTGTGCTTTAATACTAAATCACAGTGAGTTAGTATAAGCGTGAGTAAAGTATTACATAATAAAAAGTATAATTCGGTAAATAAGTAATTTCACGTTTGTTTAACGACCCTGTGCTAATGTTTGTTAGCTTACAGCCTTAAATGGGTATATACGTATAATATGCGTCGTCGAAAGAAAACAAGAAAGAAAGAAAGAAAGAAAGAAAGAAAGAGAGAGTGTTGGCTTGATGAATTGCCCCGGCTATTATATTGGACTGAAAAGTTATTTATTTATAATCTTAATTTTATGGACCAACAGTTTAACTAGCTCGTCAAATATGTTCTCCTTATTAACGTCCGTTTCACTTGGTTCCCCTAAACAAACCTTCCGGGAGTCTATACTCCCCTTCCTGCTCCAGCATCTGCAGCATCAACCCATACTGTATATATGTATGTATGTATAGCTACACTATATCTGACGATGAGCCCAAACGCGCAGACGCAAAGTTATAGCTCGTATACGAAAGAACGAGTCCATGAGTCTTTGCCACGATGCGTGGGCGTTGGTGTTGGTGTTGGTGTTGGTGTTGGAGTTGGAGTATTGGGTACACAGTCACGCCACAGTGGATAGGACGGCGTGCAGATACTATAGCTGGTTTTTCTCCCAGTATATATATATATATATATATATATATAGTATATACAAAATGTACCAAACGGGCGGCCATGTTAGAATCCATGATGGCCGCTGGTGCCGGTGCGGCTGTGGCTGCTGATGCTGATGCTGATGCGACCTACGGTGCACGTAGCAACGCCTCGCCCCGTGGGAATCCTGCCAATAGAGTCCCAAGCCTCCAGCCGCCTCGAACCCATTTATCCCTCCTTGCCGGCTCCCATAATTTCCTTCGACTTTGAAAGCTCGAGAGTCGAGATCCGACCCGGCGGCCATCATTGTCCGATTGCGTGCGCAAGATTTTCAACCTAAACAGCCTATACCCCTTATTCTACGGATCCGGAGGGATGAGAAATCTCACGATTGATCTCACTCAACTCACGTTGTTCCACGCAAATAAATGTCACTTCATATATTTTTTTTTTTTTTTTAATTTTTACTTTTTTTTTTTTCTCTTTCATGCTAATTTGGTAAAATACTGAATGAATAATTTCGTTATTACATTTTTCACTAGAATCAATCACACATTGGGTATGATTTTTGCACTTGCAATTTCATTTTCCGCTGATATTTATTTAACTCATGATTCGTAATTGAGTGTTGGGCATCCAAAGTATGTAATAATCACAAAAAAGACGATTTTTTTTCGAAAATTAAGCAGTATCACAATAACAATGAGCAATTATATTAAAAATGCATGATTCATGATACAAGTTGAGATAAATTTCTTCGTGGAAATTTTCATCGTGGCAAAATTTCATCCCTTAATAGCAATTCATCATCCTCACATCTCGTAATTTATCGATCTATTTATTTATTTATTCATTCATTCATTCATTCATTCGTCATGGGATCTGCAGTCGATGAAAGTAAACGGTTCATGTCCGGTGACGATATCTGTGTGTACCATTGCGATGCTACAGGAAATGCTAAGGAGTTAACAGGGCGCTGTATTGCCGATGCAGTCGATTCGTCTGATGACGTCACGATACTAAACTTCTTTCCTAATGTGAGATGATTAGCTACGTGAGAACTGGATGAATGATACGTGTACTCAGAAACGTATTCGTCACGTATAAACAACTTTCATTGTTACTATTTACACCTTTTATTGTTCATAAATTTGAACGGTAACAAACGGTACGCGATTCGGACGATAAGATCTGCTGGACTCAATGTTCGTAAATTCGTTTCAACAAACGGTATAGTCATTCGTTGTTTTGTTACTAATTTGTTACAGTCATTCGACCACATTTAATCGCTTCTTCATGTTCGCCACCTCATCCGAAATCGAAAAATACATCCTCATCTCGTTTATTAGTTTTTCAAAATGTTATCAATAAAGTTGTGATCGGCCACTTCATCCAAGACTTCATCGATCGTCCTGATTTCCTTAAAAATTTTTCAAAGTTATCTTAAAATCTTTGTGTACCTACTGTCAGTATCATCGACTACTTACCAATTTCCGTTATGGAAAAAATCTACTCCAAACGGCCACTCCGTTGTTACCTTCAGACAGTACGAAGTATCCCGGTGGCGGTAAGGTAGGGAGTCGCAAAGCGTCACGGTAACCGAAGATACGAACACGGAGTTGTAGCTTCTGCCGAGATGATGCACAGCACAGTGCTTCAAGTATACCTACCATGGTATCGATTTCACGAGGAGTCTGTTCCTTGGAGATTGAATATACGACGGATGAACATTTATGACACTCGCTGGGATGAATTATCCTTTGAAGATATACGCCATCGGAAAACCCAACATCATCAGAATCGCGATGATTCCCAGCAACCTCACGCCAATATCATTTCAATCATTGAAATTTCACATCTTCTGGCTATTGAATTGATCGGACAATTCTTAACGCATCTTATCAGAAGTCGGTTTAAAAATGTTTGCCTAGTAGTTAAAACCTTGCCGATGAACACATATGAGATTCTAAGTAGGGTGTGTGATTATCGCGTAATTAGGACATTGTAGTCACTCTCAAGAGTCTGATCAGCTTATCAAGATCTTATCTAAGCTTTGAATAATTCAAAGTAGAAACAAAAATATGGGCACGAATTGTACCTAATTAGTGTATAAGGTAGCCTTGGTGCCCTCAGATGCCCAACAGTCCAATACTTGGACACACCTATATACAGTGATCCATTATTAAGAAGTATACGGGGCATCGCGTGGATCTGGGATCTGCACGCGATCTGCACCCAGGTTATACTTACGTTTCCACCCACGCTGAGCACAACCTGAGTAATTACGGGATACAGCAAACCCAGAGAGAGAAAAATAAAGGTAGAAAGGGAGAATCGGTTTGCAGTGTTGTTATCAGACGTTAGCCCGACTGCCAGAAGGGTTCTCTTTGCAAGGGAAGTAGTCCTGGGTAAATAGAAAAGAATCAGCCGGCAAGTCGTGGCTAATTTGTAACCAGGGGGTTTAATTGTGCTGGTGATTTTCTCGCTGAAGTAGGTTTCACTTCCCTTCATGCCCACCCCGGGCATTGCATGCACACGCTATTAAAGGTACATGTACATTCCTTAGTACAGAAAACTCTCGTTATGAGGATGTGTTGGAGAATGGCGAACACGAGTGCGAGGGCTCATGGGATACCTAGCTGTAGATTCGTGTTGGAACTTTCATAGTGTGCGAGGTTCAGCTGGGACTTCCCTGTGCCTGCGTTCAACAGGGACCACCCAAGCTTTGCCCCAACCTTGCACTGTACATCTTTTCTCAGTTTTTTGCTACTTTGATGTACAAGCATCCTTAGACGCGGTTCGGATAATTAGCCGAGCATTTATCTTCAGAGTGTTTAATGCCGATTGAACTTGTTCAGTCGAAACCAAAACAGACTGTATTTCTCTTTGAATGCCCGATTTTTGAGACCATGAATCTTCCTCTCCAAGTGGAAATAAGCACGAAGAGAAAAACCAAGAATTTGAGGACTGTCAGCAACCAATAATCAGAGATGCTATGATTTGATTTGATATTTCATATTCGAATCCAGAAATACCACAGTTTCGTCATTTGCGAAATGAACCAATTAGTGCACAATTATGAATGGAATTTGGTCTAAAGAATGTTTGCACTAAAGCTTTCTACCCCCATCATTTCTGACATTCCACACCTCGAATTATTTCTCCCGTGCCAGAAACAGCTCTAGAAGTATTCACAGAATGCGAAAGGAATGTCTTCATTTATGTTAGCCAGATAATAACTGAAGGGGTTGGAGCTAGAGGGGTGTGAGTGATAATTGCCATTCTTGTAGACAAGCACTTTTCTGTATATTCAAATTGTTCAAATGTACATGAGTAGTAAAAAGTGCTTTTCTGATGATTCGTCATTTCGGTACTCACACCGAGTGAACAAATTTTTGGCAAAATTTCGGTCCAGCGATCGAGTGCAATGTAGTATCGAAGTCCGTATCACGGCTATCCCCACATACATCCGCTCGAATTCTTCTTGAGGTTGATCATCTCTCTCGCACACAAGTCAGCGCGGCCATCGATCCTAACAAACCAGTTTGCGCATGCGCTGACAATACGCATCGCCAAGGATTCGGATTGGTCGATGGTAACGCGCACGGAAACGTGTGCGCAAGACGACTTTGCCCACGGAGAAGAAGAACACGCACAACTCTCGCCTCTAGGTTATAGGTACACACGCGCAGTTAGAGGGGCACCGTTATCCCAGCGCATGGCAACTCCGGGAACCCTTGCGGCTTATTTAATCCAACACCACCAAACCCCGCGATGTCCCCCTGTACCCTGCAGCCCTATGCGCCCCACGCTCGGCAAGCGTTCCATTATCTGGCCATCTTTATTCACCCCCTTTGGCCGTGGGGGTTGGAAGGCGGAGGAAGTTCGTCCCGGGTACCGGGTCTCGGGGTCCCGTGGGGTGATACGGGGAGGTGGGTTTTACTACCGCGCACAAATCTCCTCATCAGGCTCCCGCAGGATCCGGGGACTGCCGCGGGCAAAGAGTGAGGAAAGAAGATATAGCCGAAGGAAGAGGATATATGTACCTACCAGGATGGGAGCTGGAGCGATGAGGAAGACTGGGGATGGTCTGAATTCACGTCGGGGGTGGCCGGCACACAAATGAGGCAGCTTGATTCCAATTATTCAGTAAATTAAATACAGAGGCTTTACGGCTCTACGCTACGGTCCAAAGTTATTGTCGAGGGTGCCGTGCACCACCACCACCACCACCATCACCAGCAATACCGGGCTTCTTTGCCCAAGCGAAAGGGTTGAAACCACATTCTCCGCCATTCGAGGCTCCACCCTAACCCTAACTTCCCATCCGAAGGGTTCAATGAGTGATCTAGCTACGGATAGCAGTCTGTAGGTATACCTATGTGCTACATACACCATGGTATTTATGCAACAAGGATACATTGACTACATAGTACCTAGGTATAACTTCGCCCTCTGCACACGGATGAGTACCATTTCCGTTCCTCGTGTGCTACCAAGCTCGCAAACCGTAACGTCAATGTCCCTCGACTAAAACCCCCCGAGAGCTTTTACCCCGTCCGGTCCTCAATCAAGGGGGATTTGGTCACGGCTCTTGTTTACCCTGTTTTGTAGTTCAGTTTCTGTACCTACCAGTAGCCTCGAAATATACCCGGTATTTGCAGATCAGTTTGATTGTCTCTTGCCCTATACGAATCGCCTCAGAATTTCCCTCGAATGGCAAATTTCGATATACTGTATACTTAACATCCCAGACAGCGAACCATGGATCAGAAAAATCCAAACTGATCCTCGATACATATGCATGATGATCATGTGTTTTTGGCGAAAAAATGCTGATCCTCCGATCCTGAACTGCGTAAAAAAAAAGTCGTTAACTTAGCAACGGTCTAATTCATCACCGATATTTATTCGCGTGGTATGAAATGATGATGATGATGATGACGACCAGTTCGGTGTATTGCCAACTCAGCAGTATTCTTATCTCTATTCAGTCGAAGACGTTTCGTACCTAGTGGTCACGCATTGGACATAATGGTAGCCCACGTAGGCTATGTACAATATTATACCTAGGCGTATCAAACTGCCAGCGAAAACGTTACACATACTTATTTATATACCAAGAGATATATACATATGGATGGACGAGTTGCGTTTTGGTATATACACACCGCCATTTTCCTTCTGGCTATGATTATATACCTACAGCAACCTACCAAAGTTTCCTCCCGCGTTGCTTTAATTCGTATTTTCTTTAGGGAGTACCCGCATTTTACGACCCAGCGTCTTCCAGCTTCTTCCTATGTACAGACATTCGCATCTATCCCTATGTACTTTAGCGAGCCACATAGGCGACATAGGTACATATATGCAGGGGTAGGTATGTACCATAGCCAGGCGAACGTACGATCACGTAATACGTTAGGTGGAAAAAAGTCTTCTCTAGTTCCTCCCACGTCCACTTTTTTTCCTTTTTTTTTTTTTCTCTCATCCCTTATACTCTCGCCACGCGGAGAAAAGCTGAGGAATAGTATAGACGACGCGATATACCTTCCAATGTATATTTCTGTACGTATATAGACTCATACCTTGATGTAGGTATACAACGTGCAAGTAGCTTAGACCAGCTAAATCTTCGTATACCGAAACTTTGAAGGGGTGGTTCCCTGATGCAGAACTAAATCTTCTTACTGGGAGTAAAATAATTGTGTTCACATGGGCTGACGTCAGCTGTGGAAGCTTAACTAAGGCAAAGTTAAAGTCGTCGAACCTGAGACTCGGGATATGAGTCTGAACTGAGAAGACCTGCGAACGCATTTGCTGCTTCTCTTGTACATAAACTGAACGGTTGAATTTATATGGCATGACGTTTCCGGCTAGAAAAATTTCTTCTTAGCTGTTATGCGACAGATGAGGATAAGAGAAAATGGCTTGAAAGATTATACGAAGGTGCGGCAGGTCCCGTAGCTATCGCTTTTAAAATCCTCGACAGACGAAATTGAGCCTCTTCTGCAGCAGCTGGATGTAACGTAACTCAGATTTCATCCTTTTACACTCGGATTATCTCGCACTCGTCGGTGGTCCAAAGACGCAAGAGGCCAACTTGGTCCAGACAATCCAGAGTCTCAGCTCTCGTCAAGATCATCGCAGTGCATGCGAGCTGGCCAAAGTGCCTCGTACATTCCTTGCAGACGGTACAGCCTCATAAGCCTTTAGGGGACTGCAGTAGGCAGTGGTCGTGAATATTACATGCCTACCAACATTCCGGTTGCTCAGGCACTTTGCGTCAGCGATATAATTTTTTCTTTCTCGTTGTTTTTTTTTCGTTTTCTTTGGTTTTACTTTCTTTTTCCTACTCTCGGTTTTCGATAACAAGGCCTTTCGAACGCCCATACAGACTTCAATCGCATCTCTGCAGTAAACATGCAGAAGAGAATCATCATTTTTCTAAAATTTCAGATCTTTCAAGCTTCTTGCTATTGGACTCGATGTTCAGGTTGCGGCTAGTCCTTGCATATTCAGTATATTCGAAGAAAAAAATTGTACAATGTTTCAGAGCATTAAACATTGGGAGGAGAACATGTGAAAAAAGTCATTCTTCAATTCTTACCATTTTTGTATAACTTGCACAATTGTAATTTCGGAAAAAATATGAATCCATATTTGACGAAAGCGAAGGGTGGAAAGTCAAGATCAAGTTCATCAGTGAAAAGCTTGAAGAAGCTTACTGTCTACTAGATTCGAGTCACGTAATCCAAATGTAGGTAAAGAAAAATGGATTTTTGCCCAACGCTAATTATATAGATCTAGTATGCAGTCAAAATACGAAGGAAAATTATGGAATGATCTTCGGAATTTATCACCCAAAATTTCTCCCTCCGATTAAGACAAGGATCTTGATAAATTTGGATACATGTTCGAGGGTGAGTCCAACTATTGTAAATTTGCTGGTCGCACGTCCAGCCGGAAGGATAAGATCAAACGTGTGGCCCTTTTTCTTGGAGGTGTCAGTTCGAAGGTGATTTTCAAGAATGAGGCTTCGAATAAAGCTGTACCTGCCCAACACTCAGGTGTATTCGAAGTCTGAATAGATTCTCAACAAAGAAATATAGAACGAGAGTTTTTTGGGAACGAAAAAACGAAGGGAAATGACCACACAAGTGGCTCTTGCGTTATGGTTCAGTGAAATTCCAACGTAACGAACCGCCGGACAGCAGATTTTGACGCCCTGTAGTAATACGTGTACGTATATACGTGTAAATGTTTTCATACTTTTACTACCGTGGCTTGGCTTGGATTTTTCAAATATTCCATCAACGTACGGAAGTCGTATATTACAGACCAAGAACGTACGCGGGCAAATCCCCACGGGCGTGCCTCGAATGCTACCGATTACTTTTCCTGCAACCCCCTAGTCCCAGTTCTTCATCCCCTTTTTCTTCCGTCATTCTTCTTCGTCACTCGTTTTCCTTTCCGCCAACTTTACTTCCCTCGCATTTCTTTCGGTCAAACCAAACGAGCAAACACCCTTTTTTTTTTTTTTTTCCTTTGACCCGTAGGTACCCTTGGTTTTAGTGCCTACTGATCGATCTGTCAATAATTGGAGGAAGCCTAAAGTTTTTCGACTGCAAACCTTACCGTTACGTGAATCGGTAACGAAATATCCGGATTATCCAATTTTTATTTCACGATCAAAGTACGTTTCCTCCAAATTTTTTCAAAACTTTAATAATAAACGTGCAAAGTATATGTATAGGGCAGAGAACATTTTTTTTTTTTATACTTCTAATAAGACGAAAGTTGGTAAAAGCTAAAGTTTGAAATCTTTAGCGAACGACAAGCGAGATGAAATTACTCTTCGCGAAGGTTTGGGGGTTTGAAAGCAAAGGGCGAAGGACGAAGGACGAAGGGCAAAGGGCAAAGGGATGGGAGGCGCCACCTAACGTCGCGGCACCGTTATGGCTTTCGATTTATGACGTCACGCGGAAGGATGATTGCTTTTCTGGATGAAGGGAGGAAAACTGGGAAAGCGTATATAGCCAGGAACTTGCCCAAGACGGAAGGACCCGCCATAGGGCAACCTTATACCACCTTGCACAGGCGAATCTTGCGGTGGACCGGCTGATTTGCGGTCTCAAGCCACGTATGCTAGAGTAACAGCCCTTATCAAGCTACCGGGACTCCCATCAAGCTCACGGTGCCGTGATATCAGCGAATTGCCATTTGCCAACCAACACTATACCCGGATTTACCGGCTACAGAGAAAAGCTCGCCAGCTACCCCTCCCTGATAAACTTTTTTCCCTTCTCAAAGCGCGAGCTTGAGGGTCTATATTCATTTTGACCAAAAACACCATAGAAAATGAAAAAGGAAAGAGAAAAATTTGACCACTAGAAGAGAAGAGCTGGTCCGTTATTAATGCTGATCTAATCAGCCTTTGAATATTCATGTTTGAGGACGCGATACTCGATGCTGAATAAAATCCAAAGAAATTTTCATCGCTCAATTATAACGGAGCTGCATATACTCGACATGCCTAGTGAATTGCTTTATTATCATAGAACATAGAGACAGAGTTCTAAAGAATCTTTTTAACGATGTATCGAAGATATAGAGAAATTATTCAAAAGGGTCGTTAATAGATCTTATACTGAATCAGTTAGCGATTGATTATTTTATACGGATTTTTAACCAAGAGACTAATTTGCTTATGCCGCAAATGTAAAGCCGATATCGGAACTCGTCAAGTTTAACATCTCCGAGTACAACGACAAGGCTCAAACTTTATTTGAACGAACTTGAACTGGCAAATGAATGAATGAATGAATGAATGAATACATATACGTGTATGTATATATATTTCAAAAGCTATTCGTCATTCGGGTAACTTGCGGTTGACATTTAGGGTACGTTTAACAGACCGCATAAATTAATTTCACAACATTCGCGGGTTGTGGGGAATGGCGTATCAACAAGTCGACTTAAAATCGGGCTGTAAACATCGACGACTGTCTATTAACCCGTCGGAACTGAACACAGTTTACGGAAATATCTTCTTACATGGTGGTCAAAAGACTTGACCCTTTAAGGTTCCATGGTGACCTGGAAAAATTGCAGAACGTCTGATTCGGTCGGCTCTCTATTCTACAAGGTCGAGTTTAGGACCAATTTAAAGTGCAAAGGGTTCGGGTACGCTTGCTCCTCTTCCGTCAATACTCCAATTTTTTTTTTGGTTCCTTTAGTGGGCATTGGGCATTGGGGCACACTTAGGTCGGTGCTAATAGAGCCCCAAGGTCGTTTTAACGGCGCGTCTTCTTTTTTCTTGAGATTTTTTTTTCCCTGTTTCTTGCTAAGGTTTCATCTTCTTTCGTTTGTCGGGTTTTCATCCTCACGATCGACTATTTCATTCCTTCAACAAGGAATGACCAGTCTCAGTTCTGACCCCGTGCCAGACTGACGGATTCTTTAATTTCAAAATATCCAAAATACGAAATGTACCGCGGAAAGTTTTTCTCTACCATTTTTAGCGACGGATCGCGATCAGAAACTCAACGAATCAGCTCTCGGCGTCCCGACGGCCGTCGTTCTACACACGGAATGGCGGACGACGACTACTTTCCGTCGAATACAAATTCCCGGTAAGAACTGATTGTTAGCTCAGTTTTTCAATTCAATTTCAAACTTGGATTTGCTTGTCAAGTGGTTTAGAATCATTTGCCCAATTTTTAGAAAATGTTTACACAGAATATTCAACCGTAGATAACAAAAAACAAGCGGAAATACGTTTTTCTAGTCATATTTTGTACAAATAAATTCAAATCATTACAGTCTGATTTGAATTTTGACATGCAAAAGGATTTTTTGGTCCCTCTAACGGCCTAGACTAATTTTTTTTTTCTCATGGTTCACGTCAAATAATTTTCATGCTATACGATGTTTGAAAAGTCACTAATATTGTTACGGAATTGAGAAAGAAATTTGTTGGCTTAGGTTTTCCAAAATTTCGGGTCAGTGATTGTCCTCAGTGATTCAAAAAATACTCAAAATGCACAAGGCCTGGATATAAAAATTGCGAATCAAAATCGTTCGGCTGTTAAAAATTAGATAATTCACAAAAAAAACTGAATGTAGCGAATTTTTCACACCGTTGCAATTGAAGGGTTGAAAATTTGCGATAAGTATTTCAATGAATCGAATTCTCATCCGAAGCACAAGAAGATTAGAATTTCATAACTGAAATTTTGGATAATTTTGATAACCAAAAGCTCAAATATTTTTCTGTTTCCTTCACAATTCGCACGGACCCCCGTCGGTGGAAGTGAGATTTTCGAAACGTACAATAATTTGGCAATATCGCGAATACCGTTTCTATTCGAGGCGTTGGCTGTGGTATATTTGGTCGCAGGGATGTCTACGACGGGTGCCAAAAAGCAGAAATTTTTCTAGTTTATTTACGATAATTCTAAACAGAGCGTGAATCGGTATCGTCGGAATATTCGCGACTCGAATTGCGAGGATGGTCGCAGCTAGCCAGCTAGGGCTCGTGTCGTCAAAACTCTATAGCACGTCGGGCGCGTCGGACCATGGAGCTTTACGACGTTGTTGCTCATTCAATGGCGGCGCATTGTGTTGTTGATAAACGCAGTTTGCTCTCACTATGAATATGCAGTGTTACATGTACCTTGTACCTACTCGGATACTCTGCCAATTTAATCTTATTGAGCTTTGTCCGAGCTGTAATCATTTGCCAAACCGATCCGCGCAGGTACTTACAATATATTTTCCATGATTCTCGTGCACATTTCGAATTATAATCGACTGCAGCATGTATAAACATTTCCTGTATACAAAGTGGAAAAACAACCGAATATTTCGTAAACGATTTTATACTTCAATATACATTTTTTTTCTTTACATTTGTTTTAGGATTCCTGATGAGGCGACGAGTAGGAATTCGCCCTCTTGGCCCACCCCCTCACGAACGGTCACTTAGAGGTGAGTGTCTGTTAACTGGACCATTATGATCAATATTTTGCTATTTTTATGCCAGTGCCGAAAGTCTGGATTCCAAAAGCTCAATGAAATTTTAGAATTTAAGCATTTGGCTAACAGCTAGTCTGATGTGAATTTGATGGAGCAAGTTTACATATTATACTGGTATTCTTGCACAATATTTTGCCATATTCGCGAGTATTAAAAATCTCCACAGATTACACGTGCTGCTAATTAGAATACATTTCGCAATATTTTACGATCCTTGTCGATGATAAACTTTACCGCGTTTCGTCGCCCCCCCCCCCCCCCCCCCCCCCCCCCCCGCCAAACATCGCGAATCTTTCCCCCGGCTAACGACCACTAATGAGATTTATCATCAAGATATTTCATCCCTGAAATATTCATTCTCAACCCCTGATAGTAGTCGATTTATATTTTCGTCATTTCATTCGAGTATTGAACCATTCAAGAGACGTTTGTGCTTTGGAAATTTTCTAATGCAGAAGTGATTGAATAACTGCGGCATTTTTTGAATCGAGCTTGCAATATCTACCTGTGTAAAAATTATCCATATTGACGAGAGAAAGCGATAGATAGGTATTGTGAGGAGAGATTTGTAAGGGAGAAAATCATAAAGATAGAGGGAGATACACAAGAAGAGGAACACAGTTGACTCTCGTGCGGCGGGAGCACCGGCACTTCGGTACTTCGGCATTATATGATGATTCTTTTATTGTCGTAATATTTCATGTTTATTAGACGCGTTAACCGGCCGAGACCAACAGCTCATTTAAACGCAACAAAATAATACTTACGGTACCATGTTATAGGTTACACACCGCGCAATGGTTGCCGACGCCAAACGTATACCCTTTGCCATCAACGATATATCCTCATATATAACATCATTCTCGAATTCACCCCGTAACGGAATTCAAAAACGGTTTAAAATTACGTCTTGTTTTTTTGTTTTTTTTTGGGGGGAAAAAATTAATCATTTTTATAGTCGCGATGGTACCAGCTAATGAGTAAAAGTAAAACGTGAACATGGATTACAGATATATGTGACTTTTTGCCGGATGAAAAGCTTTACACTGACAATAAGTAATCGTAGTCTTAAATTCGATGTTTACTTTTCCAAAGTGGGTAAACCTCACATTTAATCTAATTGATTGTATGAGGTCAAAGTTTGTCCTGTTAATTGCTGACCCGGGAACTCTTTGCTCATGTATGGAAGAATTTATCAAACCGAATTGAATTCTAGTGTGAATTTGAACGATTCAAATGAATTTGATGGAACACTTAGGTTCGTTATGATTCTATAATAAATCGGACTGAATAATTTTCGATAGAATTCATACTTAAAATTCATAAAACGGAATGAGTTTATCTTTCGATCGATCCGTCGCTTTCGAGGCCTACGGGAGGTGGATTTTCCTGATTTTTCATATACGACTGCAAATCGCGAGGTAATTAAACGTTTAATTGCCGTACGCCTGGGGATAAAAAGTACGAACGGTATATATGCAAGGATATGCAAAAGGTTTTTTGTTTATTCCTCTTGACAGAGTAGAGTTATAAATTGAGCGTGTCGAAAAAGAACGTTGAATTTTTCTTGTACCATCAGGTACATACATTGTAAGAGTCTTGAATTGCAAAAACAACTTCATGTATAAATCATGGCATATTGCTTGACTGGATTCTATACCAACTTCTTAAAATTACAAATTCAGACTACAACCCCTGGCCCTTACACTACATTTTTTTTTCCCTAAATACGGAACTAGCGTCGGTTATCTTTTACATGGTATAAAGAACTAGAGCCCTCACCTAGGAATATGAATGTATACATGAATGTATCGCAAATGAGTTTTGTATAATTAGGCTCCACCAGCTGCAGCAACGCGAGAAGTTAATTAAACCTACGGGTTTACAAGTAAGATGATATCAAATTTTTTTTTGTTACTTACGTAAATAAGTTCAATTTCACGTTTACATGTACCTTAAGTATACCCTGGGCGGGGATTAATTAACTTTGAACCTGACGTTGATCGTATCTGGAATACTTATCCGACTCGAATCATCAGGGATAATTATTGTATTATCGAGGGAAATGTATAAACGAGTAATAAGCTCATGTGGCACATGTATAAGTGAAAAATAATGATAAAAAACAAAAAAACATGATGAAAAAATGGGAAAAGGGAATAGAATGATTAGGTAAGCGTGAAATTCTATATCATATATAGATAATTACCAAACAACAAATATTTTTGTTTCATTTGAGAACTGCGTGTGCCCTGTATATATATATATATATATATATAACCGCACATCCCAGGTTTATAGCGAGGGGATATTATTGGATCAATTTAGTAAATACTGTCAGAAGTAGTAATAACTTATTTATAGCTAGATGTATCCATCCCTCACTGATACAGTGATCGACGTACGTTCATCCATCTCTAGCGGATTCAATTAGCCATATCGATACACCTAACCCCTGTGTGTAAATTTCATTCCATACTGTAACATAGAGAAAAAGAAACGGGGGAAAAGGAGAGAAAGAAAAATACAACAACAACAACAACAAAATTCAAAATTATCCTGCAGGACTTTTCTTTGACCAACGATCAGGCAATTTCAATGCATCAACGAATTTGCTATTCTGATGATCATAACGTAGTTGATTTAAATATCGAAATTGATTACAGGAGATCGTATACACTTCAGCCATAGCAGACACGATAGATAGATCAGATAAATTTTCAATTCCGATTCTCTATTTGATTACCGGGTAGCAATCAGTCGGCAATTTCCATCGCTTTGAATATGGTTTCTCTGTTTATACGTTCATACATAGGTTGATCCATGCTGGTGACTACTAGGTATACGTTGTGACTGCCGGTAGGCTAACTCTGGTCAATTTGCAGAGGGACTAATTACCTCTGGCAGTTAGATTTAATCGTCAGAACGCGAAGCGGGTTTACACGTTTCCCTCTTTGTACACGCCATACATGGAGGCACACATGTATAAATATTATACACATATATTCCTGGTGAATATTTCAAGGAACAATTATCACTGACACGCTGTGAATTTTCATACCTATGTTTTTCAACCAATTATTATCATCAAGATCATCTATCACGGAGTTTTTTTCAAGAGCTTTTCACCTTTCCAGCCACAACTTCTCTTCCATCTTCTTGTTATCACCCTTGTCATTTCAACCCTCTATTCTATACTTGCAATATAGTATGATCGAGATTTTTTTAATTGCCAGTGAATTTACTGTATACCAGTTCTAATTAAGATGCAAAATTGCAAATGTCAGACCTCTTCAGCAATTTGTAAATGATACTATATATCGCGTTGTTCTTTTCTTCATTATTTATTTCTTTCTTTCATCACTGTAAACGAGAATGACTTTACGTATATAAAATAAGAATAAAAAAAAAGCTCGCGTCGACACAGCGTGGTTAATCACCTGGCTAATTAAGCCCGGTTTGTCCGGTTAAATAACTATGTACCTATACTTAATTGTTTCACGTGTGTAGCTTTTTAATTATAAATACAGGGATCAAGAGAAAGAACAAAAAGAACTTGAAATGATTTTTTCTTCACGATGCTTTTTGTTCATCGGTTATCAACAGAATTAAAAGATGCTGGCCATGAAAGACACTTGATTTTCTCTAATCACATGCATACATAGGTATAGTACGTGCATATATATATATATATATATCCAGCATCCTATATTTCTACGTACGTAAGTCGGTGTCTCGAACGACTATCATAAAGCGATTAACTTTATTACACTAAGCCATTAACTTAAATATTACGACTCGCGTGTCGCGCAGTCTTGCTTTTTGATTTATTGCATGACGAGAACGAGGATCGTATGACTACTGCTATAGGTGACTTGCTACCTGTAGGATTCCCTAATTTGCTTCATACGTATACAAATAGCATATTTTTTCTTCCATTCTCTAACCTAAAGATCTTTATAAAAAAAAAAAACATGGAGTCCGCATAGCTATATCTTTCTAAACCACATATATACCGTTCACAATGTCGAGGGGCGTCTTTTCTCCCACACGTTGAAAAATATTCATTCATCCAGATCAAAGGCTGACCGAAAAATATAACTTAGCTAAGATATAAATTGGATTGGGGGGGTTCAGCCCCTGGACAGGATGATATTTTTTGTGCTGTTTTTTTTGTTTGTTTTTTTTTTAAAGAAGAAGAAGAAGAAGAAAAAGAATATATATCGTCGTCTCAGTTTCTATATAATGTATAAGGGGATATTCGGATGAGGATTTACTACCCCGTTCTGGGCGAGGCGGCGGCTATATCTCGAAACATTGTTTCAAATAAGACGTCTTCGAGCCGTTGCATACTATACATATATTGTTATCCTTGGAAATGAATCCGTTCGCATGTAGGTATGTGCTCGAAAGAAGCGCGAGGATTGGAGGCTGTGATCTTCTGAAGGATCCAGGATCCAGAGGATCGAGGATCGAGGATCGAGGATCTTCTCGGACCCTCTTGTCGAGAGATGGTTGAGTGTAGGTTACCCGTAACCTCCGCTTCAGGGGGCCCTGATCGTCCTATGGTAATATTATTCATAACGTTAGACTCGCGGTGGGCATGCGCTTCTGCATCTTTATGAACTTGTTATTATACCAACCCACCATTGGATATAATCAAAGGGCACCAAGGTTCTGAAGAGAAGAGAAGAGAAGAGAAGGACGAGGAGAACTTTTTTTTTCCTGCTTATTTTCTTCATGCATCCGACTGCCATCGCTTCTTCTCCCATCTCTTCTTCTTCTTCATCTTCTTTTTCTTTTTTTTTTTATTCCATTCCTTGCTCCTTCGTAATATCTCGTTTTGTTATAGACACATTCCCTCGAGTGGTTTCATTCCAACGCCCATATAATAATTCGAAAATATCGGTAAATCCTGATGGCTCTGCTTCGAATTACCAAGATCTCCATTCTAGGCGGTCCCAATCGGTGCCCCCATTGGTCGAGATCTCAATTTTCTGTATACGACTAGACTCTAGAGAATGAAATTTCTCTATTTTGAGATCCTGCAGATGAGAATTGTATAAGTCTGACATTTGTAGCTCTTCGTGGTGATTATTCTAGGCCCTATATTAGGCTTTTATACTTTTCATTTAACTAACCGAGATCACCTGCTCACCTCGAACCTCTTTACACACGTTTCACGTGCACTTTGGAACCTCAAATGAGCATCGGGGTTGTATACAGGAATTAAACGTATAACTTTACACCCCGGTACGTGGCTTACTACGACTAACTTTATACATACCCTTGATGAGGAAACTTTTCATTACATATTGTATTTAGTTAGAGATGAAACAGGGTCGAGAGGATCCACGGGCAAAGCGCCTTTGTTCCTAAGCTTTTTAGGAGTAAAAAGAGATGAAGATATAGTCCTGAGTAAGTATATATATATATACATATATATCCCATTTTAGTTACAAAGTCTTGGCAGGATTCCCTGCGGAGAGCTTTGGGACGTCCTGGGGAGGGTTTCTATATACTTCGGGAGTTTCAATTTTCATTTTGGCAACAGGGATGGTGAAATAATTTCAATGTTTATCGCAAAGGCGCGAAAAGGTGCACAGAAAAGAGCCGAAAAAGAGACAGAGATGATAGTATATCAAGCTTTTTTTTTTTTTTTCTTGCCTTCCTTTTCTGTCTATACAGAAATAGGAATAAAACTTGGTTATATACTTTTCGAGAATCCCACGCTATCGCGATCGTCCCTGTACCATATATACGTATATATATATCCTTATACCTACACCTATATACTCCGAATCGTAAACCGAGAAAAAACGAGACGACGAAAATTATCTCTTATGTGAGCCCATTCGTACTTTTTTAATTGAGATACAGACTGCTCGAGAAATCAGCCTTTTTATAGCGGTCGCCAAAATACCGCTGCTGGTAAGCAAAAAGGAGAAAAATTTGTGCAAAGAAAAAAAAAAAAAGTCCAGAAAAGATCTCTGGGTACAACCGCGGAATTCTCTTCGAAACTCGAAGGGATATATGCCCCACGTATTTTCGTATATTTCATTCCATTTCATCTCGTTTCATTTCTTTCGATTTTTAGATGAATTTCCGGTCTCGTTTATTCGAGGAGAAAATATTCGCCTGGTTGCGTCATTTTGTTACTTACGTTCCTATGGATTCCAAGGGAATGTCTCTTCCACACGACTTGAACCTCCCGACGGGGTTGGGCGTAACGCTTTAGGGGTTGCTTGCGGTATTGATCCATTTCCTCGAGGGTTGTTCGGGGTGGGGGGGGGGGGGGGGGGGGGGGGGGGGAGAGTAGAAGTAGGGGTTGTTGTTCCCACGTCAGGGGGTTGTTTCCTCCCTCTTCTATCAATTCACCCCCTACCCTCCCCCTCCCCCTCTTTTGCTTTTGCCGCCGAGATGCAGGATGAATTCCCATTGGCTGTTCAACCAGGGGATTCAAGATGGCCGCTGACACGTACTACTACGAACGTGACGGGGAACGAGAAACTCTCTCCTTCCTTCTCTTTCTCGCTTTCCAAGGTTCTGTCTTTTTTTCTTTTCTTTTCTTTTTTTTTCTTTTTCTTGAGGGAGGTGTTTTTTTTTTGTTTTTTTTTCATCTTTTTCTCTTCTTTATTTTCCTCCATCTTATTCCGTCTTATTCTTTTCCTCGTGCCTTGGCTATACCTACGCAAGAAATAAGTTCGCGAACACCCCGCGAGCACTCTCTCGCCCGGTTTTTGCTAAATTTATTGCCACGATATATTCACATCCATTAGATGCCTCGGTTCTTTTTTTGCCTTTACTTTTCTCATCCCCACTATATACACGTATATATATATATATATATATATATATATATATATATATATATGTTTATACGCATCCCATCGCATCGAATCCCATATCTCGTCGTTGCTTCGCTCGAACCGAGTGCAGCACTCAAATACCTACATATATATACATACGGAATTGTTATCATTATTGTTATTATTGTTATTATTATTCCAAGAAACCGACTTATCCTTCACCGTACAGAGATATTTCTCTATCTCTTGGACATTGCCTTTTTAACCGAAGTTTGCTCTCAGTCCATTAAGAAGTAACGTCAGAAGACAGGGTTGTGTTATATATACGTGACAAGAGATTAGATAATATGATGACTTAAGTTTCTCTGCCACATGATTTTTTTTTTTTGTCTCCTTTTTAAAAACGTTACTCATAAGTCTTGTAATATATATGTGGGTTAATTTTTTGAAATTTTTCTGACTCCTGTCAGGGATGTTAATATAGTTTTGTTTCCTTTGGGATCAACATACATCCCCTGTGCCGAACAACCCTATAGAGATTAACGGATATAATAATAATCTAACCCTCGGTAATGCTTGTACCACCGTTTTGCCCAACTCGGAAAAATTTCTATATCCCAACCGCGAGATCCCCAATTTCAAAACTCATTTCGTAAATTTTTAATAACTGTTATATGTAATCCTGCGTGGCTTTATTTTAGAGACTTATAACGGTATATACTAACGTATTAACGGGTTTTTATATTTTAATATAATATTTGCTGAGTAAGACATTGAGAGAATTTTTCGTTTCAAATTTTTTATCCATCATCAAATGATTTGGAGAATTCTGCTTGTAAGGATTTTTTTGTTTTGTTTTTCTTGTGCAAATTAATTGAGAAGTAGTTGGGAATGAATGATCAATATTAGTGAGAGAAATTTTGGTCAAGAATTTGGTCAAGAACTGTCAAGTTTACTTATACCTATAAGCGAAAAACACCTCAAGTTTGACAACCAATCGAAACTAATGGGCGAAGGAAGCATTAGCGACGAATTGTCAGCGATATACAGGCAATATAACGTTGAGAGACCGTAAACTCCTCGTGCAGAATAGCACCGTTGCGTACTTAGGTATATATATCTTCCCTTCTATACGTATATACGAATAGCAACTAAATAGAAACCCGTCGACTATACTCAACACGTGGATATTCAATGAATAAGATAGATCCATTGTAGAAGTGAGTATTTTCACCTGCAACATGTTACCAGATATTTTCTTACGTTTGTAAAAAGGACTGACGTTGAAATTTCATATGCAATCTTCAAACTACAGCTTTTTTTGTACATGATGAAGTCACACCTTTTTGTACAAAGCTTTCACAGGGATGTCTGAAATCCCTTTTGAACATTTTCTAGATTACTTGTATCGATCTGTGCCGGTTGCAAGTAATCGCAACGAATCAACTTGCGCAGCTTTTGCTCGTCGCGTGATCCAATTTGGTTTTTGATCCGCATTTCAGATAGCCTTGCTTCCATCGTATAGGTAGGCACATATATCTGCCTGCTGTTTCAGGCCAAAGGCTAAGTGAACCTGCGGTCGTCGTATATCTACTTAGCAAACTTGCAGGGGGTTTTTGGGACGCTGATATGACCATCAGTTGCACGTATTTGTGTTCATTACGCCCCACCTGTACCTATACCTAAAACTAAAAGCTCAAAGCTCGATATATTATACTTTATGTGTATTTTACCTACACCTGCAACTCATTGTTTTACGGCGTTGTTACAACCCTCGGAAAATGGTACGCGAATACATACATACATACATACATCCATGTAATACATAGACGCAAGATAATTGACTCTATACGTAGATACGTGCTTTCTGCTTTGCATCGCATATTTCCCGTTCATTTAGCCACATTTCTCCTTGTAAAGAATAGGCTATGGTGCTTAGCAATGGCTTGCAGCTTATTTCCCCCTTTTTCATTTTATTAATTTCTCTTTTGAAAAATCCAACTACGGATTGATTTGCTTTTCTTATACGTTCGGTTATAACTTGATCAAGCTTTAAAGAAGTCGGAAATTAGAGATCAACGCGGTAACTAATTGCGGTGGTAAAAATTTCTGCATTTTTGTGTAAATGACGTATACCTAATAGTGTAGGTGCTCACTTGACTTAAACAATAAATAGAGATGTGGGTAGTTACTTATGTATGTATGTATGTCGGTATTATAGTACGTATCGACTTGGAGGGTACAAAGTTCTCTTTATATAGCCGTGGCGCGTTGGGTAGATGGAAAAAAAATTCAGCCCCCTTGCTAAAGAATTTGCATATAATTGGCTGCCCGTGTGATTTCCATGCTTGCATCCCCGCGAGATAACTTTCCTCGACGTTAAAGTCGAACAGCGAACTTGTATTATACGGGAATTGCTATGCACTGGAATAACTATATAGACCTGAGGATAATATATTGCCAATTTCAAAGTACAGCTATACGACACTCAACTTTGCCTACATGGCTCGGTACAATTTTCCTTCGTTCTTAGATCATGTTCAGCGTGACATTCAAGTGCGAAGAGATTCTTGCGAATGAATTAGGATACAACCGATCCCTTCAAGATATCCGTAAATTTTTTTTCAAAATCTTCTCACGTGTTATATAGTTATTCAGTTTTATTGAATGACAAAAATTTGTTCATCAAGGAAACAATTTTTTCTCAAAAATCGCGTATTCGGATCGACTCGAAATCGCATAGAAAGACTGCCGATGTCTTTTGGAACGGGCTAAGAATCGTGGATGTAGATCTGGGAGTTGGTCCAGTCCGCCGGTTCAATACGGAATTGTTGCTAGTCGATATTTATGCCTGAAGGAAGCTGGTGCCGTTGCCACCGACGACCAAGCTGGTGATCTGGAAATCTGCATTTGCTTTTGGAAACAAGAGCTGTGAATATTTTAACATTTATATTCTCGGATTTTATACATTTCTTATATTCTTTTCATGCCACTCGAACTTGCAGTCTAGATCAAAACTGCCCTCAAACTTAGACTCGATGGTTGAATATCGAATTCCAGGGTCTCGGTACGTCGTACTGGTTAGAAAAACAATGAGCAGTTGAAAAATCATTTCATTTCTTCACCAAAGTTTATTTTTTCAACTCTGACTTTATACTGTATTTGAATTGAAAGAAGCTTCGTCAGATTACGGCGGGTAATTATAATTATAATAACCCGCCCTAGAAATCATGGTCGTTTATTAGCTGAATAGTCTGTTTGCTTAAGGCTTCATTTATCCAAGACTATATAAGCGAACGGTACGCGTTCGTTCACATGCTGTAGAAAAAATAAAAAATAAAAAAAAATAAGAAAAAATTACACCAATTGTATTTAATGTTATACAAACTACCCGCAGCCGGCTGCAGGTCATTTCCGAAGCATAATTTTATAGCTTAGCTGGAGCGGCTCGGGAAGGTCCAAGGACTTGTTAGAAAAACGTCCTATGGTATTGTGACGAAATGTCCAGGGACAAACATCTCGTTTAGAAGGTATGTCAACAAGCTTGAAAGGGTTGAAAATCGACGCTTTGTTAAAATTTTTTTCACCATTTTTTTCTTCATTTATTATTGTCTAACTTTTTTTGCATAACCTTCGAAAGGGAAAGTATACCTTCTTCGTAAGATCTTACCAGAATTACTCCAGGACCTGAATTCGTTCGACCTGCATTTACTTCAAGCTTAACGACGTCACGGTGGTCAAACCCAAGTCCAAATAAACTCGAGCTGTTGACAATCCTGAGAATCACGAGGCAGGCGAGTTTGAAGAAATATTTTTGGATCAGCCTTGAAGTTTATCAAGGGATTTGGATTTTTGTTTTTTTTTTTTCTGTTTTTTGTCGAGTAAAAGGGAATTTTGAACGATTCAGTATTGGCACGATGGAATGAATATAAATATCGAAAATGAAAGAGTAGGAAAGAGAGAGAGAAAGAGAGTAGAATCAATCTGGCTTCTGCATACGGTCGCTCACTCTCGATTTCAATGTGTTTTTATTGCGCCTCTTAAATTCACATTTATGAGCTCTTATATGTTCTCCCACCATGCTCGAGGGACCGCGAGAAGTGTGAACGTAACGTTATGTGGGCACCTAAGACAAATCGGCATGTGAAGTTAAGTAGGTGATAAATATGATAGATATATACAACAATTGTAATCGTAAATTTTTTTAATGAATGAAACGCTATTCTCATTTTTATTAACTTCGCAAACACACTAATGCATACAACACACACACACACACACTTGACACTGAACTTCAATGGCCAATCATTTTATTACCTTCGTAGTAGGTACCTACGTAACTGATCGCTATTTCAACTTAGGCATACCTCGAAAGACATCATCATACTCTCTTTTTCTTTCTTTTTATTATTTTTGTTTTTCTAATCATCTAGTACAGGTACTGTTTCAACATCCAACTCCTCACCATCACGAGCTTTTTTCACAAATACTTGCTTATTCTCTCTATAGTTAGACGCAGACTTCTTGACCAAGATTGAAATTCTTTACTTTTCATCACGTTTTGCGTAAAAAAAAAAGTTCAACAAGCCTCCGCCACTCGGTTCATCCGAAATAGATAACCTGGATGTTCTCCAAAAACCAGGACAACCTGCAGTTGATCAAATTCTTGTTTTTTACTTTTTGTATGGGATGAGTATAAATTTTTGGAAAAGAAGCAACCACGATCTTTCGATGATGTTGAAATCGCGTGATAACTGAAGTTAGAGGAATGGTTGGATCTTCTTGGATGTGTCTGGGATGTCTGGATGTTGAGAAGAGGACGAGGTCTCTGGCGTATACATATATACATATAGTAAGTTCGTTTGAAAAACAGTTTAAAATAGTTTTCCAAGCCATATGGCTCGCGTCTTTTTCTCACTCTCTTTCGAGGCTGTTCTACAAAAGCTTCTGCGATGAATGATAGTCCGAGATAACTAACGACTTTAAAACGTCACAGGCCCTCTAGCTCTACGAACCCTCAAACTGTATAGGTACTGGTATTTATAATTGTGAACGTCTACTTAACGTTTATACTTCCACCGAATAAATTCGACCTGCTATAAAATCATAAACCTAAAACACAATTCTATCCATTAAACATCTAGGATTATTACTATCGCACGCACTTCGCACCTACTCCAAGTCTCCAACGTTGATTTTTACCTATAACTTCCATTCCTAATACCACCCCGTATTTTCTGGCTTGTTGTAAAACTGTCAGGGTCTAATCACGTCTTTTATATAGACAACCCTTTACCAATCTACAGTCTTTCTTTCATTCTTATTGCGATTGAGGAAAGATACTTAATTGAAATTTCGGTGAAAAGCAATTTCTCATTTCCAAAATGCCCCAAAAAAAAAAAAACGAAAGGAAAGGAACCTTCCGCAGAATGTCTCCTTCGCAGAGCTGTGAAAGTTTCCTTGCGCAGTACCTTTCATCACAGAAAATTGAAATTTTTTTTTCAAAACGTATTCTACCATAATCTGAAATTGTACATGAAAGTTTTTCGATTGGAATTTTTCTGGCCATTCAAAAAATTGAAAACTGCTTTTTACCACAATTTCAATAGGTTCTTTCTTCAAGAGTTGACCGACAGATCTTGATACAAATATTATTCGTCATTTCTGTTCTGTTCGTATGAACTGAAATTAAAAATGTAATCGTTGAAGCAAAAGTTTGATTAGATTTTGATCTCGTTATTTCTTACTGTGTGTGGTTGAATCATTCATACGTTTGTCCACACGCTCGTATCCATCGCTGAGGCATTTTGGACCGAAATAAAGTAATGAGATAAAACAGAAGTCTCTCTGAAGCGGTGTAGAAAATTGAGAGGGGGAAAGAGAGAAATGGAGGGAGAAACGAAGATGAGGATAAACCGCAAAGAAGAAGATTCTGGGAGAGGCAACCAATTAAGATATCCAAACGGGGTTCTTAATTCGTGGGCTGGACCAAATATTTCCCAGGGACAAGGCAATGAGCCAATCAACGAAATTAACGTCCTGAAGAAGGGGCGAGTCGTTTCCAAAGTTTCTTCTTACCATATATATACACCACGCGTTGGAATATAACCGAACTTTGTGTATGTTCCAAGTTTTGTGATATCTTGCCAGTTCCATTTGCGGACCACGCGCCCGTTATATAGCCACTACCAATCTTCGTTAAGTTTTTAATTAAAATTTTCAGCCCGGTAATTTCACCTTTTTCAAACATGTATATTTCAGACCCATACCCGTTATATATAAATTCTTGTATATATATGGGTAAAGTTTCCTCCATCTTTTCTTATATTACACAAATTCTGATGATTTTTTTTTTCTCTCTCTCGTACAGTTCTCTCATTTTTTTCTTTCGTTTTACTTCTTTAGACGATAAAGACGTTTGACAGTTTTATTGACGGAAAGTAAATTTCAACAAAATATACCAATAACCGGGTTTGTAACATCGGTAATTAAAAAGCTCGCGGTTATTTTTAGCAATTCATACCTACCTGAAGTTGAGAAGAATCGAACTGATTTGAAGCATACTTGTCCGTTTATTCAAATACCATCTAATGTTTTCAATCACTCCTAATATCTGTATATCCATGGGTCTGTGGAATAACCAACCATCTTAGAAGTTACTTGAAAAAGCAGCTATCTAAAATTTTGTTGAAAAAAAAGCAGCTGTCTTGCGAGCGACTCTGAAACCGCTCTGTAGCGCTATTGACTTACCATATAACTACAGAGCGGTTTCAGAATCACTCGCGAGATAGCCGATTTATTTGAGCAACTTTTGGAATAGCTGCGTTTACAAGCAAAATTTGAGATAACTGCTTTTTCAAGCAACTTCTAAGATGGCTGGTTATTCCGTGGACCCATCGATATCATAATTCATTATCCAAGTATAAGTCGTTTTTATCAACGATCGTTATAATCATCTATTCTGATGATCCAATACATCGAGAATTTCTCTAGATAAGCCGGATATATGTGTATGTGTATAATGTATATATGCTTGCATATACATGTATGTTTATCAAGGGATTTGCTTAAACGCCAAAGAGAGAGAGAGAGAGAGAGAGAGAGAGTCGCGGTAGCAGCAATCAGCCCTGATGCCCAGCAATGAATGTTTTATTGTCTTTTCCCGGCGGGCAATTTCAGTAAGTGGTTAGATGCCACCTACCCTGGAAACCATGCAGGATGGTTAGTTGGTTGGTTGTCCCCAAACTATAATATCGTCTACCTTATATTATACCTTTAGGCACGGGAGTGAATAAAGCTCTGGTGGCTTCTTCCCTGGAAAATACAAACGTAAACTAATTTGGCCCGATGTGATACCGTGTGTTTGTTGCGTGCGTGGAAATCCACGGCTATTGCTATATGGGTAGACCAACGTATATATATATGTATACCCAGTAAAACGCACACACCTTTACACGTAAGGGAAAATAGAGAGAGAAAAAGAGATAGAGAGAGGGAATATAGAAGAAGAATAAATAAAAATAAATAAATAAACAAGTAGGAATACGCACGCGATATTTTTTTTTTTTTTTCAGCTAAATACGCCTACCGGAAGTCGTTTTTCTGCCAATGTACCTATTCCTAGGCGAGTTGAGTATCGAGTGAGTCAACAAATTTTAGAACGTGTATATACGATACACATAAGTATAGATATGCGCAGATATGAGGACAGGCCATTGATCGCATTACTTGACAAGAAAGAAAAAAAACAAAAAAAAAAAAAAAACGTCTTTGAAAATCCTTGGTCTTTTACACGACATTTTCTTATACTCAACACCGTTTCGTCTCGGGTTTTAATGCCGATAAAACGAGGTAGGTATAGGTAGGATGATCCCGTTGAGCGTTAGCATTTGAAACGAGCTGATTTTCACCTTTGACAATTTGTCTGGCTGCAAAACTTTACCAGGGGGTAATAGTTCCACGTGCTTTACTCGTAACGTATATTTTCGAGCTTTCAGTCATTTTTAACGACACAAAAGTTCTAAAGAACTAGAATATTGGTTCTGAGCATTTTTTTTTTTTTTTTTTGAGGTTTGAAAGGGAAGAAAATTGGAGGAAAAAAATCAAATAAAAAAAGAAATTTTTGAATGAAAAAACAGGGACTGTTACCTGCGGCGATGAACAATACATTCGTGTGTTCGTGATATTACTTATTGTCATAGTTGAATGGAATCGCTTCACGAGGCAAGTATTCGGCTTATAAAATGCGATTTAATTCAATTCCGTACGAATCAACTGTCATAAATTTCAATATTTTGTATAGATAAACTATTGTGTTCGATATAATGTTTGGAAAGCACGGTTCACCTATTCGTCGAACAATTTTTATCTATGGTCTATACAAAGAATTCAACCAATACCTATCGTTATTCTAGACTTTTATTATTCCTTATTACCTCATTGGATTTTTAAGCATTGGTATAAATTGCAGTGCATTCAGCTTTGGGTATATTTATTCTTTGTTCAAAAGGGTACTTTCTGGAGCTGGACTCTCAAGATTCTGAGAAAGCAATATCATCGGCATTATTTCTACATACTCCGATTTTCACAGTCCAGAAAATTCTGGACATACTAAAACAAAAAAATTGCCAAATTTGAACGATCCAATTTTTCCGATTCGGGTTTCTTCCGTTTTCTTATTTTTCCGGTTATTGTTCGAGGATGTGTATAATATCAGATGGGAAAATGTTATCTAGTTAAATTTCCTCCAAGTTTTTACCGCGTTGTGTGAAACGGAAAGACGCCGTGCAACTGGCGTCGGGTTGTTTATAAGGGTCATAAATCATCGCGCTGCTTTGCAATCTACAAAGCAAACCATCCAACGCGATCCTTATAGAGTTTTGCGTTGCGTTATATAACGCAAGCAGACCAGAATACATGGCGGAATAAGGGCGAAACGCCCTTAGATCTGTACATTATTATACACCATGGCAATTGCCACCAGTATAACACTGAGATGAACAATGAAGAGGCAGGGAATACCTAAAGCTTTGCTATCTTTCTCTCATTTTCTCATACCTTGTACATACCTACTCGTCGTGCATAACTCGACTCCATTATATCCTTCTGCAAGCTCTTCCCTTCTGCGGCACAGCTTCCATTCACCAGTATGGTAGATAGTTAGATATACCTATACGCACACCCCTAGAAGAAAGGGAAAGGGAGCTTGTTAAGCAAACAATTGCCTGCCCATAAACTTTATTAAAACATGCAAATGGCCGGAATTGTTGGCGAGGGTAGATAGATATGTTCCAAGAGGGACCGAAATATCGGCATTAAATTTGGGCGGGTTGTGTACATACATACATAGGTATGTATTTATATATAAACCTATATATATATATATATCTGCTGAGTAGATTGATGCAAGGTAAAGCCGAAGGCTTACAAATTGGGGAGAGAATCCAATCAGGGTCAGCGTCGCGACGCCTATATAGAGTTTATGTATACGACGCCATTGTATACAAGCAGGGAATTTCTGTGGTATTTTTATTTTTTTATTTTTTTATTCTGCCCCTTTCCTACTCGAAATTTATCTCGAGGACATTTTTAACCTCGATTTGCATACAATCCTCGCAAATACGCCGTAAAAAAAAAAAAAAAAATAGAGATATATGTGTATATGTATTTATAGTATAGATATGTATGTATGTATGTATGTATGTATACGATACAGATTTCGAACGAGATAAAATACTGCGATTGAGGCGAATTCTGAAATTTTATTTCCTCAGATTTGGACAGAAATCGTTGTTCGGGGGGAAGAGACCCCAGCTACGCTAGATATCGCCCTTATAAGATATATAAATTCGGAAAAAAAAAAAAAAAATTGAGAGATAAAGATACAAGCGCGTGTATATATATTATATATTTTACTTGAAAAGATAGTGGAAAAACTTTAGACAAATAAAACACCGCCATTTCGTTGATAAGTTTCATCCCTATATAGATACTTTGCTGGTCCTTGTTGAATTTTTTTTTTTTTTGTATTCTTCCTGCAAATTTGTTTCTATTTCGTTTTGCCAATTTGGACTATTTGCCAGCAGCAATTTGGCACATTTGTTCAATTTTCTTCGTTGTAAGTGTAAAAATATATCTTGTAAAAATATATAGACGTTCTATATCGTAGGCTAGATACGTAATCAACCAATTCTACACCCCCTGGCTCCATTTTATTATGCCAACCACACGTAATAATCTCGCGCTACAGGCCCCCTGAGAACACTATAACGCAATCGTTCATCCGTAGGGTCGTACCAAAAAAAATTTACCCCGTCTTTCGAGGTTATAGATATAATCTATAGATAATAATTGTTGCATGTAACGAATTTCAACCCTCTCTGATCACCGGGGGTCAAGATGACTCCGATCATTAGATTCAGCCTTTTTTCTGGCAGAAAATCAGAAATGAAGACATGTAATGTTCCTTTTTTGAATATCCTCAAGTTAGAAGAATGCAATTTTGGAAACTACCTTGCAACCCCCACTATGAGACTATTTTTTTCGAGATTACCATATCTTGAGAATAATTGATCACCTATAAATTGTGTCGCGGTGAATTTAAAAATTTCACAATCATAATTTTTTTAGTGCAAAAACGTCTTTTTTCGACACTCACGCCGTCTAGATTTTTTTTCGCGATTTTACTATTCGATTTCAGGATTAAAACCAGGTTTTTTTTCCATATTATGGAACGTTCAATGCGTGATCCTTCATTTTTTCCGTGTCAATTGGAACCGTACTGTTCTTACAGTTTAGTCATTCAAAAACGTAAGCAGAGAAAGTTAAATCGTTATTACGCAAGATGAATGCGTCTATAATCCTTGACGATTTTTCTAATGAGAATTTCGGATGATCGTGAATCATTTCTCATCTCTCAGAGCTCGTTATACTACTGGAGGTAAAACAAAGCCTGTATCCCTATATCCGACAATAAAAACAAAACCGATACCTATATAACGAAGAATAACCAAAAAGGAATAAGAGGCAAAAACCGCAAAGTAGTACCGCGCGCGGAGTCAGGTAAAACGGTCCAGTGACTCAATCAACAGTTTGTAAAAGAGAAGATGAGACGAGAGGCGGGGAATATGCTGGAGGCTTCAGAAGATCACGTCTCCGGAAAGGACGATTTTTTCAGCCTCTTCAGGATCGGACATACCCTCGTTCACCATTTCAAGATATCTGTCATCTTATGTACCTATATACGATAAAGAAAGAAAGAGATATAGAAAAGTAGTAGTAGCCCCTCAGCGATCGGCATTTACAAAGTAGTAAAAAAGGCCGAACTAGCCGCAGGTGTTGTTCATCGTCAGACAGGTAAAAGTCGAAGAGTTTCATATATATATATATATATATACACGTTTAGATATATACCAAGTGTATAACCTGGAGAGAAGTCTAGCTGGCTGACTGGCTGGTTGGGCTAGCAGCTAGTGGGCTTTGAGAAAGGCCCAACTAAAGCTAAACTCTGCCCGCAGGTAAGACATACAACGTTGAAGCCTGATTGGCCTGTTCAACCTGGTCTCGTACCATCCTACGAAAGAACCGACCGCCTTATAACTTCGTCGACACGAAACGAGATACCATGCGATTTTCTACTTGTTGTTTGTGCCGGTTACTTCGTGAAGTTTGTAAAACCCTGACGACGCTACGACGTCCGATACTTTACAGTAAAATCAACCCGATCACGCTTCTATTCGCGTACAAATTTAAACCAAAAACTCGAGCGATACTTTCTGACAAATCTTAAAGTTAATATCGCAAACCAGATAAACGCCAAAAGCTTTGCCCAAGCCCTTCTCCTCTTATACTCAATTTTCTTCTTCTTCTTCTTCTTCCTTCTTCTTATTATTCTTATTATTCTTCGCGTATATTTCTGTTCACCAAACACGCCATTCTAAATACACACCAAACTCTACAGACTTACTACTTCGTTTCTAGTTATAATGGTAGTCGCTCTGCAGGCATTCGGACGCAGTAACTCACAGTTTCGTTTCGCTCCCGATTTATATATATAATACAGTCTAGTCAAGTTCCGCGAGCCATGGAATGTGAAACTACACAAGTTATTATATAAAAAATATCTATAACGTTTAACAATAAGTGCGAGAAAAGGACATTAACTAAACATATACAAAAGAGGAAATAAACAAATTTTGTTGATTGGAGTTTACGCGAGTTGCCAGTAAAAAAAAAAAAGAAAAAATTCAATTAAAAATGGATGAGAATTCGATGATCTCATCAATATTTTGGCCTGTTTTACTTCTTGATATGAATTCGTATGTGACGACGGGATCAATTGTTCCTGTTCTAGCAGTCGAAGACTGGAACAACGTCATGGACTAGCTGCAGCCATTACAAGTTCAGCAACCCCTGCATCTAGGGAATAGGGAAACATCCCCACCTCCCTATACATCCCTTGTAAGTTGCGCCGCTTCGTCGCAACGCCCTCAGCGACGCCATAACAGCCGCAAGGTGAGTGAATGACTGTGTTATCCTATCTCGTTTTACACGCGTTCTTTCACGTCTCTTTCTTATTTTTTTTGTTTTTTTTTTTACTTCTTCTTCATCGTCTTCTTCTTCTTCTATTATTGTATAAGGGTATAACGCTAATTCCGTACGCACATGTGGGTCTGCAGGGTATTTTTTCAAGGGTCAAAATGTGTCTCGTTTTTTCACAAAAGAAAAAATAATTTGGACACTTTTGGAGATGACATGAAAATCGGGTCGCTACAAGGTATTCGACAAAATGTTTTCGCTGATGTTTTACTACGCGAGAATATGCTAATCTGATAAAGCAATTGTTGTATACTATAAATCTCGTTTCATTTTCGGCGTTTGTTGAAATTCTTTTCACTGCATAAGACGGACGATATATTTTTTCGCATTTCTTATACCGTTAGGCTAATCGATACTCGATCATCTGTGAAGAATAATAACTATAGAGCGGTTTCATAGACTAACGTGGATACAATTTTTTTTTGTTCACTATCGAGACAAAGTCTAATTTCCAACAAATTTTGTAAAATTTATTCAGACAAGTTCCACATCGTTGCTGTGTGAAAAAACTATCAGTCCAATCGGGATTGAAAAAATACTGAAAACACTTTGGACATTATAGAACATGTGTGAACAATTGTTATGTCAAAATTCAAATCAAAACATGTTCCGAAAAAATCATAAAAGTGTTAAATTTGTCAAAAAAGACCACTTTTTCACTAAAAAAATCATAACTTTTGGAATTTTTAATATTCTCAAGTCAAATTTGAACTGAAATACTCGTCAGATATGATAAAACTAGGAAAAAATAGTCCATCTTGAATACAGGCATTTATTTCTAATTGTGAAGAGGATCGATTTTTGGAGTATAAGAAATGAATAAGAATTCATCTGGAAGATATGAGTGTGAAAAATGCATCTTTACACTGAAAAAAATCGTAACTGAAGCAATATTGGTTAAATATATCCTACCCAAAGTGAGGTCTGGGTCAAATTTACCCATGATGGTCGCACAAAGGGTCAATAAACGTGCAAAATTTTACTGATTTCAAAGATTAGTTGAAAGATCTCCTTCCCGTGATTGTAGCAGAGCATGAATCAGGCTTAGGGCTGTTGCCAGGATATCTTATATAGATGCGGTATATATTGCATTGGTGGAGGTAAGAAACGCGTTATGAGATTCCATATTCGTCGACGATATGCATATACAATATTATATACATATATATAGGTATAACGAAAAGCGTGGAGACTACATCTCGACGTTCCTTCATTTTTATTCAAATTCATTCTGAAAAAGGATAAAAAGGAAAAAAATGAAACGAAGAAAACTGAGAAAAAGAAGAAAAAGAAAAAGAAAAAAAACAGAAAAAAAGGAAAATAAAATAAGCCCTGGGAGATGCCAGTTGGTTGCTACCCCGCCGGCACTCCCAGTTCGCTCGTTACGGCTTTTCGTCCTCCCGCGCGTATACGTCCCTTGCCCGTACTATATATACGTATATATATATACATATATTCCTTGAGCTGAAGCAACCTTCCGAGTCTCCCCTGCCTCATCCCCTTCTGCCCCCATCTCGCTCTCTCTCTCTCGTCCCTCGTTTTACATAAATTCTGAATTTTATTCGGGCCGCCGGTTCGCCCGTCTTCTTGCGTCTTCTTTATCCCCTTGGCGAGAGTCACGAACTCGTTCGAAGGTGCAGGAGAAAAAGAAGGAAAGGGCGATGTGTGTGCCGGCGAGCTTGTATTACTCGCGCGCGCGCTTCGCTCTTTCATATATGTATATGTATATGTAATATGTATGTATTATATATGTGTGTATATTCCTACGTATATAATCAGCCTGCGGGTAATTAAGATAGCGGCCTTATTTTATATACTTTATATCTCTGTGATCCACACCGTCGAGTATAAGCCTACATATGGATAGGTATCTATGCACTTCTTTTCATTTTCATTTTTCTTCTTCTTCTTCTTCTTCTTGGGGTGGAATTGAAGTACCGAATTCTAAAAGTTCCGGATGGTCAGAATTCCGAATTTATTTAAGACGCGATTCTGAGTTTCTAGAAACGTGAGAATTCAGAAATTGCAAATTCCAAAAATGACGAAAAGTAAACAGCTCAAAGATCCGGGAGTTAAAAACTCAGAAAGTCCAAAAATTCGCAAATTTAAGGGAAGCTCTTGACAGAGCTGTGAAATATACGGCGTTGTATTTCGCGAATTCCGAAATTTGGATCTTTAGTTTTCCCTTCAGAGTTTTTCAAATTGTCGACATAGACTTTCGGAGAAATAATCTTTCAAAATCTGTCCGTCGGTAGCAGAAAATTCGGAATTCCGATCTTTCGCAGCTTTTAAAATTCCGAATTTTAATCCCTTCCCTCCTTCTTCTGTTTCTTCTTTTTCTTTTTTTTTTTTTTCTTCTCTTTGCTCTTTGTACCGCAAGTCGTGGTGATTTTGGTTCTGGTAAAGCCCTTAATACGCCACTGATTGTGAGCTGAACGAAATAATACGAAAGAAGGCGAGACTCGCGAGCCTCTGGACCGCGCAAGCCGTTGCTGGAGCCGTTGGAAGATCGTAAATTGGAAAGACCGCATCAGGGACCAACAAAGACCGAGCTAACTTAGCCGCTGGTGCAACCGATGCCAACGAACTGCTGGCAGCTTGACTCCGCACAGCACAATCTTCAAAGCTATACTTGTGGCATGTGTTTATATATATATATATATATATATATATATACGTGTATCATGTATAGCTATATATCCCTATACCCTGCACCTATATGCTCACGTATGTTTGCCGTTGGTACGTGCAAGAGACACGTGTGTATCCTGGAGACCACTATATATACTCGGCTAATGAGAACATACCACGGATTCCACCGGACCCTGCAATGGCCCCCACGTCTCTTAACGAAGTCCATATTTCGGTGGGGGACCAAATCTTTCGAAAACAGAACACCCTGAAGGTTGACGTGGATTTTAGTACCTTTTTTTTTTCTAAACACTTGACTATATCGCAGCTATGGAACCACTGTTTTACTTGATGAGCTATTTGCTGTTGATACTTTCTGCGCACATACTTGCAAATCGTAGTACCTTTTACACGGGTTTAATCGACTGTGATAATTATCTGCAAAAATGGGAAACGAGGAAATCTACTTTTTTTTGTTTGTTTATCATGTATACGCGAACGATACAGATCAGCAGTTTAATTGTACGTAGGTGAGGAAAAATTTATTGTTCACGATTGTTCGTCCGTTGGGAATAACCGAAAATTGAGAACTTGTGGAAAACTGAAAGTTGATTATTGAGATTTTGGAATTCAGATCGATATTTGGTGATTTAATCGGAGTCTTGAAACTTCAGGCGGGCAATTAAAGGACAAATGTAATTACTTTCACGTGTACGTGATCCTCGGATGTCAGACTTACTCCGAAAGTAAGAAAATAAATTTTCTCCGTTTGACAGGACTCCATTCTTCGGATGAAGTAAAAGTGTCTATTATTCGTGAGAATAGAAGCTCTTACTATAATTATATGCCGGGAGGGATGAATCCAATCATGGATTATTGGGTTAACGTATAATATCGATCGAAATACTACGTGAAAAATACATTAGCCCGTCAACGATTATATATATATAAGTGATTATAATTCCTACCGACGGTTTTATCACACTTTTGCACGACATACCGGACACCGGAAATCCCAATGATGATATTTTCTAATTCAACAATTGAAGTAGTACCAAATTCACAATTGGGCCCCCTTATTCGTTTTATTCTTTCAATTTCAAGTATCATAACCAAATTAAGAACTCGCGTCATCAAATATTGATCAATTTTCAATCAGCCGTCGGTCATTTTCATGCAAACGAAATTATTTTCAATTACATGTACAGGAAAAAAATCGATAAGCTTCAAATACGTTTGCGAAAAAGAAGTAGGAATTTTCCAAAAAAATGTTGGTTCTTGATGGAAAACCACGAGCAAAATTGCACAAACTCTATGGAATGACTAAAAACCAGTCTCATCTAGAGACTATGAGAATATATGGATTTTTGTAAAGAAATGTTTCGTTCGATTGAGGCAAAAAGTGTGTATCTTGAGAAGTATAAGCTGGGAAAGGAGATATCGTGAGATGGCTGCCGACGGGTATAGGTATGGTGTGCCAGTCAGACGGGCGGACCGCAGGGCTCTTCGTTGTGCCCCGCCTGCAAAGCCAGACAATCCGGCCAGACCGGAACGGTTCAACCTAACTCAACCCATGAGCCTGATGCCTGGTATACCCAACCCTACTCAACCCAGGCTAACCCAGGCTATACCCAAGCACGCGGCGTGGCGTTGAAACTTCGAGGGCAGCCATGTTGCCCGGCCACGTCTTGAATCTAAAGCTCCTCGAAACTGCGGGTGGCTGAACACCCGCCGCCACCCAACCAACACCCGCCATCCTTTATTCGATCTTGCTGCCATCGCTCTCCCGTTCTCTAATCTCAAACTTTGAAAGGCTAAAGGGATACACGTGTAGACCCTTGTTCCTGCAGCAGTGAACGATATAATATATTCTATGGGTATCAATTCGATACAAAATTGTCCGAGATTTGAGTAACCGATAATCTGGTACGTCGACGCGTGAATTGGTTTCGTCGAAAATGTCGGTTTTTGGACGTAATCTGTTTGGACAAATCAACCAAAGTCTTTTTTTTTTTCTCATTGATTTTAGTCTTGATAGAGAAATTATATACAATAGAGGTTTGCCAGTTTTTTACCTGCTCCAGAGAATGAAGAATACTTGATTTTTACATATTTTTAGGATTCCTTCGATTTCAAGAAATCGGCCAATTTGAAATAAATGGTAATTTGGATCTCTGATATTCGATTTCGTGGTCAAATATATTCATTCCAATTTGATACTCAAATGAGCCAGATGACCACATCTCTAGTTAAAATCGGTTCATTTCATAGACGCGAAGAAATCCTGACGAGGCAAATTTGGAAGTAACTTTTTTCTGGCAATTAGTATTTTGAAACTATCGCCGAAGCCAGATCTTTACAGAACTCGAATAATTGAGGTGGATATAGACGTGAAAGGATCAGTGGTCAGACGTCTTTACTTCATTCTTATATAAAAACCGTATCTTCTTTTGATCTCGTATACGAAAAACCGGAATAATTGCTCCGAGTTATTCCTGGAACCAAAAATAAAACCTACTGCAGTCGTTGTCTGGCTTAGATCCTCCGCTAGTATTTCCCAGATGAATCTGAATTCAATTCTCAAAGTATATATATATATATATCTATTAATCGGCTGGAATCGGGTCTAGCCATCTCATGATATAGACGCTTATATGTACAGTAGCTGAATTAACAGCAATCTATCCTACTAACCAGCCAGTTATAAATCTCGTTCTCGAATCGATAGAAAAAAAAAAAAGAAAATAGTGAAACATTGGCCGCGGTACACGGGCAACGTGAATTAATCGTTTCGGTAATAAAATCAAGTAATTATAGGGATATTTATTGGCGTCACGTATACATATGTATATACTGCACACTGTGATGTTAAATCGGTTAGTTGGTTGGCTGCCCTGCGATGCGATCGAGTGTATAGACTAGCATAAACAATTTCATGGAAAAGGTGCGTAGAAATATCAGTAGAAAATGCTGCGTAGACGAACTCGGCTGATAACACCAAACTGCTTCGAAGTTGTTACCGGTAGGTACAGTTACGATCATTAGATCATTAGATCATTAGCCGCACAAACTCGTATTACCTACTAGCAATTTGCATTCTCGCTGGAGTTAGCGAATTTATAATCATGCAAAAATTATAGGCACATATATATACTTTTCAGAATGTATATAACGTGTGTGGGTTTTCTTGCATATGGAGTGACGTCATACGACGCGAGGCGACCCGACGCAACGTTATATGTATCGTCGTCTTCTTCAACCCGCGGCCATTTTGAATTCCTTCAAGTTTCAGTGGCCGTTCAACGGGCTATGGGGCCGTCTTATTTCTTGGTTTACTTCTTATTCTCAGATCACTTATAACTACGTTTCTGCGTGTCAAAAACCTTTGCAAGGCTCCCAAGGCAGGGCAATATTGTCGGATACTTGATGTTACAGTTAACAACACTCTCATGAAATGGATCCATATCAGACTGTATAACCAGCTCACTATAATCACTTTTCACACGTACTACGATTAACAGGAATGATTCCTGTTCCTATATCCCATGAACCCACCTCTTCAAAGTTCCAAATTTGTGACGACAATCATGAAATTGAAACTTTTCACTCAACAACTGCGATGAATCTGGCACAGTTCTTTCGAAAGAAAAGAAATAAAATAGAGCCAGAATAAAAATTTTGCGTCCAGATATAAAAATTCGTGTCCAGATTTATTACTTTTCCTCAGGAATAGGGAAAAGAAAATATCCTTTATGAGTATCGTTGTTTGAAAATTCAACTGCGATCGACAAAAGGGAAATATTACATAGGCACTACATGTTTGAATGGGAATGTATGCATGATATTCGGTTTTCTTTTGAACAGGATATATTATCTTCCTGTCTTAACCCTGTCCGTTGATATCTGGTTGTACTTGAAGTACTTAGGTAGGTAGGTAGGTAGGTAGGTAGGTAGGTAGGTACTGGTGCTTTCAGTCGCCGATACTCGTGGTCATATAAAACGTTAATAGTCCATAATGTAGCGTCTTTAGTTCGCGTTAGGTGCCATAAATTATCCAGTGCAATAAATACATCCGTTTTCGGTTTTGACTCTCTCTTGAAACACAAAAGCGAATAATTACAAGTCGGTGTGCTCCCTATATCCTCCGATAATCGATCGAATAAATCAATCCAAAAGACACTGCTGCACTTTTGAACATAAGTATATATTTTACTATTGCAAAAGTCTCTATGCAGATCCTTAAATTTTTGCAATGACTGAGTGTATACCGTTTTCTCTCTTGAACGCATTCCGATTATCTTTATTCATGTTTATTGCTCCTATTTTAATTTCAAGGACTGCAAAAGGATCCTGAGGAATATTCAAACTCTATGTTTAACTGACCTTCGTATACCTCAAAAGGTTCGTTCCAGCTCGAGGCCAATGGGAAATTTTTTTTGCTTCAATAAATATAAACGAGTAATGGGGAAAAACCGAGAGTATCTCAACCCTTGCCATTAGCCGAAAGAGCACAAGGTCGTGGAAGAAGTTTGAATAACTTTGGAATAGCTGAACCTGAGGGACCATGTCGTATGCAATTTGACCAGCCTCCGGACCTTTGCCTTTTGCCTTGTGCCTACTATTCGTGAAGAAGCGGACTGTAATAGTTGCGGCAGTAAACCTATAACGTTGAAGTTCTTCGAAGATTTTTCATCCGTCTAATTTCTTCCGCGCGATTATCTCGCACATTACAGGCACCGCAATGTGCTAAAGGTATTTGGAAAATTGTTCAACCCTGTATATTATATGTTTCATTTATTGTTGTTATACTCGAGGATTGTTAACCGAGTCGAATCATCTATAACCGCATTTCTCTAACGAGCGGAATAAACGCAGAATATCTATGCCTATATCATAAAGGTATTGTAAACTTGTAGCATATACATATATTCGTGACCGTACTGTACTCTGCTGTATTTTCAGCGCTTCATGTGATTTACATCGTTAATTATAACTTAACCACAGCTGTAATCAACCCTGGTTCACGTGCTTCCAGGAATATGGAAATATCCTTGTTTCAGTGTGATTAGCTCCATGGAAACGTGTAATAAACTTATAATGCAATTCTGGAAAGCCTAAGGGGATGATGTGGAAACTTTGACATTCAAGGCTAGAGATTTGCAAAGATTACATTTCTATATAATACATTCGTACATATATATTTGCTACAGGGATATCATCTGACTGCGAAACCTGACGTTTATATGAAATATCGCCATAGCTAATGTCTATGCACACTTCGCTATAGGCTTTAAAAACAATTATCTAAATGATCAGATGTGAGTAGGTAGCTGTATAAGGTATACGATCAGTCGAGTCATCGATGTGCAACAATAATTATCTTTGCAAAACTGATGAATCTAACGGTGCTTTAGAATGAAGCGTGAATCCGTTCGACTGCCTTGAAGGATTTAATCCTCAGGTATCTCTTACTTTATATATATATATAATAGACCTTCGGTATTGCGTTGCAAAATAAACCTAGATCTTCACTAAGACTTAAGCTCTTATACCTTTTCTTTATTGATTTTTGACGGGGAAATCAAGTTCTTCTTGGGTATTCTGCGTCTTTTATATATAAATACAATTTTACTGTGCTATCGGTGCAGCCCTTGAGTCACAGCCATACGAGTTGCTTCGTAATGTATTTTACTTTTTATTTCAGAGCCGTTGAGTTACGACAGTTTACTGTTATGCCTCGTAAAAAATGCAAACAGTGAATGAACCGCGAACCGTAGTAATGATCCTTATAGGTTACGGGTGCTCATTCCCTTCTCTAAGTTCGCTCATTAAACTATTTAAACATATTTTGATACAATGAAAGATTGATTTTACAAAAATTCATCTTCAAATCGAAGATGGAGGTGAATCATTTTACTCGTTACCTAACACTCGAATGAATTCGTCTTTATAACATATGTACATACATATACGTATTTACTGATACATCACACCTTCGTGATCCAGGTACTCATCGAGCTCATATACTACGTATGGGAATTTAATGTGCTTCTCATTTCCTGTAGTCATTTTGTTCTACTCCGTTGAAGTATTACTTTACAGTAAGTAAACCCGTAACGAGCAGCTTGATTTTTTTACCGAACACATAACGGATCAGATATAGATAAGCAGTTGTTAAAATCATATTCGGTTATTAACGGAAGTGTAAAATTTAATCGATTGCCGATATACACGTATCATCAAAGCTTCAGACAAAAAGGAAAAGAAATTTTTATTGGAATAAATATCAGCGACGGTTATGATGTTTTTTCGTTCCAAATTTTGATTCTTTAAGATTTGAAATCTTGGCGAGGATTTGTTATTTCTTGAGATCTTGTTAAGCCTCGTTGTATTGGACGTTGGCAGTATAGGGGGAAGTCGTATTCCTAACACGGTGTCACGGTCAAAATCGTAAATCTCAGGCTGCACCAGCTGCTTGGCCATCGTTTGCGACAGGGTTACGGATGGTTAACCTTCATGGTGATAAGTTATTGTATGCAGTTACAACTTGTATTGATACGTGAGAAAGGATTATCCTTGAAAATACAGCTAGACAGATAAATCCAGGACTCGAATGTCGACTGGTTTCGAATGTCAAAATACAAAAAAAAAAAAAAAAAGTAATTTACAAAAATATACTTTCCATATCTTATTTCTCATACTTTCAAACCTCCCAATCATCTCAACGAACATAAACGCTTGCAAATTTTTACTTCTCATCTTCTCATCTCGAAATGAAAAATACAAAAAGGAAAATGAAAATGTTCAATTACTTGAAAAACTTTGGCCATCATCTTCCTCTTAACTTATGGAATAATTACACGGTACTTGACGTAGGATGCGATGAATCGTGCTATTTCTTAGCATCAACTTGCCTCTCATCCTATCCGTGCAATAGAATAGGAAAATACGTAAATACAGCCTGGGAAAGAAGATGTGCGCGATGGTTTTACAAAAGAGAATTATCTTACAGCCTTATAATTTCTGACCAAGTTAGACTCGAAGATTTAATTCCCGAATCGAATGTACCGTAGGAGCCATTCAGTAATCATCGAGTTTATCTCGGTCATTATTTTATGGAGCAGTTCGGATGTCCTGATATTCTCAGTGGAAAATGACCAAAGTTTTTCCAGGAAGATGATGCCACGGGTGAATTGATTCTGGGTCTATAATGACTGAGAAATAATATTGTCAGTGTTAACGAGAGCGGAAAGAAGATTTGCTCGATTTCTGTATATAGGGTGAGCAAAAGATCGAACAATTCACTCCAGGATCTACACTCAAACGAATTTTCGTATGATAGAAATACGTCGGAGTTTATTACCGGCGATGTGAAAGATACGCATGAGATCATATGAATTTATTCGCTGCAGTAGAAACGGCCGCGATAGCCAGACACCCCACGGAAAATGAATGAAATTGCGTTGGACTTGAGCTACTCATGTCTTGTGGTTTCAAACTTATGCAATTTTCAGTTCTTCGTGCAGTGCGAATAATACTTACATTTTTTATACTCCAAAAAATTTCAGATGCAAATATCTAATAATAATTTTGAGAGAATTTGAAATTGATTTCAAACGCTCGTTTCCAATGAGATTTTATTCTACTCAAGGATTCAAAAAATAATAAATAAAATAATGCCTACATCTGCAGCGACACTTTGTACCGGAAATAATATTATGCTTGCAAATCTTCTTCCGAGGTGACATTTCATACCGGAAGTTGGGGTGGCTGCTGCGTGGGTTGCGGAATTCTGGCGCAATGAAAGATCGCACGAATCGATACGTGGGTAGTTTTGATCGTATGATTTTTTGAAAAACATAACGTTTTTCCAGAATGTTAAGACAATACGTAGGTATATGTATACGTAACGTGTGGCGAGACGCGCAGAGTCTCGTTTATGTACTAGGAGATGTTTTTCTCGGCAAGTTTATACAGCGAGTGAATGAAAATATTTGGAGAGAAAGAAAGATGAGAATCGAAAAGAAAAGGAAAAGGATAGAAAGAACCAGAATCGAATGGAGGATAATATTCCGTTTTCTTAGGACCTGCAAGAAAAAGGCTTCTTCCCTCCTTCGTTTCGAACTGTTTCTTAACGCCTCTGCATCCAGCAATGATTATTTGTACTACAAGAATAGATTCGTATCAACTTCCTACGCCTGGCACACGCGATCCCGTTCGCCTTCGTGTATACGTTGATTCATGCAACCAATGAGATCCCTTGATTTTTAATTCTCCAAAATTCGACCGGAATTTATTTGAATTCCAACTCGCGAATCTGCGAATTTTTACACACCGCTGATTCCATTCGACTATTTCTAGGATTAAAATTATTTAGAAGACACTTGCCGTCATGAATTTTGTCAGAGAAAATTGAATACAACAAAATTTTCATAAAAGATGTAGTCAATTTTCTAAAAATTGTTGATCATCTCTTATTCACGCTTTTGCAAGAAGAAAAAAAAAAATTACGCAGCTCTCCTATTTGCCGCAGATTTTCATTCAAGATGGCCTGAATAAAAATTTGTTCAGCAGGTGTTTTCGAATGAAACGATTATAATTCTATACCAAAATAAACTTTGTTGAAAAAATGAATTGATTTTGAATTCCATGTTCAATTTTTTCAACCTCGACATGCTCGAATGTTTGAAGGATTTTTCGCGAAGGGTTTGATTTATATTTTTACGAAGGTATTCTTAGGGAACGGTCAACAATCCCGCGTTTTTTTGTTTTTTTGTTTTTTTTATATGGATCCTGAAAATAACGAGATTTACTCTTGACGTGACGTACTTAAGCGAATAAGGTATGAAGAGGGGGACAAAAAAAAAAGTTGGGGGGGAAATGATGGGGAAGGATCTCATGGAGCACTTGAGCCCACGGCCATGTTTAGCTAATGCAATCTCGACTCTCGACTCTCGACTTCTAGAGTCCCGAGTATCCCGTAGCAAGTCGCGCTTGAATCGCTTCGGCTAGTCGACTCGACCCTTTGTTTATATCAGAGGCGCCTGGAATTTATGAGACCACTTCTTTTCTTCTCCGGGAAATAACTTTTCATCTTCATAGTGAAGCCACCCTCCTATTTATACACCCCCCCCCCCCCCCCCTCTCCCTCTTTTACCACCCCCGTCCCCTTATATGCGTATCCATAATAAGCAACGCTCTGGTATATATATATATATATATGTATGTATATATATCAGAAGTATATACGCCCATATTTACCGGCATTACATATGTACCCATCCATACATGGGATCCCATCTTACTTACCCTCGAGAGGGATTCTTCGACGGAAGAAATGTACCGTAAATTCTATCTTACCGACTTCCGGCATTAGGTTTTCACCTTCTCCAACTAGATGGCGCAACCATCGATACGAACTTACTTTCTTGCTTCTCAATGGACGGAAAGCATATCTATATGTAGGTATACGAATGGCCGAAGGGATTTTGGCAAAGATTTAAAAAAAATTGATTGAATCAAATTGCTGGTGAAATAATTAATAAATTTAGGAGAATTTAGGTGTCGGTTTTCTTATACGTTTTTCAATTTTTTTTTTCTGATTTTGGCAAAGAATATCGAACATTGAGAATATGTATGCGATTCTTCAGTAACTCGGAATTTAGAGTTGTAATTGAAGGAGAAATATCAAGAATGAGAATTAAAATTGAATGAGAATTAGAAATAGAATTAAATAAGAATTCAAATATCTCGCGCCGATTTAATTTTCAAAATACATGTATTCAGACACGCAGAAGGTTGTTGTATTAATTTTTGGACGAAAAAATAGAAATGAAATGAAGATCGGAAAGAAGGGTATAATTTGTTTAGGACGAATAACGGATCTTGCGATAAAGTATATATATATATAGGAAAAAGAGCAACAAGTAATAAAATGAAGCGATTTATTTGAAAGAGCTTTTTAAACGACTATAGCCGAAGCTTTGTGAGCCCACTTATACGAGAAGCGAGAAGCCATAATTCTATCGCCTCGTAAATCAAAGGTAGGATACAGTGACACAGTATGCTATACAGAGGGCGCGAGGTTTAAAGAAATGTAAATTACTATCTTTCGTTAATTCTTCAATAGTGTAATTGTAACGATATATGTAGATGAATATCTCGACATGCGATTCGCAGAGCGAGTAATAAAACAGTGGGTGTTATTACCTCATTATCTTGTGTTTCTAAATTAAACCACTGCTCTTTTAAATGTTATTATACTTATTTTTCACATACTCACATGCCTCATAAATAAATGTTTTTATATTTTTCATGTGTGGAATGAAAAGAATGCATTTTCCCACGTGTTACATTCGCGCATTTTTTTTTTTTTTTGTTTATTTATTGAAAGATTCTATTTTTCTCTGCATACCTATAACTACCAATCCATTCATTTCAAAATCTCCTATACAATAATACAATAGTGATTCATGGAGGGGTTTGGAAGGGATATTTGAAGATTGAATCAAGAGCGAGTTTCCATGAAAATTGGCCATCCCTTTCCCTTTCCGTTTGGCTTCGTGTATATACCTAAATAAAAAGAAGAGAATAGTCAACTGCGAGTCCATTTTGAATTTCCTGCGGGAAACCGCGCGCGTTTTACAGACTCGATGCTATAGAGGGCGAAGAAAGAAACCCCTTCCTTAAAAGTGGCTTGAGGGTTGGTTTTTCCCCCCATTCCATTTGTCCTTGTTGTCCCCCTTCAGTCGATGTATAAATTCACCCTGGAAAGAAAGAATGAAAGAAAGAAAAAAATAAATAAATAACTTGATAACACCTACCGAGTCAGTTGTGAGCGGGATTCGGGGAGCATGAGAAAATATTGTTATAGTAACCCCCCCTCGTCGTTTGCATATTCTTATGTAGGTATACGTATTCCCTATATATATATATATATATATTCATATACATACAAGACGCTATAGTCTAGAAATGTAATTTATTTTTTACCAAGTTATTTCACTTGGAAGAAAACCTGAGCCCGGACCTTTATCTGGGTACATAAAAAAATACAGAAATATATCTTCATTTTTACATAATCTGACTTACGGGATTACATGTGCATAATTTTATACGTCACTCAATTTTTATTACTTCTCCTCAATTCATTAGTTTCTGAAATATATTGATACAAGATTTCACATCGTTGATGAATCAATCAAGTATAATTGGTGATCACTTCTAATCGATCGTGTGATTCAAATGAAAAATATACGTCAAGTAGAGCGAAAAGGAAATTTTTTTCAGTTTTGAAAAGTGGCGAACATTATAAACAATTTTGTCAATTATTTTAGAAATTTCAGAGTTGGGAGGATTCTTGAGTTCTTTTTTCCATTTAGCTCGTAATTTTTCGGCTTTTTTTTCAGCAAAAGCATGAACACTCACATCATTAGTTCACTAATTTGCGTCTTTTGTTTGAAACTTGAAGATCTATTGAATCAAGTCTCGATTTAAAGCCTCACTTCCACAGTTACTTAAGTTTTCCACATTTCACACCCCATCAGAAAATCATAAACGTCCTATACAGTCTACGTGTGAAAAACTTGAAAATGGCTCCAACGATTCAAGAAATTTTTGGTCCAACTCTCATAATGTTCAAGTACATCGGTCACTCATCGCTCTCCAAAAATCCCTCATGCTCATTCAATGTTCCAGTGTAATCATAACCAGATTAAGCTAAAGAGAAAAGGGAAAATTCAAATCAGTAGTGAGTAGACAATGACATGACCGTCAGTAGGTATAACAAGATACGGTATCTAAATTTTAATGAGTATAATAATTTTAGTGTGCTCTGGGTTGAAAATCTTTGTCAAATCTTTATCTTTACCCCGAGATAGGGAATTCTGTTTTATATATATATACATACATATGTATACATATACGTATGCGGTAACTTGGGGTAGCGGCCTACATACAAAACGGAATTGGGAGGGACATGGGGTAGCGTAGCTCTACCTCTGACGCAGCCATAATAAGGTATGCCTTCACCTACCTCTATAGAGGTAGATATGTATCTATAGGTAGGGTATATAGGCCTGCCCAGGGTAGTAGCTGGGTAGGTATTCCTATGTATATATATATATATATATTCCACGGCGCCTTTCATTTTTATACCCTCGTTTCCATCTCCGTTCCATTTACTTTCTTAAAAAGATTTCATCGTGCGCTACTCCACTGCGCGCTCCTTCTATTTTCCGTAACAATGATACGTTCGTTCCCTTTTTCTTTTTTTTTTTTTCTCTTCTTCTTCATCTTCTTCTTCTTCTTCTTCTTTTTCTTCTGACGTGCCGTTTCACCCTCCTTCGGCAAAGTTCCGCAACTCCCGTCAACCCCTATATGGAAGGGAGCAGCAAAAGAGAGCGAAAAGAAGAAGAAAGAGAGAGATAAAAAAAAAAATAAAGAAAGAAAGAAAAATGCAAAGTTCGCCTCTCGGCGTTATTTATCGCTCCCCCCCCCCCCCCCCCCCCTTTTTCTCGTTCGTATATATACCCCATTTCGAAGAGAAAAAAAACCCCCCGGTTTGCCATCGTTCCTTCTTCAACCCTCGTTTCTCGTTCGAAAGCCCCGGGCACCGTCAAAGAGGCTCCACCTCGAACCACCCCGAACAAAACTTGCCCGTTCGCTGGTTTACCCTGGCTAAGGGTGGCCCGGGCTGGGATCTAGCGTGCTTCGCGGGGTAAAATCCTCCCCGTAGACGACCCGGAGTTTAACACCGCACGTGCCCCGGGTACAGACTTCCCACATTTCGTACACGTTTTCTATACCTAGAGATTTTCAAACGGTTACGTATTTCTTTTACTAGGAATTTTGCTCTAGTTCCTTATAGATCGTTCGTTATTTCAAAGATTTTTGGCTCCGTATTATCGTATTTAATTTCATACGTTTGCAATCCTTCGGTAAGAAGAATCGGTAATCCGTACCGATACCAAAAAATAACAAAATCACAAATTGATCGAGTTTCCAAATTTCTAAAAGAACAGCACTGGTACATATGTGACTAATTATATTGAACTGGATACTTTTTCTGATTGTTATCAGTATTTCAGATTTTTTGGTTAAAATATCCAAGTAATGGCGGAATTCCGCGCTCTAGAGGCGAAGCGGCGGAGCCATTGAGATGTGAAAATGAGAGAGAGTTAAAGAGAGAAAGATAGATAAAAAGAGAGAAAGAGATAGAAAGAGAAGGGCCAGAGAGGAAAAAGGGTCGTTAGTAAATGCAAGCGAGGAGCAGCTCGACCGAGCGGTAATCTGTTCAGGGTCTGGTTACCGTCACAAAGTTCGATGGAGCGAGAGCTATACCAAGCCCAGAACTGCGGATGGTTGGCTGTCCGCTTTATACAAGGGTCACTCTGTTTCCGTTACGACTTTCGTTCTACTTTTCACGCCCCGCAAAATAGACGGGGGTGCCCTCCGACCGACCTACGGCTAGCTAATGTATCACGTCTCTATCCGAATGATACAACTAGCCCTTTGTACTCGAATGAGCTAATCAGTCAAAAAGGAACGGTATTCAAGTTCCGAATGGTCAGAATTCTGAATTTATTTGAGACGAGATTTTCAGTTTCTAGAATCGTTAGAGTTCAGAAGTTGGAAATTTCTAAAGGCCGAAATGCAGACAGATCAAAGATCCGATAGTTCAAAACTGAGAAAGTCAAAAATCTGTAAATTTAAGGGAAACTTATTTTCGGTGTTTTTCCATTCGGAGTTTTTCAAATTGTCTACGTAGACTTTTAGGGAAATAATCTTTCCGAAAACCCTGAGTCAGTATATTATAAAAATTCGGAATTTCGACCATTTGCAGCTTTTGAAATTCGGAATTTTAATACCGCTTATTCTCTTGCTGATTTTTTCAACGATTCCAAACTACCCCTAATCAGTATGTATCTCGAAAGCTGAAAATTGCTAGATGTATAATAATATGAATACGTTCTCGTCTGACATTCGAACTGGTACGTGCGCAAGTTGAATTCCTCGGTGGATAATTTTGTGGTAGTTAAGTTTGTAGGTACGAGAAGTTGTGGGTAATGGTATATGTATAGAGGCAAAGGAATATAACGTGGGAATGAAATGAGAGAAGGTATACACTGAAATGTATATACATATACTATATATATATATATATATATATATATGTAAGCATTCGTTTTCGTTGAGGTGGGAAAAACGGGGGAGGGCCTACAACGTTATGGCGTGTCCCAGGCGTTTGTTTGGCTCTGTTTATACAAAGTGTCATAAAAAACCAAAATTACCCACCCTGAGTCCCAATGGCACAAGGGGGAGGTTTCGTGTATTACGTATACAATACATTGACAATGAAAACCTGCAGCCCTTACCTACTTACTATACGCCAAGCGCTAAGAAAATCTCAGAATTCGTGCTTTTCGTAAACTCGAAGAGCTCCAAAAGGAGTTCTTCCAGAGCCATTCGGGCACGTCTTATACATACTCTTAAATACAGCTCTCCACTCGAAGAAAACGATTTCTAGTAGTTATATGTATCTATAATAAGGCGTTAACAGACGCTTTCAAAAGGACTGAACAGAAAAACGAACTCGAACTAACTTTCCAGCCGCGTTTTAGTCGAGCCTAATTAATTGCCGTCATCACCAACTCGCCTTACCACCGACGCTTTTCCTCTCTAATCCAGCAACAAGTGACGGCAATAAACCACCTCGCCCTACAGCGATGGAAAATGTATTTAAAAAAATAATATATATATATATATATGGTTTCTTGTTGAAACTTTGATTAGATTTAGCCGCATATTTGTATGTATGCGTCTTATAAGGTAAGTGTACCGATTACTGACCTTTTAAGACCCAATTATTGACCCTTATATTTTGTTCAATATTGAATCCATGATAAGAATTCTGAGTGTTTCCATTACAAAAAGCAGTTGCTACAGACTCAGAGAATGCGAATTGATTTTTTTGATAATTTGTGAGCTCACGGATAGAAAGGCATCATTAAAAAAAGGTCAATAATTGGGACACGGTCAGTAACTGGTACACTTACCCTACACATACAGGGGAAAAAAAGAACTTCTTGCTGTTTCGCACTGTTTCAAATCTTCTACTTTTTCCAAACACCCGAATGCTAAATCGTCAAAATTTCGTAAAAATTCCGTTTTTGCATCGGCTATGAGAGATTGGCTTTAAAAGATTAGAGACTGGGGTAGGTGGGACGAAAATGGCGCATCGATTAAGGACCCTCTTCTCTTCTCGAGATATATTTCTGACGCCGAGCTGCTCTGGGTTGGTATTTAAGGTGAGAGGGATTTATATAATATTATGGTAGCTGTGTATATATGTATATATATATACATACATATATATCTATGTATACATGGTAGATGGGTATTAGTTACGTACATAAGACACGCCAGAGGCCAACCGGGGGTGAAGGGGCCAAGCCAAGGGTGGAACTGGTTGCCTCTCATTAAGTTAAATTGTCTCCCAGGATGAGCTTCCTTAATTACTTACCCTCCCCCCTCCCCCCCCCCCCCCCACCCCGCCCCTGACTCTCCTTCCTTCCTTCCTTCCTTTCTCCACCCTTAACTTTCCCACCCCTTAGCCTTCGGGCATTGGGCTCGGGGCTCGGGACTTAGGGCTAGGGGCTTCGAGTACGTCGGAAATCGGCTAAGGGTGGAGTCCGTAGAGTGGGCACCTTCCCACCTTTACAACGATCCTATACGCACACGCGACAACCCCTAAATTACACTCTGTTCGGATACCGAGCAGCCCTTTTACCGACGAAACGTATGAAATTATATAATAAACTTCCGGGACATTAACTTTTCACTCCTTGCACCATAGCGCGTGAATCTAATTGGTCCGATCTAGCATCGTCTATATACTCTTCTCTCCAGATGACAGACGAATTTCATAAATACCCTGACAGCGGATTCTCGAAATTTTTTTCATTACACATTTTTGAACAAATTGCTGAATCCTAGAAAATCTCAATTGACCTTCTCGGATTTCATCGCATCTTGAAATCTGTTAATCACCAAATTCTGACCTCATTCTAGCGACAAGAAATACGGAAACTACTGGGTTAATAAAATTCTAGATTCTTTCAGTTTGGAGTTGGGAAAGTCCGATTCGTTTGAGATCAAAAACATCAAAATCGATTCATTTGTTCTCGAAATATCGTCGGGCAAAAAATTTGTACCGAAATTAAAAACGATCGGTGACGATTCCGTGCAAAATTCAAGGGGTAGTAAAAATTCAACTTCTAATTTCCGATTTGATTAGAACAACTTTTGGTTTTTCTAATCGAAAAGTTTGAAAATGAAACTCATATATTTTCTAAATTCAGCATCAGTTGATGAATAATCGAGATTTTGAATTGAAAAAAAAAAAACGCGTTTTCGTCTGACCATCAGAGCTTTTTTCCTATAAGAAGAAAGTGGCCCGGGGTCTTGAATAAATACGATCAACAGCCCTTGGCAATAATGGGCTTTTATAAGCACCCCGCGTGGCCCCTAAGTAGTGACGATATTCCGGAATATATCCGAAATGTCCGGGTTCACTTGCGGAAAGTATCAAGGGCGTTTCTGGGCGACCCCCGGTGTGTTCCACCCATGTCAAATATCGCCATGGAGTCGAGTGGTTTGTGTCCGATATCGCAAAAGCTTGCCATATCTTCAAGATTACCTTATTCCTCTCAAATAATCGTATAAGAGGCTAAGGATCAGTCCCCAGGACCTTCTTGATTGTGAAAATGAACGTAATTCTTACAAACCGCGCCCTGCAGTTCGTAATCAGTCTTCAGCGAGAGTCCTTACAACTCCGTATTATTATACAGGTGCGTCTGTAAAATATAATTCTGAATTATTCATCGTGGTATAATCCCATTTCTTTTTTCATTTTTTTTTCTTTTCCTCAACTTTGCGAGGGTATATATGAAGAAAATGATGAGGTAAATGTAGAGTAAACAGCCAAATGAACTTTTCAGTTTACCAGAACGCTCAAGAATTTCACCTCTTAATAAAATCCCCGAAATCTGTGTGGTGGCTCCTAATCTAATACCGCACCTACTAGCACACTTTTTATACCACTCACCTTCGTACAGATTACCTAGTCACTGGATTTATCGACCTTGTTTACCGTTAAGGGAAGAACTTCAACCCCCCTTTCCCCCCCATGCTTACGGTGTATACGGCATATCGAAACTCGCTTAAACTTAAGGGGTCTGAAATGTCTCCATCTCAACTCTCGTCGCGGTTGAGGAGGGTCTATCTTTGGGGTAAAAAAAGATACGTTAATGTATACCAGAAACGAAATTCTCCGTTTTTTCATATACCCGAGCTTATTAGGTATATATATATACCTTTGTAGAGATTTTGATTTTTCCTCGACAAGGATGTATTATTATAGGTTTAGAAAAATAGGAAAATGATGATCTACATTAAAGGAGAAAATCTTAGTTTCGCTATAAACTGCACGAAAACCCGGAGAGTCGGATATTATTCTAGCGAATAGCGCAAACTCTGAATATGGTAATTCTCTTGACGCTATATAATGAGTTCTCTGAGCCATACCGGACTCCATGCATACATATTTAGCTATAAACATAACTTGAACGTTGATACCTCGTCGCTATTGCATAAACGGGACAAAATATACCGGGTAATTTACTTTTTTAAACGAACGTTTCTTTCCAAACGATATCAAAAAAAAACAAACTATTCTCTCCCTCTTTAGAATCAGTTAAAAAAAACCCTTCAGTTATTCTTGTCAATATTCATCATTCATTCATCGTCCAAATTTGCTTTGGGATTAGAATCTATATTTCTCTTAACTATTTCTCCGAAATAACAAAGTTACTGTATCTTCGAGAATTAGGGGAAATTATCCAATTTAGAAGTTCCATCTGTCCAAAATGTGAAGTTTTTTTTTCTATCAGAAAGATATTAATTTTCTTGCTGATGATCCCTGACCGTATACTGCAATCCGCGAAGATTAAGGTGGTATTTTGAAAATCGAATCAAAAATTTCTTCCACCCATGTACGTGACGGAAGGACAATTTGAAATCGAAGTAGGTACGGAGTTCTTGGGTATATATAAGGGGGAAGGTTATTGTATAGAAGCTTCGCAATTTACCTGGAATAGATTCACCCTCTGGCAGGCAGACACGGCCGTGGGGCCAATCACGTAGGGTAGACCCGGGCGAGAACTGACTATATGTATACCTATAGGGGGGTAAACGAGAAGCAAGCTGTAGAGGGCGAATATAAGGGAGGTGCCGTAATTTCCGCAGGCTTTGCGCACCAGACGACCGACCCCCCGGGCGATCTCAAGCGCACATCTCTCCGCGTCCGGGCAACGCGCGTCCATTACGTTTTCAATTTCCACCACGTTTCCCGTTTGTCGCGTTTCTGCACCAGGTTTCGATCCTTCCTACGACCGATTGATAATCGCGATTTTCTCGCCCTTCCGATCTCATCCTCATCCTCATCCTCATCTTCATTCTGAATCCCACGTTTCGTCCTTCACTCCTCAGGACTCACGGCACCATCTTGCAGGAGTGGAGATAATCTATCGAAGGGAAACGAGATTCTTAACTTTTAGATTGAGCCGGGTGAAACGATCTTATGAGAAACGGTGAGGGTTTATATACATTGGGGACGAAAATTAATTCAGTACTTTGTTAATTAAGGGGGGACTTCGGTGAAATTTGGATAAAATTCATTTTTTTTTTATTTGTAAAATGACTTAGAAAAATCTGATGAAAAATCGTTTCCAGCAAAAGTTAGTTAGTGTTTGTATGTGTATTGAAAAAAAGTATGAAGGTTCTGCGATGAAAGTGTAGATGCAAGGAACCTTTCGCAGTGGTACGCTGGAAATTTTCTGCGAAAGATTCCTTGCAGAACCCCCTTAAGTGTTTATGAACAAAGAATAAGTTCACAATTATCAGCAATGAAGAGATATTCTCTCTCTCTCTCTCTCTCTCTAATTTCATTGGCATTTGATCGTCTTTGGGTAACGAGGGTAGGTGGCAATTGTCGAGGTGACAATTAGTTTACCTAGGTGAACAGGAATTCGGGAAAATATACTGTTTGATAAATCAGAACTGTGAACAGCTGAGGGGTGCGTGCAATGCCCAACGGTTCACAGCGGTGGTGGTGGTGGTGCTGCTGCTGCTGCTGCTTCTGAAAAACTAGACTAGGCATTTTTATGGGCCATCAAATTACGCCGACCACCTCGTAAAATGTTTAAGTGAGCTTCCGTGCAAAACTGATGCCCGACCAGCGCGTATACTACAGTGTGCTACCGATTCGCGATGTCCTTTGACTGCATTCAGAAGTGGCGTCCTGGTACTTAGTCTCCGTTCTATGCAGCTGAACTGATACTCCTGAAGCATCTTGACCCAAGAACGGTCATTTTTATACGAGTTGATGGGGTGGTATTGAAATTCTGAATTGCAAAATTTCCGAATGGTCAAAATTCCGAATCTATTTGAGACAGAAATTGGAAATTCCGAAAGGTCGAAACGCAGACAGCTTAAAGATCCGTTTTTCAAATTGGCTACTTACAATAGACTTCCGAAGAAATAATTTTTTTGTAAAAAAATTTGGAATTTTGATCTTTCGCAGTTTTTGAACCTCGGAATTTGAATCCTGTCCCAGTACAATGTACCTAACGTATAAACAAATCTGAAAGGCAAAACTAACCCGTTGATACCGCCTGACAAGAATAAACGTCGGTAATAATTCAATATTATAATTAAACCCTCGTAATACTAGCGGCTTTATTGTGCCAATTAATATGCGTCGTTAAAGTATAATTGCTTACCAGCGTAGACTACTTGTGCCTATAATGGGGTGTTCACAACGGGTTGTTGCTCATGGTGGGGACTTTGCGACACGCGACATACCACATTCTGCATGGCTGTCATAACCGCCACTTTAAACACCTATGTTTTCACTTTGGAATTCGTCCCACGCTTCATGTCCAGATTAAATATGATGATTTGCTATTTAGTCGCAAAAACAAAAAATCAATGAAATAACTTGTGCGATTTCTAATTCGAATTGAAACCGATTTGAAAACGAATTCCAAAAAGCTCTGTACATTTGAATTTGTCACAGTCTTTAGTCAGACATTGGATCATTGTTGACAAGTATACAACGAGGTGGTAGAAAGAATGTGTAAAAATCTGTTGGACTCGGTGTACAGTAAAACCGTTACAAGCTCGTTGACGTTGGTACACATATTATAGTGAATGGATCTACTGTTTGCAAGTTAGTTATACGAGCGGTATAAGTTATCGGTCTCATCTGTCCTCATCTGTCCTCCATTAATGGGTCTTTCTGTTCTTAACGTAGACTTTAAACGCCTCGTCAGCCACGTTTAAGAGCTGCTTCGAGAAGAGGAAGAAGGAGTCTGTGCTGCAGCCGTTCGATCTCTTCCTGCAGTTAGATTTTCTTTATAATACAAGGTTGCGTGCGGCCTCGTAAACAGCCCAAAGACCAACCTTTTGCCTGTGAGATGTTCGGTTTCATCATCATCATCATCATCATCATCATGCCTCTTTTCGAAACTTACGTCTAACTACCGGTAGTATATGTCCACGTATTCGAACTCGGAGTGGGTTTCTCTCGCCTCAGATCGGTCAGCTACCACTAGGATAACGAATATTAAAATTCCCTAGTCACGACCACCCAGATACCAAAGGAATTTATTTCAAAAAGAAAGAAGCCTTCTCTCCGTTCTTTCACATACTTGTGGTTCGATGAACGGGCAGCGGATCTCCAGTCATTTTTTAAACAAAAAAGGAGGAGCTTTTTCTTAATCTTTCATCGAATAAAGTAATTGATTCTTTCTCACGCCAGATTTTCTAATCTGAATTTTCACCGTGTAGATATTCAGAGAAGATACAAAATCATTACGAATCTTGGATTCAAACGAATTGTGAGACAATTCGATCTCGTCTATGTGAAAAAAATGTGGTACTAAATTTCGGATTCTTTTTCCGAACAGTTGGTGATATTTTTGACAAAACTACAATTTTTGCATCCCAGGGTCATGAAACGTGTCGAAAATTCGTCAAAGTTACCTAATTCTTTAGCTGATCTCAATATTCCTTCTAATAAGAACAAAAATTCATGAAATAGAGTTGTGTTTTTTGGAAAGAGGCAACGGTGTACCTTATACTGTTTGGAAATTGTGAGAGCAAATAAAGGCTTTTTGTAATTAAGAGTGAGGGGAAATAATAATAATAACGAGATAGGTATATGGCGTTAGTCCATGGAGTGTGTTTGATATCGGCATTGCGCGAACCTAATAATAAATAACACGAGTTTTGTGATCAAGCAAACATCAGCGCTATATTATAGCCATGATGATCGAAAGGCGCGGCGCTAATTGTCCTCGTTCAATGAACATAACATTTCTACTAGTTTTCTCCAGGTTCCTGGATCGTCGATTAAAAGCGATTAGACAATCCTGTGTGGTAGTAGTAGGTAGGTATATATTTTCTACCTAGCGATCACCGATGACCAGCTCTTCAGCCTATATATCTACCTACTAGCCCCGGAGTCACCCTTGCCTCTGCCGATCATCCGCCGACTCGTGCCACACTTTCTTGTGGTGGTGGCAAATATATTATGCCTCTCGTAAAATTAACTTTTTACGATCATTTTATGGAGGAGCACGCGCGCTCGCTCACTCAGCTAGCAAGGAAGCAAGCAAGCAAGCAAGCAAGCAATGTCTGTGAAGTCTGAAGTCTGAAGCCCTGCTGATTTCCTCTTCACGTTCATCCCATATACGATAGGTGTAGGTATTCTCTTCTCATCTTTTTTTTTTTTCGTTTCTTCTTTTCTCTTCGTAAGATTTGGACCAACGACGAGGAGCTTCTTCAGAGCGTGCTCAAAGCTCGGTTTGGCCTAGCCGCGACTACTGAGCTTTACTTCGCACTTGACAACGATATATAACTCGATTTTCAGCACCGCTTTACTGCAAGCTTCGGATACTTGGGAAAACCACTTTTACGATTTATTACACTCGCTGGATGTCTATTTGCATCTCAGCTGCATGACTGTCGAATTTCACGTTTCACTGAAGCTTATCTCATTTTTCCAACGACCAGTCGCAATACCGATATGCATTTATGTAGATGCACAGTTTGGTTATATGGAGAGGCTCTAGAAACGTGCGATTTTTTTATAGGATTATTCTTTTTTTTTTCACTGTATCAAGAATTTACAATTTGTTGCGAAGATCAAACGAATTACCGGCATAAGAATAACTGCAGATTAATCGACCGGGGTTGAAATTCCGAAGTTGAAAAGTTACGAAAGGTCACAATTCTGTATTTTTATGCTCCTGACTCGGAGTTTTTAGAAAGATTATTTCCCCGAAAGTCTACTCAGCCAATTTGAAAAACTCCGAATGAAAAAACACCGAAGGTTTAAAATTCCGAAAGCTAAAGATCCGAAAGATCAAAACTCCGAATCTCGGAATTTTGCGAGTTGCAACGTCGTTTATTTCACAGCTTTGTCGTGAGCTTCGCTTAAATTTCCGGATTTTTGGACTTTCTGAGTTTTAAACTTTCGGATACTTGAGCTTTCAGAATTTCCTACTTCTAAACTCTGACGTTTCTAAAAACTCAGAATCGCCGCGTCTCAAATAAATTGGAAATTGTTAAATACCGTTCGGAACTTTTATAATCCAAAACTTCAAAATCCTTCCCCAAATTAATTGGCAGGAGGAGTTTCCTGCAGCGAAACTATCCTCTGCATTCAAACTTCCGATCGTTTATTCTGAACATCAACTTTCACCGTGCTGTGATTATAAAAATGAACTTCACTTGGATTACACTAACTGAAACTTTCTCGCTCTGTATAGAAATCGCACTTGTAATAAGTCAGCAACTTTCCGCAGGGTTGATAATTCGTGCCCCATCCGGGGGGGCCCAAGGGCGGACGAAGCAATTGAAAAAGCGTTAAAACCAGTGAAGCAAGTAAACTGCGTCTTGCCAACTCACTTGATCCGGAGCATCGGCAAACTGCGACTCTGTCAAAATGAGACGAAGTGAAAACTGCGCGGGGGAAAAAGTTTCTTAGGCATCTTCTAGCTGTGATGGCATAGCGTTCGGGGCTGAAACTTTCTCTCTTGGTATATAGTAGAAGAGAAATAAAAAAAAAAAATTGTCAAAGAAAAAATTTCACCGAAAACCAGGTCGAGCTAGGCAGGATCCACGTATCCCTTCGGGTAGAAACTTTCACAAATTGAGCTAAGGAAAGAAGATTGAAGAATGGAGAGGAAAAAAAAAATTGGGACAAAAACCCGGGAAGGGGTTCAGTATTAGGTATATAAACCAACGTCTTAAGGTTAGAACGAAAATCAGTGAACCGTAATATTGTGTCGCGGTCCGATAGAACCGTTTGAAATAAATAATCCATGATGGCCACTGAACCATTGAAATTAAAACTTTCTTGCAGATTGATGTTTCCCATCAGTGTATACATATATAGCCAGAGTGAAAACAAACCTCTTGAACGCTATCGAACGTACTTATACCCGTTATATATTTTTTCCAGTTATACTTGGCCGTAGTTTTACTTCTTTTTCTCCTTTTTTTTTTTTTTTTTTTTTTCTTTGCTTTCGTCGTCAGCGGAAAACAGGATAAGGAGTTAGAATTCGGGGTGGTCTACACCCCGCAATGGTCTTGACTAAACTCCTCGGATGTGGTAGGTTAACGAAATTCACCCCCATCCCCCTGCACACCCTTCCGTGGAGGATCTCGGAAAAGTTTATATATATATATATATTCACGAAGAGGAAACTCTACGCCTATTACACACAGCCTCGTGACTATACTTTCCTCAGTTAAATGGTGATGACTTGTGGTAATTAAACTTTGAAATTGTTACTACCGCCTCGCGGCTGTATATATAGGATTAGTTGGGTGAAGCTGCAGGTCGAATCAAGAGACGTAGATTTTCCCTGGGAAGATAAAAAGTTTGAAAAAATTATATTGGCAAGGGAATAATACGAATTCTCTCTGTATACTCATATACATATATGCAGCTTTTTTTTAAATTTCAGAAATTTCTATGCGCATGGGATCCCCGTGGCTACCAAACCCGACCATATATATATATATTTTTTTTCTCTCCACCCCTATCGATCACGCCTTTCTTATTCTTTCCCATCCAACTTTATGGCCAATGACTAACCGCGATTCTGGGGTTCACCGTATAATCATAAATTCGATTAGATTTTCTGCATTCAACTCACGATTTCGGAAACATCTTGACGCGTATTCCTATCCTCCCTGAAACCGAATCGAGTCAATCTTCACTGTACCCGTAATATCGTTGGAATTTTTGAACGAAATGAAATTTAACCCCACAAAACAAAAAATAAAAAATAAGAAATAGAATATATACGGATGCTCCTTACTCCGTCATGAATTGATTCAATGATTCATCGATTCAATTGTAGCATCACTATAGCTAACGCACATTAGAAATAATCTTTCTGCTCCTGTCTGAAGACCCCAGAGTCACTAATTATAATTCATACGGCGAGTTTGACGTTTGGAAATTTTCAAAAATGCTGAAATCAGGTAGATTTTAGACGTGCTTTTGGCTGGCATAACTTAGCCAATGAACTGTGTTCTGAGTTGGTGGCTTAGTTGTTGGTTGGTCGGGGTACCTTAGAGCAAAGGCTACCTATATATTTATACCTACGTCGTAAGTAACATAAATATACATCAGCCGGAAGGCTGGTAGGAATATAAGAGAGAAACGCTGCGGCTTGAGGCGGTGACGTCTGCAGTAAGCTCACGAAGCAGTACCTACCAGGGATGATATTATTTCGGTTGAATTATTTATAGAGAGCTCCCAGAGGAATATATATATATCCACCAAGAATATTTGTACACGTATAGGTAGAGAAGGTAGTACATATATGTATGTGTGGCTAGGTACTTCGGTGAGCTTTCAACACAAGCGAGGCAACCTCTGCAGCCACCAGGTACACCTTCACTTAGGTTTTTTTTTTTTTTTTTTTTTTTCTATCTCTTTCTATCCCCATACTCATATACCTACACAGTCGTATTTTGGCCATGTGTATGTTACCCCGAGTATCCTTCCAACGTCACATTTTTACGCTCATATTTTACCATATACAGCGAAACGAGCATAACTTATGCCTTGATTCGCGCAGCTCCTGCGAATCTCTGAACCACCATGACTGTGATGTAGATACGTATACATATTTCTTTATCCTTTCGATTTGTGGATATGCTAGATTTCCAATCGATTAGTCACTTCGAGCTATAGTATTTTATGTATAGTCAAGGCAAGGGAATAACTGGAGAGCTCGTGATTAATCCTAGAACTATAAACAAGGGTAGGTATCTATACCCGATCATCAGGAGAACTTTGTCAAAATTATTTTTCGACCGTTTTCTAGCACTCCCAAGTATTTAAACCGAGTTTTGACCGAGTGAACACTAATGCAAAAAAAAAAAAAACGAAGAGATTCATGAGTACTTAGGAGCCTCATTACAGCTTTCAGGTAGATTTTACAATCAAGAAACGCGTTGGGTGTGAATATCTACATCAGTTCGTAGTTTAAAAGTAGAAAAAATTGGTTTGTAGTTCTAGGGTTAATTCACAATCAATCCATTTTCCTATTTCTGATACATTTCAATCAGATTTTTGATCACTCATATTATTTTCGATCGAAATCCTGAACAGGAAAATGAAACCAACGATCGATTCAACGATAAAAATGGCTTTTCAAGCCCTTTGACGGTGGCTGGAAAAAAAACAGCTTGTGATTTTTCCAGTAATTCACTACTTGTATAAACTTTGAGCTTTTGCACCAGACAGATGCTAATTTTTCGAAAGATTCTTATGGATATACTATACGTGCAAATGTCGCGTTTGTTTAGTTTAAGACGTATGCCTATGGGAAGCAGATCGAGATCTTGATGGTGTACGTGAAGTTGGCGAAAGCCTAAGCGATGGCAGAATCTAGGTGGAGGGGTAGCAGCAGCTAGCCAAGGCTTTGCCCAATGACGACGGTTCCCATGGAAACGCAACCCCTGGAGCACGAAGCGCGTTCCTCGCATCCTTGACTCAATACTCACTCTACGTCGTATATATATATACCCTACCTACCTACCTACCTACCCACCTCGCGCCACCTCGACACCCTCATCCTCGATTTTCTACCCCTCGCCAGTACGCCATGCCGATGCAGGTCTAGCTGGATCTTTTTGTTTCATGCAGCTGTAGTAGACTAGTTGATATTGGTCGCAGACAACCTAGGGCGATATAGTACTAGTCGCTCTGAACCTAACCTAGCTAACTTAAGAAATATGAATCTGACTGTGATTCTATTCGTATTTTCCAAAAAGGAAAATACTCAGCTACTTTCTGCCATAGCAAAGCATTATGCTCTCAAATTCCATTCCCTTTGGTTGTATAGTTTGGAAGAGACTGCGAATCGGGTTTTCGAGGTGATAACAATGGGTGATAATAGAATTTCAACCGAATTTCCGTTTTGCCGTAAGGTAACCAATACGTAGTTCGGTTCAAAAAATCGTACATGGTCCAAAACAGTTGTAATCATTCGCAAATTGGTGAAGAAGATATGTTAATTTTTTCCACAATTGATCGTACCTTCTGTGACAGTTTTTTCAATTTAATTTCCCACTCTCGATGCATGGCGATAACTATAAAGAACGATTCTTCCACCTTGAGAAGTCTTCATCGGACCAAAGGTGTGCCTATAAATTGATGCAGCAGGATTTTTGAAATAAGACGATTTTAATTATGCGGAATAAACTTTTGTGAAGAGGTTAATCGAATTTGAATTTTTCGTGAGTCAAGAATTGACGTATTAATTCCCATCCCTCTTTTTGTTTATTTTTTGCGAATTGGTCGACAACCCCTTTGTCTGCTGTCCTCCCCTGTTATGAAATTCGCAAATACGTTTACGAGTGAAATTGCTTGAAGCTTCGTTGACCATGGGGTGGTGTATGTACATACCTAGGGTATGAGGTGCTCACGCTTAATTAAATCATTCCAGTTTGGCATTTATCCTCGCTTCATATTTCATGTATTAAATACGCGAGTGGACATGATATCCCATAGTGGCGCCGCGACGCCTGTTTGACTAACCCTTTCCCTTTCTCCGTCCATTGAACTCTATCCAGGCTCTTTCTATTCGAACCCTTTTCTCCCCACAAAACCCGACGTCCCAGGGACTCGAATATCTCACATTACTTTTGGCACCACTAAGAACGAAGGAAGGGCGGTACCGGCTATGGCACAGCTGACGCTACATCAACACGTGCTACTTCTACCCTTAACCCCACTATATGTACCCTCACTGTTTTTTTTATTATAGATCATACTACACGTTTCATCCAGAATTTCCTCAGCTAAACTCTTTCCTGGAAATATATTATTATGACTATTTTGATTTATTGGGGAATTTTGAATTTTGTTTATTTACGTGTTCGCTTGGAAACAAAAACCAAAAAAACGATTTGGAAAATCTAGTCTAAAGATATAATTCTGAGAAATCGTTGAGAAATCAGGTTTCGCTTCGATATCGCGGGACAGGGTGAATTATTGCAAACGTTGAATAAAAAGCGATTTTTTCCGAGATTTTCTTCGGAAAATTGTTTCTTGGTTTCTTGTGGAGAGAAACAGGTTTTCCAATATACTATAGCTCCTATAACTCTGACTTTACCTTGCTGCCAGTCCTCAAAAATTATCGTTTTATTAAAAACTATAAGAATTAGTGTTCGAAAAAATTGACGATTGACAAAAGTTTAGCGGAAATTGACGTGAAAAAATGTCCAGTTCACAAGATTTTTTGTTTATCGAGACAAATATTCCCATCATCAGTTCATACCAATTTTCAATCTATACTAGCGTTTGTTGCCAAAGTATTTCATGATTCTTAGATTTTCGTCTTCATCTTTATCTTCATTTTCGTTTTTTATTTTCTTTCTTGTTTCCCTCTTCATCTCCAGTTTCATTTTTAAGTTTTCATTTTCGTTGTCATTTGTATTTTCATCTTCATCTTCATTTTCATCTTCATATTATCTTCATCTTCATTTTTCATCTTCATTTTCATCTTCATTTTTCATCTTCATTGTCTTCTTCATTTTTCATCTTCATTTTCATTTTCATTTTCATTTTTTATTTCCATTTTTATTTTCATTTTCATCTTTATTTTTTATTTTCATTCTCATTATCGTTTGTATTTTTATCTTCATTCTCATTTTCATCTTAATTTTTCATCTTCATTTTCATTTTCATTTTCATTTTCGAAGAGTACCCTCCGGCCCGTGGAGTGAATAGGCGAGATTCGGTGTGCCGGCGGGGTGTGTGGTAGGGTAGGTCTCTGCGGCGATGCAGGGACTTGAGGCGTCCCGGCGCTTCCTGGTGTGCGCGTCCTCTGCCATATTGGACTAGAGACGGGCACCGCGTTCGTCGGTGGAAAAGCCCGGCCCCAATTGGTCGGTCGGCCATTACTTTCTGGCGGGTTTTAGAGAGAGTTAGACGTATACGTAAATAGAAAGGGAGAAAGGCGTCCCGACGTCCGCTGAAAACGGCACGCGTCACGTTTACACGGTTATACGGTAGCCCCTCTTTCTCTTTCTCTTCCTCTTTCTCTTTCTTCTTCTCTTTCTCTTTCTCTACATCTTCGTCTCCCTCTCGGCTTTCATCCAGCTTTCAACCCCTTCATACTCTTGCCAGATACATTTTAATTCTCCCAAGTTCGCCCGGGTCCTCGCAAAAGGGTAGGAATTTTTAATTAACGTCAGAAATTTTCAATTTTATCATCAATTTATTTATATAACGTAATTATTTCACACGTATCCATTCACGTTTTGGCTGACGAAGCTCTTTGTATATGAAAAATGAATTGTTTCATCTCTTTGGCTTTTTGTCAAAGAAATTCTTCGATATGTACTTTCTTCTTTGCTATAAATGAAAAATGATCCTCTACGATCATCGGCGCGTAACGAAAAGCTGGAAAAAGTACCAAATGCTTCCTGTAGGTAGAAATCATTGTATATGTATAGGTATAAGGTACCTGTAACCTGGTAATAAACTACTGATTGATTTTATCGGCAGTAAATCCGCCCTTGGTGGTGTTTATATAGGCGTTAGGTAACTACCTAAATAACAAGAAGGTGTCGCGCACCACGTTTCTTCTTACGGGTTCAAATTTCTACCTCGATTAAACCTCGCGAGCTTCTATTATATCAGCCCTGAAAACGTCTCAATAACGTATAACCGATAAATTAGGAAGCTTTTCCCTCCTTCTTGAGAATACAATTCTTTCATTCATATCACTATTTTCTGATGAAAGGAAAGAAAGAAGAAAAAGATAACGAAGTTGAGCTTACAGCGTAGTTTGGTTTTTTTTTATCGCAAGCTCATTTTCTCAAACTAAAGTGAACTCTGCTCGGAGAAAACTATATGTATAGGTACAGATTTTTAGTTTCCTTTGTATAACATGTATAACTATACGTATCGTCTCGTCTGTGCTCGGTAAAATAGAACGGAAGTAACGGAAGAAGGGGTTACTTTAAGAACGTACTCTGAAATGGGGGAGAAAGCTTTCTCGTGTCCGGTCATGGCGAGCCACGGAATCCAATCTCTGCACTTTGGTATGAAAAAAGTTTGCAATCTACTCCTCGCTATCCTAGCGGCCCCTTATTTCAACCCCTACAGATTCCAATTTGAGGGGTTGAACATCACGATGTAGAGTAACGAGATTTGGCGAATCGAAAAAAACCAAAAAAAGAACAACGAGATACTTGCAAAAATTCACTTTCGTCTTCATGAAAAAGTATAGCCAAATTCTCATCGTGCTTTCCAAAAAATCATCAAATCTTTGCTCAACCAAAAGTCGATTTCTATACAATTTAAAATGAGAGCTGCGTGTATACGTTGAAGAGTATCAAGAGGGGGTGCAATAACAGCAATAACAATGATGATAATCGGCGTTTACGTCCCATTTGGTAGTAATAAATCGTTTTAAACGTACGTCGACCACAATTGCAGTAGTACTAGTGGTTGGGTAGGTACATAAAAGGCGCCTTTTCACCCCCGCAAATAACGAGCAGAAATTCCAGCCTGCGGTAAGACACGCGTATCAACATACCAGCTATCTCTGAGAATTGCGTGCAGCCGGAGTAATATACATGGTATAAGCAACTGTACATACCTAGTATAGGTTAGAAAGTGTCGGTGAATGGGTTTCCTGTGGGCAACCTTGTGTGATCCGGAATAAGGGGATCCTGAGAGTCCTTTGGAAGCTGTTTCAAACGACACCGCAGAACTTACCTTACCCGGTGTGAATGAATAACGTCTTCACTTGGCCGTCTGGCTCCGCAGGGTCTTTTGGTCGCCAACTAGATGTGCCATAAACTTCACCCCCTTGCCACTTGCTCCCTTGCAGTCAGTCTCGGATCACGAGGTGTTGGCCCAAAGCACCCTGGGTTTGTTTGATACCAGATATAGATAACCAGCTGACGTCTGTCTATATCTTAAGCTGGCTATAAGAAATTGCTTTCCAAATTTCTCTTTGTCATCGGAAGATAATTTACTTTTTCGACATTTTTACCATCACGATTTTTTACATTCGCTAAACGACACGGAATTTTTGATCTGCAATGATCAAAGGATGAAAATGAAGTTTTTGACTTTTGTTCCTTGGGGAATCGCTACACCCTTATGATTTTTCGCGCAATTGAACATCCCCGGGTTTGGCAGTCTGTAAGGAGAAAGACAACCGTGTGTGTGATTTAATTTTGATTTCATTGCGGTTATATATACCAGTACTGACGAATCGTTGAAGGGTAAAATTAATTTCAGTTGTAATTTTTTAGTTTGAGACACGTGAGGTGGAGCGAAATGATTTGAATTCATTGTGTTAAGACAAGAAGTTATCCCCGTTAGTTTATGGCTTAGTATGTGTGATGTAGCTTGGTTTGGGGTGTCGACCATTAGGGAGTGTACAAGCCATGGGTCTTTATACCTGGCGCGACACAAACTACCGTATAAGTATATACCACGGGGGTAGCTCGACCGAGGTATAAAACCTCCCTGTGTAACAAGAGAAACCATTATACTAGTAGGTTGGTTCAGTTCAGATACTGGCGATATAGAATTGTCCGCAAAATGTTACGTATACGAGATTAATTTGTTTTTACTTTATTCTGTTTCAGGCTGATTTTTTCCCTCGCGAAGCTGTCAAGAAAAGGCTTCAAAGTGTACCGCGCCGTGGAGAACACGTACTCTTACGAGCTACGCAGGTGAGTGTCTTTCAAGTGAAAAATGACCCGAAATGAAAAAGAAAAAAAAAAAAAGAAGAATAATTCAAAAGCTTGTTTTTTGGACGAATGACGATGTCGAGCTTACGTGGGGGGAAAAAAATATCAGAAAAAACAAAATACATATAAGAAATACATAAAAATAGGTATATAGAGATGTGTGACAAGTCAGCCAGCTAGTAGGTCCACGCCCTGTTAGTATTCGAGGGTTTCCCGATGGCTGTCGAGGGGTGGTGATTCCAAATATTACGTGAAAACGTGCCTGAACCTCTCTCGTTGTGGATTACCTTTACTTTGGGTGGATACCATTTAGCTGGGCCACCGAATTTAGGCTTTTATTGCCACTGGAGCCGAGTGTCGAGCTTATTGGGTGCGATAGCAAACGACTGAAGACTTCCGGCGAAGTTCTTTGCCAATCCACACGAAAATGAATGAATTCATCCGCAGAATTTATTTTAGTGTCGAATTTTTCTCTAGACTCTGGCTGTATGGTCAAATTTTTATCTCAAATAAGGAAACTCTAGTCATTCGATGTTTTGAGTTTATTTCGTCAAAACCGAAATGTAAAACGAATCTAGGCAAACCATCGAATCGTTAGAACTATTCGAAATCGATCGCGTGACATTATAACCAGATGATTCAGGCCATCCGCCCTCAACATGCTGATTAGCTTGTTTCACAAATGGATAAATGATTAAATAAATTAGCACTCACTAGCCGAATCGAATATTTCTGATTTTTTTTTTTCATGTGTTTCAGGCTCTCCCACGTGTTCCCGTCCGCAACCGTGGCCGGCTTGCCAGGTGAGTCAATCTGCTTACAATTATTCAACATATAATAATATCCCGACGTATTGAACAATGATTGAATATTAGAGTAATATAACAGCCCTAAAATCGAGACACTTGGCAAAACTTATAATTTTAGTACCTCATGTGCAGCACTTGCACGGGTTTTCATTTCTATTCGGTACAGGAGATGAGAAAAAACAGGATCTCATGAATGTGAACGATTGTACTGAGATAGGGTCAGAAAAATTCGCTCTTATGAATCATGCATCCTATGCGATTTCCGAAAGAAATTCGCAGATCATCGAGCATAATTACACAAATATTTCAATAATTTAGGATTTTCGTTCATCTCTATAAAGTCCACCTTCAACAAAATTGTACCATGTGAAATTAGGCAAGTTAGGCTTGATATTGTTCGAAGATTATCCTATTCAAGCGACGTTGCGCTTTCAAGATTGAATTCTCAAAAACTTTCTCATTCATTATTTAAAAATGAATCACTAGCGGAAATCAGCGAGCAATTCTATGTTTTTTGCATCAAGATAGCTTCGAATTATCGAATGTTTCGAAACCTGGAATCCATCAGAAAAAATAAAGGAAAAAAAAAAATGAATATTGAAGATGCGTAAACCAGAAGCACATGCATTTCCGGGGGTTAAAGGTGATTCAGTAGAGATCACTTCCGACTTAACCTAGCTGACATAAAAAACAAGAATTTTATTAGAATCTTATTAATTTTTCTCCCGAAGTGACACAGTTAGCCACTTTCTGCCAAAAAACTGAATTCATTCGTCTAGGATTTGTTCGGATCGGTTGAGTAGTCGTCGATAAATTACGATTCGCGCGGTTTTCGAGGTGACAATAATTAGTAATAATGAAATTTCGCCCATATTCATTGGATTATTGCCTCAAATAAGCAACAAAAAAAAAAAAAAAAAATCCCTCGAATCCTTAAAAACGACACTGCGATAAAATTCCGTATTCCCAAACACGAAGAAAACCGTCTACATCAACAGACATCCTTCCGCGTGGCGCCCTCCGAATATAAGCGGCGAGTAATTCCATAGAATTTCTTTGTCTTTTCACGTCCGCCATCCATATGGGTAGGCAATACACCGAGACCCGCTACCACCATATCTCTGGCATGGGAGCTGTAATAGCAAACAGACCTTAGGGTGGTTAGGTAGGTAGGAAGGTATGTACCTATTCTGACGGACACCGGCGATCTTGGACGATTCGCACGTCGCGCATACTAATAGCTTTGGTAGTATATACCGCGTACCAAGCTTCCGGTAGCCGGTATACCTTGACGAGGGACGTTCGCCGTTCCTCGATCCTTCTTCTTTCCTTTTAGTTCTTCATTCTCCCTCGCCGCTTATTTAAGTATCAACGTTAAAGGGATCCGGTGCCTTTTCTTCCCGAGGCTTTAGCCTAAGGTTGATCCTGGATAAAGGGTCTTATCGGTTGACTCATCTATAGCTACGCTGACGCCTAACGCTTTATATATCTGTACTTTTCGAGCTTCCGGTAATCACGACTCGAGTATTTTATTTTATTTTATTTTATTTTATTTTTTTCGTTTGTTAATCGAACGTACGTATGTAGACGTAAGTATTTTAATAGGGTGTAACAAAGTACGGTGGTCTACCTGGTCGTACTTCTAATTCCTCAACAGCTACTAACAACTAGGTCAGTTCAGTCGAGAGCAGGAACCTCCATCGCATGCTGGAAAGATCGATATAAGCTTATTTCGACGGATCATTAAGTCCGAGGTATTCTTGAGAGATATATAAGTACTTGGGCTAGTTACAAGAAGGCAGATAATCGCTGGAATCAGGTTAATCGTTATAAGACATGCTGGTGCAGCGGTTTTTCATCCCTGACAGGTACACTGACCCAAAGTTGTGTCTAAATCGAATAACATTTTTCTTTACATCTTGGCAAAGTTGACTTTGGTACATTTGAGGCTTTGGATTGCCAGTAAAAAAATATATATGATTCAAAAAAACAAGTAGACCTTCGAAAACTATATAAATCCAGCACTTCATTTCAAGCAAAAAACAAAAAGGAAGTTTCTACGATCATTGCAATTCTTATTCGATGGTCACCGTCCTTTTTTGGGTCAGTGTACCTGATGCCAAGTGGAGTAAAAATAATGTGTACCTCTCAGGGGTTGAAATTGGTCATCTCTCTGAATTTTTGGGGAAGAATTTCCTCTACTTACTTCCAAATTTCCGCAATACTTTTTCGGAGCGAAGTGTGACTATTTGGGAGTGAAATTTCACTGTTTTTTGGGTACGGAAAAAAATTTCAAGTCATTTAGTTCTTTTGCATAATTCAGGTGAATTGTGTTAGCGAAGAACATTCGAGATTAATGAATTTCCATTGAGATTCTCAAGAGGCAGGGTTGATTGAAAGACTGCGAGGGAGTTCGTCGGGAGTGAAAGGGAGTTGGGGAGAAAAGCATTTTATTGTAACGAGATATATATATATATATATATATATATACATATATGACACCTTTATACCTATATATATATATATATATATATATATAGGTATAAAGGTGTCATAGTAAAACGTTGCTACTAAACTGTGCAGAGGTCGTCGTCACCCATGTCTACATATACCAACATCACCTACACAACTCTACGACAGTCTAGTAGTCGGATCGCAATAAAGTCCATTCATGATCTCGAATGCTCTGCACAACAAACACACCCCCGATCTTTCGCACTCGAAATCCAGAATTCGACAAAGAGAGATAAAGAGAGAGAGAGAAGGAAAGAGGTAAAAAAAAAAAAGATATTTTGATGAATCTTAGCAAGAGCGATAGCGATACCATTTTCATCATTCTGTTTTTGAGTTTTTTAATATTCTTTAATCGATTAAAAACTATAAATGATCTATCCATTCGTTCGTGCGGAACTATAGGCACTTCTGTATAATTAGACAAACATTTTGTCATATTTTTTTCCGTTTTGTTCTGATAGATAGAGCGGATGATGTGTGGTACAATCGACATATACTGTATACAGTAAGGTATCTACAGAATTCTGGTTTCCAAATTCCAGGCCTTTTCCAAAATTTACATGGATATTTTTATGAAAATTCGAGAGTATGCTACGATGTGGCCTCAGAATTTTGAGGAAGTTGAAGTATTTTTTCACCCAAATCAGACGAGTTATTCGACCTTTCACCTATTAGTACAGACCACGTATTGCATAATATGACAGAGATCGCTATTTTAGCTAGTGTCTACCATGCGGATAATAATTAAAGAATTAAACATACTGTGAAGAAAGAAGAAAAATTCTTGAATCGAAAAAAAAAAAAAATCAAGGATTTCGAAAAAATTCCCGACGATTTTCGAAAATTACAAGGCACTGAAACAAATCTCAGGGTAATACCAGGATTTTCAAGATTTCCAGGACCTGTAGACATCCTGGTATACTACAGGCTGAATTAGTAACGTCCGAAGACTCGGAGTGGCATAATTGAGATGACCAAGGATCTAGTACTTATTTGTAACGAATGGAATCGTCAGACTCCAATGAAATAATTGACGTTCCGGATTCTGAGTTTTTTTTTTAGTCTTCGTAGCGAATCCACCCTAGATATGTATTTCATTCTAACATATATGAAGTTGCATCCTAGTCTTCTGTACTTTTCTTTCTTTCATTATAGTCAATGATATAGAAAAAGCCTTATAAAAAACATGCGCCCAACTTCATACGTGGTACAATCAACCTCGTAAAGCATACAAGTATTTCATCCCCATTGAATATCATGATTATCTGTAAAAATGAGTCCCGTACATAGGTAGACTAGTTTTGCCTTGGGCTAACGCGCAAGTAGTTATACCGAGTGTATAGTCCGGCGGTAGGTCGGTAGATAGATAGGTAGGTAGGCGGGTAGGTAGGTAGATAGGTACAGGGGAAGCCAGCAGCACCAGCAGCCAGAGCATTGTTGTCAGACCGTTTTACTTTAGTACCCATAAAAGTACCGAGATTTAGACTGCTGCAGTAGAGCCGTGACGTAACGACGTATTGTTGCGGTACACTGAGCGTCGAGGGGGGGCGTAGGGGGTGGTGGTTGACGGGGTCTCCCTCCAAAGCTAAATGTACAGAATGAGAGAGAATAAGAGGATGAGAGAAACGTGTGGCACGAGCAGTAGTCGTCGCGCTCGAAACGTCACTACCGCATCCGATCATCAACGACTCGGTCAAGTTTCATTTCCCTGTCTCAGGTGCTACCTGGACTTACTACTAGTTTTCAATTCCACGATGCAATCTCGACTCAATAATGCTTTTCTCCGTGCTTTTACTTGAATACAACATTGTTTGCTGGAAACTCGATATCTATTTCCACTAGTATAAGCTTGCAAGCTGCTAAATTCTCCTAGATTCGACGAAGCTTTGAAAAGCTCTCTCTGCCCCCCCCCCTACCCCCCCCCCCCCCCCTCCCCACATGAGCTTGCGTTCGAAAAGTTTGTTTGTCCGTCTCTTGAGCTTAAGGGAATCGAGTTGCGGTATCTCTGTCTCTCATCATCTCTCTCCGTCTTTCTATCTGTAGTTCTCGTTCTCTCGCGTTTCATCGCGACTAGGAGAGGAGAGGGAAACGATACCCTGTTCCAGGAGAGAGAGAGAGAGAGGGAGATGAGGATAGAGCGAGAAATTTACTCCTCGAGAACGCGAGTCGAACGCGGTTCGTCGCTCGGGGCAGCGAAGAGCGAGAAAGAGAAAGAGAAAGAGCGAGAAAGAGATAGAGATAAAGAGAGAGAAAGAGAGAGAGAGAGAGAGAGAGAGAGAGAGAAAAAGTAAAACGGTTGACGGGCGCGCCGACAGATCGCGCGCTGTACGCCCTTAGCTTCGTCGAGTAGTGCGCGCCCGCGGAGCTCAGTGAACGCTCAGTACGGCTCGGCGAGGCTAAGCGAGAAGAAAGGGGCTCCCCTTTTGTGTCGATCGCGTTATACCGTGTGCGCCTCTTGCCCTAACATATAACCGTAACACCAGAACAAGAGAGAGAGAAAGGAAAAAAAAAAAAAAAAAGAAACACCACCAACCCTTTTGACAAAGGAGGAGACCTAAGGGCGAACGATACTCAACACACCGTACAACCTATTCCATTCATTTATTTACACGCGGAACCGAAACCGGATGGGATTACTCTCGATCGTCCTTTGAGGGGCTGATTATCGAACCCTAAACTCATTTGAAACATACCGCTGCGACTAACGTGTCTGATCATAAACCGACCGTTTCTACTACTTACAAACGGCTACCGCTGCTACTACTACTGCTGCTGCTGCTGCTACTACTACTACTGGGCCAAAACTTCTTATTCGACTATAGAAAAAAAAAACAAAAAAAAAAAAAAACGAAACACGCTTGTCCAACGACATACACTCGCTACTACTGCTGCTGATGCTGGCTGGCTGGCTAGCTGGCTGGCTGGCCTCGTGCTTAACACACAGTGGGTTTTTAAAGGCGCGCGAGAAGAAGCTCGTGATGGATATTTAGAGTGTGGGTGGAGTGCTGGTTCATCTTTCTCGATCTTCTTATTTATTTATTTTTTTTCTCTATACTTTTTGACGTTTTTCTCTTTTTTTTTTTTATATCTACTCTCTCGCTCTATCTTTATCTGAAAAAGAGAAAGCAACGAGACTTGTGTGATGTTCGGGGTGGTGACAGTTCTGCCAGTTAATACTGTGACAATAGTTTCCCTGGTACGATTAAACACGAGGGAACTTGACATTTGTCGTTCTTTTTAATAATCAAATATAATATATACGTGTACATACTATATAATATTATTTATGAAAGGATTTAAATAACGAACAAATAAAATCAATACAAATCATTTATTCGTAAACCAGTGAACAAATCACATCTACATACAAGTACATGTGACAAGTATTTCTTTTGTCAAAGTGTCTCGATATACCAGCTGATTATCATATACATATACACATACATACACGACTCTATAATGAGTTAAAGAGATATTCGTTATAATCTTGTGACTTTCGGCTTTACGCAAATGTGATACATATATATATATATATATATATATATATATACATAAATTAAATATATAATTGTATTAATCGATATTATGATATTGACTATTTCGAGGGTGAAAAATTGAAAGAAAGAAAGAATAATTTATAATAATAATCAAAGATACTGTTTCGAATTACGAATCAACATATTAAATCGCGTGTGTGTACCTGTTTTCTCTGTTTCATCTCTATCTACGTTGGAATACCTGAAAAAAATAACAACAAAACGGAAACTGGATTTCTCATCGATTGTTCAACGGATCGAATCTCTGCACATACTTTCGTCGACACGCCGACCTGACCTTTCCTAATTACATATATACCATTTTTTTTTCCACTCTCGTCATTATTTTCCTCAACTTTTGATTCCCCTCGTTTGCATCCCCCCCCTCCCCCCCCCCTATCTTCATCTACTCACATCCCCTTTTCGACTCACGCTAATACTACCCTCGCTCTTTCTCTCTCTCTCTCTCTCTCTCTCTTCCTACTTCTCTCTCGCTCCCCCCCTCGTCCTACGCCACCCTCCACCCTCCACCTGTCTCGTCTGCCCCGCCGCTGCGTTCCGGCCTTCCCTCCCCCCCACCCCCCACCCCCCAACCAACCAACACGCGACTACCTCTTTATTTACACCGCGGACCACTACGACGACGATGCTTGGGACTGTCGACGATAACGTTCACGTTAATTCTATCGCGGTGATAAAATCGTATACTTGTTGAAAAAAAAACAAAAAAAAACGGAATATTCTTGTTTCCTGAATCATAACGAATCGAAATTGAAATCATCGTTGTTATATATTGTTGATAATTTGAAAAATAAAAAAACAAACGAAATTTATATATATATATATTAATATTTATATATATATATATAACAAAATTTTGATCAACAATAATAATCATCATAATATCGAGAACGTTGACGGTCATAATAATTTCTTTAAAAAACGGCGATTATCTGCACCATCGCCGATCACGTGGCGGCTTGTTCGACGGCGACGCTGTACGACAATGTGCACGCCGCACCGTTGTGCGGTTCCGGCGTGGGCCACCCTGGCTCCGTCACGCCGATGGGTACAGCCGCCGGAGCGGGGAATTCCACCGGGGTGACCTGGTGGGCCATGATGAACAGCAGCCTATACGAGGACAGCCCCCCGCCTCCTCCGCCTTCATCCTCGCTAATTCCGATCCAACAACAACAGCAACAACAACAACAACAACAACAACAGCAACAACAGAACTCGAATCCAGGCTCTCACCAACAAGCAACAACACCGACTTCTCCCGGGGCACCAACTTCCGTAACAAGTGCACCTCCGCCTCCCACGGCGAGTGCGAGTTCGACGTCACCAAGCGCTTCGTCAGTTGCGAGCAACAGCGCAGCTGGACCCCTCCACATACCTGCCAAAAGACTGACCGCAACACCGGGCGGTGGATCGACTTACGGCGAAGTACCCTGCGTCGAACCGTCTGGTGCTTCTGGTGGCGCTGGCGGTGTGATAAGGCATTCACATTCATCGACTGCTGGTTCACAAGGCGGTTGGAGTTACAGTCCACATCATCATCAAGAGGGACATTACACTTCGGGTGCAACGGCTGCGGCTGCTGCTGCTGCAGCCGCCGCTGAAAGTTTGAATCATCATCAAGCTTACGGGGGCGCAAATCCCCCAACTTATTACAATCTGGCGGCTGATCCAACTTCCACAACGGGTTCCTCAAGGGACAGCCGCAAGGCTGCGGCTACCCTCAGCTTTTGGTCACCAGCTGCGGTTACCGCTTCTTCGGGTGGTACCGGAGGACCTTCTCCTGCCGATTATAAAGCTTATAATTCAACGGGGGGCGGCGGGACCGCTACTTCATCTTCCGGTACCGGTGCAGCACCTGGTACTACCGATCCAGCCGTATCTTCTTGTCATCAAAGCTTTTCACAAAGTTGGTGCAATTATTCACCTTATACTACGGCAAGGCATCATCATCCCGTTGATACCGCTGGTCATCATCATCCACATTCGCAAGCCGGTATTCCTTACCTTACACCATCAGCTGCTGACGATCGGGGAAGGGCTGCTGCAGCTATGGTTGCTGAAGGAGGTTTTCCACACGACAGTTATGGCAGTCTTAGAAATTATGGGGCACCCGAACCCGTTACCTCCAGTCCTTATCCACCTCCAGGTAAGCATCAATTTCACGATTAATTATTTATACAGGATAAGAATGAAAAATGAAAAGATAAAAAAAAAAAAAAAAAAAAAATGGGATACGTATGACGCGAATTATGCGATTTGCTTGTTTTTGTTTTGTTTTTGAAATGAGCTGATTTTTTATACCGATTTGCCAATTTGCGGCGATTTTTAATCGCGTTATACTTATAACACAATATTGTATATATATATACATACATGTGTGTATAGTAAATGCCTAGTATAGTAGACATAAAAGTAAAGTCATTCGTTCATTCATGCGTTCGTCGCTCGACGTTTTCTCGTTCTCCCCCCCGCAGTCCGACCCATTGCCTTCTCGTACTCAGGCGCAAACCTTTTCCCCTTTACCCCGCAAGCCATAGTCAGTCTCACTCTCTCTCTCTCACTCTCTCTCTCTCTCTCTCTCTCTCCTTCTCTCTTTCTCTTTCTCTCTCTTTCTCTCTCCTACCCTCAGCCGGTTACTCCCCAACCCGTGAAACGTCGCAGCGAACAACGGCCCGTGGTGAGTTTATTGGCGGCCGTAACTCGTAAACCCTGGCGCGCGCCTCCGATCAGCTGATCTGCTCCCGCTTTGATGCTGCTGTTACTATACCGCTTCGTTCTTCGACCCGATGCTTATAACCATCTAGTAGGTCTATACGTACCTCTACCTACCTATCTACCTATTGCTATTCTCGATATTCGCGGCTATACGGTATAGGGTTACGGTATACATATATAGTTGGTTATTATCTGATAGATCTGTTTGTCTTCGATGTACAGACCTCATCTAATCGAAGTAGAAAAAAAAGATGGAGATGATGATGATATCTTGTCACAGGGGATAATTTTTTCAAATGAAGCTGAAGCTAGCAGCTAAATAAGAGTTAGCAGCCAAACGAGCTAATCGTCTTCCAAATGGGATGCGATGCAATAGAGATTTATGACTTTTTTTTTGTCAAATTCATTCACTTTTTATAAAACATAGCAAAATTCAAATTTTTTTTATTTTGCTACCTCATTCTCATTAACTAAGCATCATTGAGCTGCTAATTCTCCAAGCTGCTAGCTTCAGCTTCATATTTTTCGCGGGGATTTTACCAAAGCACATGTTTTTTTTTTTTTTTTTCGTATATATATACATATATATATATATATTAGCGACGCGAGTCTGGCGAAATCTGGTATTGCCTAATTGATTCGTGACCCAGGAATTTGATTTCATCTGCACTTTTTTTTATTTATTTCTTTTTCTATCATTTCATGAATTATTGTAAAATTTTGGGAGAAAAGCAACAGAGAAAAATATATTTTCTAGATCCTTCTAAATTCTGGATTCCATGATTATTAACTTGTTTCAATTTTTTTTTTTCTTTGTTTTCCATTTTTTGTCGACGAAATAAATTGAGCGATTTATGTGAATCGCTATCTCCTCGGATGTGAGAATTTTCGTCGGTTAGGTTCGGTCGACAAGAGCTCCGGGCACGGTTCGTTGATAAGACGATGCAGTTATAGACGAGTTATTACGTAATTTACTTCCTTGACTCCCGGTGATAAGTATATATATATATACGTATAGGCGTATATATACATATAATAGTGGAAGAATATCTTACTTAAACTTTGCCTTAAAATAATCTATTCAATGTACGTACTACGACGATAGAGGAATATACATATATACTTGTTCATATGTATTTGTATATGTTCATAAGTTGTATAGATTTAAATTATGGATGTTTTCTCGATGATCTTCTTTTCCCCCCCGTTTTCATTTAGCCAGTCGCTAAATATCGTCAAGTCGTGAAATAAAATAGAATAATATCTAAAAGGAAATAACTTATTAAAAAAAATTATCTAGCCGCTGAAACATGTTTTTTTTTTTCTTTCTGTTTTTCAATCAGACTAGAGAACCATAAGTTCACGGACTGCTACCCATCGAATGTTAAGTATATTGTTCATACGGTAGCGTAATTGTGCGGGGAACAAAAACAAATTGAATATAAATTAATAAATATCACACATGGAGAATTGGATGTTTTCTCGATGATCTTCTTTTCTTTCTTTTTCATTCTCATTCTTACTCATCTATGAAATAAGTTCGAAAAAATATTATTTAAAAAAACAGATATGAATAATCGCGGTATAAATTAGCAAAAAATACAAAAAAATAAATAAAAAAAAAGAAATGGTGAAAAAGAAGAAAAAAAATAACATGTGCAGTATACTTCATTAGAGGATGATGTTGTACCTATATACCGTTGTGGATATTGACTAATTAAGCAAATTGCAGGAGCCAAGCGCAACTTTCCCTCGTGATTGCTCACAGAAATATAATATACGTGATTGCTAATATATAAGTACGTACGCTCACGTCCGAAGATATATATAATGTACGATGAATCCACACGTGAGTTGCAATCGTTAAAATACAACATCGGTTTGAGTAAATATGATCGACGAAATTACCACGGTGTACTCGATAATCCCCGCATGGTCCTCATCATTATCATCGTCATTATCATCTCTACACGCGGATTATTTATTTATTTATTATTATTTTTTTCTCTCGTATTATCTTTTTTTTTTTTTTTTTCAATCGAGACGGAAGTCTACGCGCGGGGAACGCAAATTGTCGTTTGTGATTTGTCGGTAATTAAATAAGACTCGATCGGAGAAACCGGTCATCGTATCCCACCTGTATAGATATAATATACATACATATGTATGATACGGGCGTATACAGGTAGGTATATTAGCCACGTTTACAACTCACTCAATATCATCGCGTGTTCGTTTGGTAAAAAAAATTTCATATTTTCGTATATATACCTACCTATACCTATACATACCTATCAATATCTCTCATCTCTCGGCGTGACGTCTCTTCTCTGATCGCTAGTCGATGCAATAATTAAACGGTTACTTTATTGTTATTATTTACACGAACTTATACCGGCTTCTCTTTCATCTTTCTCTTTTTTTTTTGTTTTTCTCTCTCTCTCTCTCTCTCTCTCTCTTTTCCTTGCCGCGCGGTCTTTTGGCGTTGTATTCCTGCAGCGTATGACGATGTAGGTAGGTATGTATGTATATAGGGACAACATTAAACCGCGAGGCAAGGGGCGCCGCAGTAGCAGCCTAACCTCCGCATTTCAAAGTGGCGGATGCGCGTGGATTCGTACAAAAGCTAACCGACAGATGGCACCTGCGTTATCTCTCACGCGATTCTCCCGCTTCTTCTATATCGCTTTACCGTGTCCCCCCGCTATTCAACCTTACTTACTATATATATACAATACGGATTGTAAACCTGTCCGCTTTTCGATCTCCGACGTGCTGCACGTGGTTTAAAAAAAAAAAATATATATATATATGATAAAAATTTTTAAAATTTCATTTTTTTTTGTCTGTACAATCCGTCATATATTTTCTATTTTTGTTTCTTACATACATGCAGTCATCGCAATCATGTTGCACAATATGGTATTCGTTATGATAAATTCAACCTTATGAGAGATTGACATAAGATTTTTTATTCTATTTATTTTTTATTTTTTTCTATTGACTGCAGCGGATATGAAATGCATTGATTTTTTGATTGATATTTTGCAATATTTTGATCGTTTATTTATTAATTCATAATTTTACAAAAATTGTTGAAGAAATGAATTCAGAACTGTATTATATATATTAGACTGGTTCAAATAAAGTGACTATTTTTTTTTTTTCGAAACAATTTCATTTATACCTTCCAGGAGGTGTAAAAAGGTGCCTGTTAAAAGGAGCGCTCTTAATATTAATATTTAGAGGTCGCTCATCGCAGATTTCTATTTCCCATTGAAATAACATTGGAAAAAAAATTTTCAAATTTTGGAATTTTATATTTCGGTCTAGAATCAAAATGCTGGGATGAGCGATACATATTTTGATAGAAAATTAGTTGCTCTACAGAAAAGGTCTCTTATCATTTTTCGATCAATTCACTCCTTCAAAAGTTATTCAAGGTTAAAGTTTAATTTAGAGTAAATTTAAGTTTTTTTTGTTTATTTCTGACAAAATGTTGAAACTTATCGCTTAAAATCATAAAATTTTCATGAATAATTTTCATGAATAATTTTCATGAATAATTTTATGATTTTAAGCGATAAGTTCAACATTTTGTCAGAAATAAACAAAAAAAACTTAAATTTACTCTAAATTAAACTTAATCTTAAACTTAATTAATCATAAAATTTTCATGAATAATTTTCATGAATAATTTTCATGAATAATTTTCATGAATAATTTTCATGAATAATTTTCATGAATAATTTTATGATTTTAAGCGATAAGTTTCAACATTTTGTCAGAAATAAACAAAAAAAACTTAAATTTACTCTAAATTAAACTTTAACCTTGAATAACTTTTGAAGGAGTGAATTGATCGAAAAATGATAAGAGACCTTTTCTGTAGAGCAACTAATTTTCTATCAAAATATGTATCGCTCATCCCAGCATTTTGATTCTAGACCGAAATATAAAATTCCAAAATTTGAAAATTTTTTTTCCAATGTTATTTCAATGGGAAATAGAAATCTGCGATGAGCGACCTCTAAATATTAATATTAGGAGCTCTCCTTTTAACAGGCACCTTTTTACACCTCCTGGAAGGTATAAATGAAATTGTTTCGAAAAAAAAAAAATAGTCACTTTATTTGAACCAGTCTAATATATATATAAGAAAGATAGAAAGCAACGAGTCTATACAAAAATAAAAATGAATATTACAAATGAAGAAAACTATTTTTACTATTCAAGATTATTAATCAATTTAAACTCTAACAATTTTGTATACGAGTGGTGAGTTAAAGAAATAAAAATTAGATATCTATGATAACGATCTGTGAAAAATCGTATTTTATGTAAATTAATTGAGGGATAAAGAAATTAATGAAAAAAATAAAATAAAAAAAATTAGACAAAAATGAAGAACGATACCTATACCAATCATAATATTGGATTGAATAAAAAATACGTGAATAGGAAGGGTAAAAAGTGCATTTGTGGGTATAAAAATACAAAGGCTGCGGTTAGCCGAGGCACAAGTGTGTATGATAAGTGTATGAGTATAGATACATGCATGTATACATAGACAGGTTGACGTAAGGTCGTATAACAGAAACAACAACGAGATTGCAGTAAATCAGTCTAAACAATGCGGATAATATCGACTATCCCCTAAGCTCAGTTGACTCCCTTGTCACACGCGAGAATATTATCCCCCTTGCTCACGCTTACGCTCACGATCTCAATATCCCTAAACTTATATACACGTATGCATGTACGCTTTTACGTTTATACGTTGATCCCTTGACTCACTCACTCACGATCAGCTGCAACTAACTTCTATCCTCCTATTTCTATCGCTATTCGTATACATCCTTATCGTCTGTGTATCTCAAGCTCTTCTACTTTTCTAAGTATAATGTAGACAAAATTTTTATCCACATCCTCCCACTTCAATTTTTCCGGTTTAGCAAATGAAAAAAAAATTTATATATCAACAAAAATAGTTAATATTTTGCTTTTGCTTTGCATTTTCAAAATGTACACAAAAAAAAAGATGACATGACAAATTTCCTATCTTCTAATTTTCTGTATATTTTCTTGTTGTTGTTATTATTTGTTTATGATTGATTGAATATATATATATATATATCCTTCAGGGAGGAGAGAAATTCCTCTTTTTCTATACCGTGAATCGATTTGTCGGGAGTTATTCTAGGCACGCTTAGTATATAGGTATATAGGTATAGATACTTGAGACTGAACAACAAGCCCGAAGAATACTAGATTGACATTTTTTCAGATAAGGTTTAGGTAGGTTGCAATATTTCGGTATAGGGATATACTTTACTTAGACTATTCGGATATCGTGACCAAAAGCAATCGTTTATTATATGGATATAATAGAATACCAAAGTATTTTTCACTGTTTTTTTTTTTTTTTTTTTTTTTTCTAGATAGGTATTTTTGTATAATCTATAACTTATAGGCGAGGAGAACGAGTTTTATTATTTATTTGTATATCTATATACATATATACATACGATACCGTTTTTCGTATTGCCTATCCATATACATATATGTATATTAGAAAATTATTTCTATGTGTATATGATAAAAAATACGTGACTTGCCACATTCTGTGATAGAAACTTTGTATTTCGCTAATTGACGTTTAATTTGCATACATATATGTATACAGTATATGAGACATCTAATCTTGTTATTTATATCATTGGACATCTGGATACATATATTATGAATATTATAGATATTTATATGCAACTACCTACTATGTAACAGTCATTATACAATCCATTAGTTATTATTTGCATCAGAGATATGTAAATGTTATTCATTCACTTATTTATAACCGCGTTCAAATAGCATTGTCACATATTTGTATATGCGGACTAAATAATAATTGACTCGTTATCGATTTACAAACCAATTTTTGATATAATTATCCGCCGTTTCGCGTCAATTGTAAGATATGTACTACATTCATAAATCCTTGTGAAAAATTCTGTGTGAGACAGAGACAGAGGGAAAGAATTTATAATACCGCACGTTGTATGTTGTTATACTGAAAAATTATCCTATTTCTCAATAATATTTCTAACGGGTATAATCTAGACATACATTATATATACTACAGGTAGATGTATATAGGTAAGAATCGAAAATGTTGAGCAATATTATATTTTATATATATATATATACGTATAGACATCGGGAGAAACCGAACAGCATTTTTTGTTATTAATATTATTATGAAAAAAAAAAAAAAATATTGCACGGTTTAAATATCATATGGCCTATAATTGGCTCACGAATATATAAGATATTGGCTATATTTAATACTTAGACACGCACCTGCCAAGGCACCAATTCTCGGCTGCACCTTATTACCCCGGGCTTGATTATACATATCTATATACTTACGATTACATACATGTATTATATGTATACATCATATATAGCCTCTTCTTTTCAACAGTCAATCGAGTACTTACCGTGATATTGCCACATTGACGCGTGTATTGGATACTGTATACCGTACGACGTTTCGTCTATACATGTAAACGAGGTGAATTAGAAGATTTAGGAAATTAGGAAACACGTATGTTCGTTAGCCAGTTTTTAGACCTATATCGCATGTGTTCGTGTTGACCCGTTCGAAAGAGCTATATATCTACTAACCGTTTCGGTAAATTTTCGTCGATGTCTTACGTATAATATGTTCTTCGTCTTCTTATTTCGTATTCGTTTTTTCAATGTTCAGTAGGTCGTTGGTCCAATTATATCGTTTCGTTCAGGAGATTCTAACGTATCTTATATTATACATATATATATATATGTATAGAGCGTTATATAGTCGCGTGTAATTGTAATGGTAATGGTAATGGTAATGGTAACGTGAAACAGCTCGCGGGGATTTTTTTTTTTTTTTTTTTGTCTAAAATACCAATACTCGATAGGTACTAAGTTATAGAAAAAGCAAAAGGAAGAGAAGAAGGAAAAAATAAAAATTAAAAATAAATAAATATATATATATATATATTTGTCGGATACGGTTAAAGCGGTTAATCTTTCTACTATAAATAATAATTTACTTGACGGTTATAAATTTTGAATGGCTAATTACGTTTTGCTTGTATTATACGACCAAATCGAAAAAAAGTTAATTAAACAGCATGCAAATTAGTTAAAGAGAGATGATGATGATGACGATGATCATATATGATCATGATCCCTACGATGATGATAATCATGATGTAAATATATACATATAATATATATACGTGTATGTACGTATATATACGCAAGTGATTATCACCGGTTATTAATTTATTGTCAATATTCTTTAGTTTTAATATCGTATTTGCTTTATGTATGCTATTGCGCTTATATACTGTCTACTTATGCCGATTCTCGTACTTTGAGGAGGTATATTATATGCCTTATGGAGGAATTGAATGATATACGTTATAAAAGCAATTCTTTAAATCGCCTCATACTATCCCGTTGCATGCGATGCCAATATTATAACTGTTTAGGTTTCCAATGACGCGGAATATATATATATAAATACGTATAAGTATATAATATATTCGTGCCGTGGGAAATGAATTACGCAACGGATGATTAGGCCATGTATGTATATAAACTATCTACCTTTACTCAACAGAAGCCGAAATACAAGAACATCTACTTTCCAATTAAGTTGAATTAATTTCTCATCTATTTGATTGATACCTAATATAACTACTTTCTGTCGAATTTTCTTCCTAATTAGACCGATTCGATGTACAAGCATTCAATTTCGTCCGTTGCGTAATTTGATAATCATCCGCTAATTACAGGTGGGCTATATATATACATCAAATGTTTAGATTCGATCAAATTTTCAAAATCAATGTCAATTTTTGCAACTTTTTTTTTTCACAACTTTTGCAGAATTTTTTCGATTTCCATACCATTTTTTTTTTTTTTCAATCTCGAATAATCTACTCGACAAATGTTAGGAAACTTTTGTTAATTTTTTTTCTTTCAATTTTGTTCATTTTCAGCTAATTGCAATTAAATTTTTGCCAATATTTCATACTGCAGGCTGCCTGTGATTGCGGTTTTGATAATTTTTCATAAATAATTAATGTAATGTGATAAATCTTTCATAGACAAACTAATTGTGTTAAGTGATGTGGGGTTCCTCCCCATCTTCGTTGTTTCCCACAGCATCCTTGGCGGGCGTCGGCGTGAGCGTCGGCGTCGGTGGAATGGGGGTGAGTTGCGGTGGTGCAAATCCATTGGAATGGACGGGCCAGGTGACTGTTAGAAAGAAGCGTAAACCGTACTCAAAATTCCAAACGTTAGAATTGGAAAAAGAATTTCTCTACAACGCTTACGTCTCGAAACAAAAACGTTGGGAATTGGCGCGAAATTTAAATCTATCCGAACGACAAGTGAAAATATGGTTTCAAAATCGTCGTATGAAAAATAAAAAAAATAGTCAACGCCAATCTCAACATCAAAATAATAACAACAATAACAGCAATGCTAATAATGCTAATCATCACGGGGCTACCGGAAGTCATCAACATCCTGGTAGTACTCATCAAACTTCCGGCCACCACGTTGTAGCGCAGGCGCACCACGCAAATGGACCTGCGAAACATCATCAGTGACCCGTGGCCTACTCTGGGGTAGTTTTGGATCATCATCATCCCCATAGTCACACATCGTCTTCAACATCGTCTGCATCGGCACATGGGGGAGTCGGAGTTTACAGTCATAGTCTGGTACCCGGTACCCATGGTTCACACGTCAGTGTTCATGGTGGACAATCGCAAATTGGGACAAATTCACTAAATCACTCAGGTTCTACGGCTGCTGCTGCTGCTGCAGCCGCAGCCATTCATTCCCATAATCATCAGTTGGCTGCACACGCTGCTCAACAGCATCTTATTCATCAAACGTCTCACGGATTGGCTGTTTAAATATATTATACTATGTATAATAATAATAAACTTTTTTCAAAGTTCAATCGGATATTTAAATATATATATACGAAGAAGATATTGTGCATGACGATGATATACAATAATACGGAGAAGAAGAAGAATAAAAATTTAAAAAGCTAATTTTCATTAAATTATACGTGAAAGTTTGAGACGCTTAAATACACAATCTTTTTATCATCCTCATCAAATGAACCCAATTCTATGTACCTACGTGAATATAATTCTCTCTTCGACTCCATATTTCCCCATTACAAGAAAAAAAAAAACATAACAAAAAAAGAAAAAAAACAACCCCCGCAGCCGAATCAACCCCAGAGAATACTCCGCGCCGCGGGTCTGTCGCGTCGTTTAAATATATTTTCTGTATACATACATATATACATATAGATATGTATATATAATGTAGAAAGAAAAGAAGAAAATAATAATCATAATAATAATTGTGTTGTTTTTAATTTTTTGTTTACAATTTTTTTTTCTGTTCGTTTATTGAACAGCGGTTATAAAAACCTACCCCTTATTATATAAGTTGTGGAGGTGATTAGCATGGACTGTCTATAATAATTGATTTAAATAATTGATAAATAAATGAATGATTAAATAAATAAATAAAGAAAAATATATATAGTTAGTATATAGCGCCCGACGACCGCGTACATATATATACAAATATAAATATAGTTATAGTATAAATGAAATATTAACATACATAAATATAAATAATAATAATAATAATAATAATAATAATAATAATGATTATGTATATGGTAGTAATAATAATATTAATTATTATATATATCTATATATATATATATATATGTATAAGATAATATTGATAATTGTAGGATGATGTAATGATAACGATAATTATGATGATAATTCTAACAATATAATTATATACGATGTATAGCCATGTATATATGTATGTATTATTAATCGATATATATACGGTTACATAATTCATATATATATATATACATATTATATATTGTTATAACAATATATATAGGAAAAAGGTTAAAACCGACGATGATGACGACGACGCGCTTGCACGTCTCTTTTTTGGTCGACGTGTATAGGTATACTGATGATCGACACTGGACGACTGGACGCTCGACCTAGGTCAATGGACGTATATATACACGTATGTATGTGTGTGTATTATATATATATACATATATACATATCAACGTACGAGACAAAATTTTGAATTAAACGGAGCCAAAAAATTGAAGAAAAAAAAAGGGAGAAAGAAAGAAATAAAAGAAGAAAAACCATACGATGAAATCTTTAGTTCAATCCGTAGTCAAATCTTTTGGATTTATTGATACTTTTGACTTTTTTACACGGAATTGTTAACGAATAATTATAATTGTGTCAATCATTGTGGATTTCTTCTCTCGTTGAAAACCTCGGGTATTACAGTTTAACAGATTAATTAGGCAAACGATGTTACGGTACTTTCTTGATTTTATTATATGTTTTTAATGTTTGAATATTTCTAATTCGTTTATTAATTTTTTTTGTTTCAAATTTTTTACTCGTTCATGTGCAAGAAGGGTAGAAGGGGTTTTGAACTCAAAAGACATAGACTTTTCTCTGCCCTGTATCGCAGGCTAAACAATATTATTGTATGAAATATACGCTTTGCCGTTGTTCAATTTTCATGTTCAGTTGGAATTCTATTAATTATTACGTATTATTAGATCATCACGGGATACGGACAAAATCGGCGATTGTCAGTATATAGTTAATGCGTATTTCACAAAAATCAATTTGAATCCATTTCAATTATTCTCCAACTGAGGGAGCGTCGATTTTGTCCGCGTGGATGATTTTTCCTATAGGGGGAATAAAAATCATTGTTTTTACCCTGAAATTGAATAAATTGTGTCGATCCAAATAGCGATATTCCCCCTCAATTTACCCGCGTTACGATCAATTTATATGTACAACCTATATAATTACTTACATACATACATATAATGTAGAATATTGATTGTTTTGAAAAAATAATGATGATGTTAATGATGGAGAATTGATAAATCGATAGAGGGAACGAAGTTGATTGAAAGGAAAAAGAAAAAGAGTCAAGTGCATGATATGAAAAATTTTCGCAACCCTATAATAAACGGTATAACGAAGAAAAAGAAAAGAAAAAGAAAAAAAATGATCATCGCTCTCTAAGCATAGTACTATAACATTATGTCAAATTCTCTCTCTAAAACAAAAAAAAAAAAAACACGGAAGAGAAGAAGAAAAAAAAAACAACATAATAATTAAATGAAAATCTCGTCGTACTCAATGCCTACAAAGGATCGCAACTATCGTACCTATACCTATATGATTCTTAATTATAATAATATGAAGGAAAAAAAATAAAATAAAAATTAATGTTTAATTGAAAAAAAAATAGTACCTCAAATTAAATATTTACTCCTACAAGTCAGTATATGAAAACGATAAATTGTGAAATTATTTCCCAGTCATATAAAATTAAACGTTATTTAGGAATTACGTGTTTTTTTTTTGTTTAAAAAATTTTTTTTTCATCAGGACCCGAGCGTTTTCACGAATCTTATAAAAATATGTACGTAGCTATAGGGCTGCCTAGCTAAGAGATCCCTGGATGAAAAAAAAGGAGAAAAATTGGAAAAATCAAATCATCGCAGATGTTGTACGTCCTGGTTCCCTGGACCACGACTTGAAACGGTTTAATACACAGTTTACTTTACAAAACGCGGTCATATAATTATTGAACAGAATAATCTAATTTGAAATTCAAGTTTATTAATCGAGTTTGCATATAAAGTGAATAAAAACTAAAGGATCGAAGCGATATAATATATATATATATATATTCCACCGTTTTGAAGAAACTATAAAAATATCCCAGTGATTAGACTCGTTATTTATTTTGTGTCAAGATTATATATTTTAACTGGAAATATTATTTACCGGAATTCGAATATAACAGTCCCGTCTATCTGTCTGTCTATCTGTTTGTCTGTCTGGATAGCAATTCTGACACTATCCGAGCCCTGCGAGATGATAGAGAGAAAAAGAGAAAGATTGGATTACGTGTAATAGAGAAGAAAAAAAAATAAATAAATAAATAAAAGAAAGAAAGAGCAAAAAAACAAATAGAAATAAAGAGAGAGAAAATGAGCTTTCGTTCCAGGATCGAGCAGTGGGGAATTTAGAAAATGAGAAAATGAGGTAGAAAGTGTGCGAGATGACTGCGCGCGTATATAGCTGTGTGTTAGAAAGAGAAAGATATTATAGAAACGAGTGGAATGCTCAATTCTTCTTCTTCTTCTTCTTCTTCTTCTTCTTCTTGTTTTTCTTCTTCTTCCTCTTCTTCGACCCTGCAGGGCTCGGATATAACTGTATAATAGTTTTGTCACGGTATTAAAGTATGTAATGTAATAGCTATTATCTGATAATAATAATAATAATAATAATAATATTAATAATAATAATAATAATGACAACAACAACAACAACAACATTAATAATAATAATAATAATATAATGGTACAGTATAGGAGCGATAAGAAGTAAAATAAAGTTAGTAATAATTAAGAAGTAGATTTATAAAGTTGATTGAAGAAGAGAGTAAGAAAATGATGAAAAATTCAATTCGAATATATAGCTAAGAAGTATGAAAGATTTGAAAATAAAATAATTATTACTTAAATTAAATGACGAAGAATTTATAGATGCCGGTTGCGACCCAGTCACCGCGTCAGCTATAAACGCGCTTTTTGCAGCAGGACTAAATAAAAAGATTTGAAGAAAAAAAAAAAAAAAACGAATTGTAATTAGTAGTAATTATTATAATATATATATATATAGTATATATGTATACATGAATATATATATATATACATATTATATATTACATCGATGACGATGATTATTAAGATTATTATTATTATTGTGAGCGTCACGTTAATATTATGTTATTGTTTTTATTGTGTGTTGTTTTTGTACGTGTATCACGCATCCCTTTCCACCTATTCCTCTTCCCTTTCCACTCCCAAATCAGCCTATAATAATATTGTATAATAATAGTAATAATAATATTATATAATTGCAAAAAAATCGATCCGCACTTATAAATCGTGAACGAATGGAAAACGAAAGAAGAAAAAAAAAAAATCTTGAAAATGAATATTATGTTATTAAATGTGTATATTATCTCGATCCGTGGTCTACTAGTTTCTATTCTACATACATATATACATTCACATCCCCTTTCCGCCTCACGTCACCCTCACACATTTCATAATACATTTTTAAAAAATCCCTAAAAAACGCAAATCCGAAATCTCACGACCTAGAAATCCCATCGCACTTCGCCTATATATATATATATATATATATATATATATATGAGGATAGTAGACCGTCATAGATGATACCATATGTACATATATATACCTATAGGTATTTATTGTAGAGTACATTCGTTAAATAAGTGCCCACGGGGCAAACCCCTCTAGACACTCGAATTTATAACACTGAGAGAATAGGTAAAAAATAAATGAATGAACAGAAAAAAAAAAAACAAAAAAAAAAAACAGGAAAGAAACAAGTGAAATGAAAAATTGATGCAAGAACCGTCGGACATCGTATGTTGTACATATTCATTATGTTTTTATGGAAATCTTTTCTGATCAATACGCTAATATTATACGTATGTGTACACTCGTCTTGCATCTTGTTTTTTTTTTTTTTTTTTTTTTTTTTTCGTAGTAGCTGGTACGCGTAATAGTACAGGTTACGTTACGTGCATACATAATTACGGTAATTATTGTACTCGTCGCTCGTTAAACCTCTCCTCCTCCCCCTCCCCCCTCCCTCCCCCCTCCCCCGCCGAGGTTTCGCGTTTGTGTCTAATTGTAACCAATTAGCCAAGATAACGCTAACGAACCATTGCAATGGCTCACGGCGAGAGAAGAGACTGATTGAATCGAATTCTACTGAGGAAAAAAAAATCAATTAAAAAAATTGATTAAAAATTCAACAACGGGTTCGGATATTTATCAGAAATTGTAATTTTTTGTTGTTATATGTTTTATTTTTTATTCTCGTTTTGTTTTATAATACAAAAAACAAATGAAATAATAAAATTAACTTGTTTTTCGTGGAGCAAACTGACAAGTGAACTGGTACATAGATGGTTTATACATATAAATGTACCCGGATTGCTGTATATCCTGTTTGGTATACAAGGATTCATCTTTCCTCATTCGAAAATTCAAAGTAAATTATTATGTTTGGAAAATGCGTATGTATATATGTACTTGTGTGTACATGACATACAGTTTTTCCACGGAAGGCAAAATATTTGTTAATAACGGTTTGTAAAATCATATAGACGTATACAATATATATATATATATTTCGTGATTAAATGTCATTGATCGTCTATCTTACAATTTGAAATTGATAGCTATGTTGCACGATTTCAAGTGAGGGAATATTCGTCGAAATTATTTGGTTTTTTCTCTGAACTTGAATCGAAGGAATTTGATTTCTCCAAATCCAATCGATTCACCAATGGACAATATTCAAATATTTTATACTTTTCATCTGTGTGACCAATTCCACTCGCTGATTAACTTGATTGACGAATAATGACAATTGAAAACGCACATACCTCTATATGTAGGTAATATTATCGGTGAATTGATCCGAGAATTCGATTATAATCTCTGTTGACCCGTTGAAATGAAAATTAGAAATTTTTTTTTTCACTCTCTTACCCCCCTCCTTTCTGTTATTAATTTCGATTAATTAGTTAAAAATATTTAATTACAGTATTCTTATATGCTGTGGATAAACAGATAATTTATTACTAATAATATCGAAGTGCAATAATAATGATATAATGAATATTGTTAAATTAGTGCCAAAGCAAATGCAAACATATTATGTGAAAATCGTGCAAGTTCTCATATTGATCATCGATCGATTAATTTTTCTTCAGCATGAATAGAGAGAAATGCTATTAACTTTTTTTTTTTTTTTTTTCAAATCTATGTCTATTACGTTAGTTCTAACAGCAATTTGACCTGATTCATTCTCACTTCACCTCGCGACAAATAATTGAAATAGAAATTGAAAGAAATAGTAAATTAGAGCAATAAATAAATTGTTCCAGTTATTCGTAATATAATATATCAGAATCACAAAATCCGAAATAGGGCATTTATCCTCTATATATACAATTATGCCTATGATAGTTAAAACCTACGAAAATCTGTGCCATAAACATTAATTAAATACCTGCCTACACGTTATTATTATTATTATTATTATTATTATCATGATTATTATTATTATTATCATTACTGTCATTATTGTTCTTACTGTTATTATCATTATCTATAATAATATAATATATATTGGCTTCGTAACGAAAGACGTCACAATAAATATAATAAACTGATAACATCAAATTGATATTCTATGTATAATTTTGTTCGAACTTCGAAGGAATCAATTTCAGCGAATATATTTAACCTGAAATCACTGAATCATCCTGTCAATATAACCCTATCATTGTGTACCACGATTCATCAATTCGTTCAAATAGTTCAAGATGTCAAGTTGATCCCCCGAAATTCTAATTTTTAACGAAATTTTAAGACTACGCTGGACGTATAGAAAAAATTGCGTAATTGATGACGATAAAGTTTCGACGCCATAAATTGGCAAGCATTTGTAGTAGTCAAAGCACGTTTTGGTCAGACTCGTCCGCGAGTGAATTCAAATGATGGTATAAGGCATTGCTTTCAAAGCCTTGTCATTTTACTGTAACTTCGTTTTTGACCGGGGATCTCTTTGATGTCTAGAATTATGAAAAGCCTTTTTTTTTTTTTTTTTTTGGTTAGAAAATTTGTAGTTTTAAGGATCAGCAGTTTCATCTTCCTGATTCAAATATTCACGTTTCCTCCTGTCGCGTCGTTGTTGTATTTAAATTTGAAGAGAAATTAGAAGTCGCTTGCATTCGTTACAGTGAATCAATTATGATATCCATATAAGTATAGGGTACAACGCGACGAAGACTATTTAGTACTTCGCAATTTCTCCTTTCGAAAGGAAAAAAAAATAATCAAATAAAAGAAAAACGCGACGAAAATCATCGCGTGACTTGGAAGAAAAAAAAAAAAAAAAAAAAAACAGTCACTACTAATTCCTCAGCTTGCAGTGCGGTGAATTTCTCCAAGAATGTATCCAATTCTACAAGTCGTCGTCCGCTACCTTCAATCGTGTTCGTTTGTACGCAGTGCGAATTGAAATGTCAATTAGAACAAAAAAAAAAAAAAAGCAACAAAAGAATCATGAATGAATAAACAAAATGAAATAAAAAGATAATCTGTCCATTCTTCGTTATCGATACTATACATACATATATGTATACATATGTGTATATTAATTAATTAATTAATCCGCTCGTTGTTCGGAATGAAAAGCCGGTGAATAATATTCTGTAAATTTTGCCAACAATTGCTTCGAAAGTCCTGGGGCACCACCTTGTGTCCTATATATATGCATACATAATAATTGTGATGCTATGTATGGTGGTTTTTTTTTGTTTTTTTTTTTTTTCATTTCCTTGATGGATTAATGATTCGCCTTCGATTCCAAGAAAAAAGAAAAAAAAAAAGATACATGCGTTCTTCTCTTGGCATATTAATAATTAATACGATACACGACTATCCGTTGTACGCGCAGGTATAGATAAAACTGTCACAAGATAACAGTAAAAAAATGAATAAAAAAGGGAGACACAAAAAAGAAAAAAAAAATAATAAAAATTATGATAAAAGTGTAAAACAACACGATTAAATATAGTCACTTTGTAAATAATCGCAGGGTATGTAGAAAATTGTGCAGTAAAAAGTACCTAACACGATATACATTATCCATATATATTTACGCGTATATATATATACATACATACATACATACATTTATGATAAATCATACGTCCGGGTTGAGGACGAGTGCAGTGCAACTGGAAGAATTTTGCGTTTTTTTTATACGGTAGGAAAAAATAGAAGTATACTAGACGAATATATATATACATATATATGTATATATATATAAAAATAAATAGATATATACTAACTACGCCTATATAACCGATCCATGTTTCCTTCGGTAATTATTTAGCTGCCCGATTTATGTACTATAACTGTATGTGTATCTCTCTGTAAATAAAGGCCTATCTTATTTACAAAATATATAATATATTACGCTATCAATATATGCATCTGTATAATTTTTAAGCGAAACAAACCCGGATTACCTGATTTACGTTAACATTTATTATCAGATGAAATTACATCTCGCATAGGTCTGTACACAATTCGCACAACTTGAACAAATCACATATGCTGTTACTTCGAAATCACGTCATCGAGGGATCATCAGCTTTCGAGAAACTTGCGTTTTTGCCTTCAAAGAAGAAATCCACTCAACGCCGTATACACAGCAAAGGTAGGAGACATTTTTTTTATTAATTATAACAAATTATATACTTCAGGCCCAGTTCAGGGGGGTGTAAAGTTTTTTGAGCTACGTATCGTTTTTGAATAATCGAGACTTTGAACTAAAATCAAATCATTACTAGCAGAATCGTGCCTATTTTTTCATTACCTACTAAACTATCGATCATCTATTCCACGGTTCAACTCTCGACTATTCAGAACTAGGAATGTGGCGACAGTTTCATCCTTTATCGACACTGGACGAAGCCTCATTCACTCGTACCTTACGTTTGAGCTTCCAAAGACTTATCGATTACCACAATCATCAACAATGATAAATTTTTAGTGTTTTTATTCTCATTTTCTAATTCACACGAGCTGAATAAATCCTGAAAGAATAAAATGGCGTCATCTTATCTCAAGGGCGCTACTTTGAATTGATAAAATGTTAAACGAGTCTATTTACCTAGAAACGATCAGTAAATCACCCCTTAAGCTTTTGAGTGATTATCAGCTTTGGTATTTACAGAACCCGAAGAGGATGAAAGCTCTTTCATCTCTTGTTTAGCCTAATCTTGACGCGAAACGGTACATGCCCAGTAACAGGATAACAGAAGGGCCAGACGAACCTGTCGACGACGTCTCGAAATATCTCAATTGCTATAATACAGTCCGATCCACGAACAGCTGGAATGAGCCGCAATAATGAATCAAACCACCGTTATAATTAATGCAAAAAATAAATAAATAAAATAAAAATAAGGCGATCAAATTTCACATCCGATTGATCGATGAAAGTTGAGGCTTTAGTTGATCTAGGAGAAGCGGTATATTTCCTCTAACAATGATGTTTAATAAGAACTGTGGCAAGAAAGCAGTCTTCTTAATTAAAGACTGCAATTACTTTGCGGCGAGATTGTTGCAGGAGTTTGTGAAAATATCGTTTAATTTGTTAAGAAATTCACCCTTCTGTTTTCTAGGCATTTAAGGATATTGATTACCTGGGGCGTTCATGGCACAGATCGACATAGGAATAGAAATACATTTCAAAAAAGATAAATTCTGCTATAGAATCATCAGGATTGCAAATGCCGGACGTAGTGCTTTTGCCAAGCAAAGAGTGTTGGCAAAGAGATTGGCGCTGCAGTGCTGCATCGAGGTCAATAATTATCGAGGGATTATTATAACTGAATGATTGGATAATTGTCTTTGAGTGTCAATGGCGTAGTGGGCAGGCATTTTCTCTGTTCCGCTTTACAAGAATAGATAATTATAGCCCTCTTGTTCAATAGCATGAAACAAGCTGTACCTTACTCTAGGAGATAATATCCCCATCTATACCGTTCCCTAGGGTTTACTGTGTCTATATTTATAACTATCGGTATACATACGGCACGGAATATGCCTATATAAATTCTGTTATCTCACCTGGTGATGATGATTCATCGTATTTTGATGAATTATTTAGGTATTTCGGACGTTTTGTAATTTTCCGTATAAGAATTTGTCATTTTTGTCTAGTTTTATAGACCGAAATCCATCTCTTTACCTATTTAAAAATGAAAAATTCTCAAAGTTCGTATTGGATTGACTAATTCTATGCTAATGCTAGATCAGATCGCGTGGTTATTAGAATTCAGAGGGTGAAAGGAAAAAGAAAAAATGCGAGGAAATTTCAGTAGAATCTCGTCACCACCCTGAAACCGTAAAATTCTTCAGAGCTTTTGAATCTAGAGCTGAATCTGGGTTAATGTTTTAATTACGACTGGGATTATCTACGATATACTCGTACAGTAAAATCATTCAGTCGCTTATGTAGGTACAAAAACAAATCAATTTAGTGTATGCCTAAGAGGAAATTGATATTGGCTTTTCACCCATTCATCAGTATTCCATATAGAAGTATAGATTTTCATTGGCTGTTTTACTAATTGAAAGTAATTCGTAACGAAAAAATCATATTGTGATAATTAGAAATCGTAAATCTCTTGCGATTAATCGAATGTGCTTTGCTAATTTGAATTGGCTAATTGATATACCTACATGCTTAATTGCAATCCATTCAAATCAATAAGTTCTACCTGTTCCGGTTCGATTATTTATTTATGTCTGTATATAAATTGGAGGTGCTCCCCTGATCAAAAGTGAAAAGTCAAGAGCCGCCAGCCCTCCTAGAGGGGATTAGAAATATTCAATGAGAAAAGGGCTGTAAATCATTTTTAATTCTCAAAAAGGATTGGGCAAGTCATTTTTATTTTTCGTTCTTTATTTATTTATTTTTTCTCTTGCGGCAGAACTAATCAATCCGATATTTATAGGGCTTCGTTAGAATCGATGAAGCGACGTGAGCTACATGTATGAAAAGTTGAAAATTGTACTCGAAATGCAAGACGCCTTGACTCATCGATGCAATATTTTGTATTTCAGTAATTTTTGAAAATACATGTAGCGTGGGATTAGCTGGAGATTCTAATGACCGTTGGTCACAGGATTCTCGGTAAGAATGTTTTAATTTCAGTCCCGAGGGGTATCCTTTGACCACAGGATTCTTCAGACAAACCGAAACGCCGCCTGAGCTTCGGTCAGCGTATAGCTCTGCATATACGACCAAAATATATGCCATTTCTGCAAATACTTTATATAAGTTTATACCGAGGAATATGAAGTGTAAGTATGTCCCATTGCTTATTTTACGATCAAGCAGGGTCCTCCATACTTCGCTGTTTAACGCGAGCAGATATTACACAGGTATTCGAGGATTAAAACGTCTTCACAAATCTCCCGAAGCCGCCCAGGTAGGTAAAGTGGTTTTTTTTCTCAAGAGAACGACCATCACGTGCAAAAAGCAGTTGAGTACTGCTGTGCAAAAATTAAACTTTTCAAAAATTGGACTATTCAAAAATTAGACTATTCGAAAATTAGACTGTTCTAAAATTAGACTATTCAAAAATTAGACTATTCAAAAATTAAACTATTCAAAAATTAGACTGTTCTAAAATTAGACTATTCAAAAATTAGACTATTCAAAAATTAAACTATTCAAAAATTAGACTGTTCTAAAATTAGACTATTCAAAAATTAGACTATTCAAAAATTTCTTTTCAAAATTACGAAAAAAATGGTGTCGCAGAGCGTTTTGAACTTTTGATTCAACATTTTTCTATCGATCATTTCTGCTCCGGAATATAGTCAATGGAACTTTCAGTCCGTGTCATAGCCGGATTCATCATAATGTGAACGCAGACATGGCCATTAAAAAAAAAAAAAAAAAAAAAAAAAAAAATGCAATCGTAAAGAGAGCTCGCTTTGTGTAGAGCATAGACCGAACGGGACTGGCTAGGAAAATAGCCAGGGGAGTGGCAGACGTGACCCACGTGTGGCTGTCAAAGTTGCGCAGGCGCTTTTTAAAAATTCTAAATACGTTTCGAACCGACTAAGGAGCCAAAATCGAAGTGAAAAAATTCACTTAACTAATAAATTACAAACAAACAGCGTCCTAAATCAATAATTATACTGAGAACATAGACAAAGATGAAGATTCTTCAAAATTATCATTTCTAATCGCTGAAATAATTTTACCGATTTTTGACTACCGGTTTTCTTAAAAATTTTGTATTTTTTTTTTCCTCTAACCCAGGGATCGAAAATCTTCGAAGGAATTTTCCCGGGAGGCCAAAGGACTGCTAGGACATTGTCACTCGTTGGTTTGACTGATCTGGGTCAAACGGTCAACTTTCTATTGGTATAAAAAAAAATTGAGTGACCTGGACAACCGGGTACACAATGGTTGTCTATGGCAATATAGTATATTGCGGTCCAACGAACGGGTGATCCCTTCGAAGGGTTTAGCCTCTCGAAAAGAAAAAAAAATATATTCAAGCAGAGCAGTCCCAAACTTTCTAATCCGAATTTTGGATTTCCTATAACCGGCTGTCTCCACAGTCTGCTGTCTAAGTCCTAAGGGAAATGTTTGCCATGGATTCATTCGTCGCGTTTTTGAATTCACAGTGATGGTGATATCCGCGTTATAAAAATCGGTGTTAATTAGTCAAGAATATCGGCTATCGGTCAGAAGTTCGAACGTTCTTCTATACTGAAGATAAGAAATCGTGACGAGTGAAAAATTCAATTATACTCTAACGTGTTTCTATAATCTATTCAATTATCAGTCAGCAACCGAGAACGACGAGCTTTGATCGTATACGTTGAATAAAAAACAGATTTTGTCATCGAAGAATATATAATAAACATAGCTTAATGATCCAGCGTATCTATTAATTAACTACTCTTGAAATTTAACGAGCAAATATCTAATCGCTGCTCTGAATTTTCTTGTCGATGACGTACCAACTTCTGATCTAAAAAAGAGCGAGAAACTTGAGAGGTGGGGATTAATTCTATAATGGAGAATCCAAACGATAGTCGAGTGTAGTGAGATTCTATGACTAGATGTTTTATCACTATTTGGAGGACTTTTTTTTTACAAAAAAAACAAGAAATTTGCGGCAATTTTCAAAGACATACAGTCGGAAAGTGAAGCAATTTTATTCCTCGAAATTTCCACCAAACTTCAAGCAAACTTCAGGGATTATTTTGACAATATAGCGCTTTCTGTGCCATTCCGAATTCCGGAAGATTCCGAAACCATTATTTTTCATCCACAATGGAGGATTACCTTTTTCGGTTGTTCTTGATATCCGTACGCACAAATTTCACTTCACGTTTCCTTTGACAATTATCGTTTCATAAAAAAATCAAATTTGTGCTTTATGGAGGTGAACAGATCATCAGAAATAAAGAAAAAAATAAGAAGAAGAAAAAAACTTTCATTTAAGCAAACATCGAGATCAATCTAAGGAAAATGCCAAAAATCCGAAGGAAAAAAATGGCTTTACTTTCCAACTACATACGTAAAATCCCTCTGAATTTTGACTGAAATTTTTTTAATACAACGCGCACATGTCTCTCGATCATTTTCTCGGACACTGTGTGTCCAATTAAAACGTAGCTGCATTCGGCTCCTCCATCTTCATATACTCGGACAGTAAAAAGCACCGAAGCAGTGTAAGGCATATAGTAATACGAGCGATAAGACGGCAAAGTGCTTCAGTCTTCGAAGCATAAGCAAAGTATAGAATATATATATATATATAAATGAATGCTTTGCATACCGTAAGGCAGATGACTACTTTGAATAATGAATGGTTTTAATTATCCGCAAGCCTGCATGATTACCTGCTCCACGGTATTTAACTTTGTGCAATTACCCAATGCCTGCAATGTCCGTGATGCAGTTGCGGAGTCGGGTATAGGTACAATTTCATTTCAAGTTTCTACACCCGCGTACCTATACGTCTCGCCCCCGCATATCATTCGGTAATCGCAAAACTCAAAGGGGATGGGTGAACACGTGCACGTGCACGTTGCTTCAGGTATACAATTAGGTACATATGCATATCTCGTAGGTATGGTGTGTAACAACCAGCTATCGGAATAATTTGCCAACTCAAAGCTTTACATATACATTATATATTAACTTCTATGGTTCAGTTCTCGTTGGTGCTCCAAGAAGGTCTGCATAAAACCGGTCGGCTCTGTCTCACCACCATTCCGATTCCAACGACTAACAATCGCAGTACCCGGTTCCCCTTCGCAGATCCTGATCCAAACAAAATGAAAGATCGGTCAATCTGCATTGCGGTTTGGCGAAATTCAAACTCCATTCTGCGGCTTTTCTTTGAACTTTTTCTATACATATACCTTATCTGGGGGTTTCTGATTTTTTGGTTTTTGGTTTTTTTTTTTGTCTTGATCATGATTCGTCTGTATTAGAGAGTCCTCAGTCCTCTGTGTTTAGTTTTTGTCCAAATTCCAAACCAGGGAGCTTATAGGGAATGAAAAGTGTCTGAAATCAAAAATGTGAATGCTGATCCATTGAAAAATCAGCATAGAGTCTATTTCGGTTTATGATAGTTGACTTCAAAGCCATTTTTGATTCCCAAGAACTCTCTTCTCTCATGAAGTTGAAGTTCGTGACGTTAATGGAATATAATTTTTATAAAAAATTCACTATTTCTCGGCTCGAATGTTATTAGATTTCCTAAATTGACGGGGTACGTCGAGTTTTAATCATTTCGGAAAACTGTGCACTGTATTTTGGTGTTTTTGAACCGTTCGAGTCACGAAATAAAATATGTTTTCCCCATTATTTTGTTGACTTACATAAACGTTACGAACTTCAAAATAATCTTCTCTCTCATAAAAAGTCCCTGAAAGTACGAGGGCCCAAAAAACCAATTGCAAAAAATCTCGATCGTAAAGTAAGAATTTTTATATTCGATGGATGATGAAAACATAAAAAAAAAAAAAAAAATCGTTGACCAGATCAGCATTAGCATCCACGAAGCTGCCAGAAAAATATTTTCGAAACTGGTGTTCAGGTCCGTCTATTTGGCAGTCGGCAGACATCAGTCCCCTCAGGGTGAAAGCAAATCTAGAAAAGTGATTGATACACACAAGTTCTATATCGTGGATATATTCTAGCAAGCATATATATATGTATACCTAGATACATAACCTATACACCAATATGATATCCGACTGAAGCAGATCTTGGTTCACCCCGTCCATCCCATCCATTCGTCTAGATCCATCCGTCCGTTATTTCATCCAGATTGAATTTCATCTCGCCAAGTCGGTGTTCTGGCTCTGACCCGGGAATCTTGTGAGCCCGTGGGGTGGTTGGGGGTTGGGGGGTTGATGGGGGTTGGTTGGTGAAAGGAGAAATGGAGTGAACGGGGGGGTTAGAGAGTAAAAGGGGGGAACAGAGGAGGTTCTGGATTGTTAGGATAGAGTAGAGCAGAGAGTTTCTGCGGAGGATTACGCGGCACCGAACCGAACCGAGTGCCTTCCAGGCATGCCTGCAGCCTCCCTTACTTGGGGGGTAGGGGGTTGAGAAAACGGAGCCCGGGAGGACAGCTCGTTTGCTTTTATTTAAGTTGCCCCATCCGCGCGTAGATATAGCGTAGCAATTCCATTAGGAGACAGACGCCAGGCGATCCGTAACACGCGCAAGGGCACCTCACACACGTACGTAAACTACGTAACTACGTAGATACGGATACGTACGCATGTTTATATATATATATATATATATATATATATATATATATATATGTATACCTAGTACGTGGATGATTTTATATACAGGCAGAGCTATGTATACGCGCATATATACCTATCTACCCATACAACGAGTAGCGTGATTCGCACGAAATTCGTACCTCTCTATCGCGGTTCGCTATTATCCCGCGGCTCGGCTGATTAGACCCTTGGCCATTCGACCAGCCGCCAATTTCACTTGAGGAAAATATTCTTCAAAACAGATTATCTGGTGCTTTGGGTATATAGGGATCATTCAGATGTATCCTCACTCTTTCAGGTTCATACTGACGAACTCCTTCATTTAAACCGAAATCTATGCATTAGAATTGGAGGAATAAAATTTAAAGCCTTTTCGCATTCCAGTACTTTTTATTATTCTTTCTAATTTCTGTTCTCGAGGGGTGGGATTGAAATTTTGAATTTCAAAAGCACTGTGAACGGTCAAAATTCTGAAAGCTAAATATCCGAAAGGCCAAAACTTCGAATCTCGGAATTCCCGAAATGCAACGTCGTTTATTTGGTAACTTTATCATGAGCTTTCCTTGAATTTGCAAATTTTCGGACTTTCCGAATTTTTAACTTTCGGAACTTTGAGTTGTCTGCATTTCGATCTTTCGGAATTCCCAACTTCCGAACTTGAACGTTTGTAGAAACTCAGAATCGCATCTCAAATGAATTCGGAAATTCGATTGTTCGAAACTTTTGGAATTCGCAACCTAAATCCCTCCCCGTTCTTTAATCTCTTTCTCTTCCTTCAGACTCATTCGTTGACATTGAAATCACAAAATCGGCTAAACCGAATTCCAAATTCATGTCATTCGATCTAGAAACGTTGTACAACCAATTCCGTTAGAAAACTTAGTACGTCTGAGTTTGGCCGTAACATTATTAATTTTGATCTCCGTGATACAGTTGGCGCTGTTACACAGGCGGTCCCCGGTGATGATGATGATGATGATCATGATACCAGAAATAAATAAAAAAATAAATAAATAAAATACATCAAAGAGAAGTGAACATTTATATATATCTTGACACTGAATCTTCTATATAGACTAGGTAAGTTATTTGAGCGATAGTCAAGTTCCTTCGGGCATAAGGTATGAAGTAGGTACCTATAGACTCCCTCCCTATCTCTTTGTATGCATCTAATTGTGATTACCGCAGCTCAAAGGCCACCAACACAACAGGGTGTGCATGTACCGCTATTCCCCACTACTATTATAAGATTACACGTCACTAGATTAATTCCCGCGAATTACCCCGTCCGGGTTGCTATCGTCCGAGCAAAGGTTGCTATATAATATAATATAACGCATACCCTTTCTCCATATATACTTACATATATACCTATACCTATGGATATGGGTGCGAAATGCCAAGACATGCGAGAACTTGACTAGTTATTTGATAATGAAATCGTGGTATAAAAATCCAGGTGGGGGGATGAAGTGCTTTGAGGAAATCATAACTCCTGTAAAACGATTTGAAGCTTGAAATTTCTCCGGTTATATGCCAAAGATTTTTTGCCAATTGCACGGGGTGTAATAAGACCGTTGATAAAGAGGTTGTTCGGAATTCCGTATATAGTATATACAAGAGTTAAAATATAATACCCACGCTAATATCGGTGATTTTATTCCCCCCCCTCTTGGATGCGAAACTCATACTGAAGCGGACTCGGCAAGTATGTTGCTAATGAATTCCTACTGGTTCAATAAAGATGATGGTATATGTTCATCCCGTAGGAAGTGAATCTTCTCTTTTTCAAAAGAGACGTTCAAGAGCCAAAGGATACCAACTCTAACTCGCCGATGGGATGACCAAGAGACGGAAGAGGACGAAGACAAGGACGAGGATGACGAGGATCAGGATGAAAAGACAAAGAACAAAAAAGAAAAAAAAAAAAAACAACTGAGAGACAGAGAGAGAGAGAGAGAGAGCCAAGCTCCGTCCGTCGGACCTTTGCAGCCTTTAGGATGGACACAAAGCCGTGAGAGAAATCACCACACAGATTCCACATGGCGGGTTCATCTTACGGTTTATAAGCGGGAGGCTGGGAGAGTCTCGCCTCTCATCTCCGTTGGTTGATTCCTACCTATTCTTAGAAAAGATCGCACAAAATAACCCGTATTTACAATGTAGGTGTACCACATTTAAAATATTAACCATATAATACGAGACCCGTGGGTCCATACCAAGGTATGCACACACCCCGATGCTGATAGGTAGCCCAAGTCCGCGATGGCCACCATCAGTATAGGGACCAGACCATGAAAGAGCTTTAGGTTCGTTTCAAAATTACTCTACCATACCTTGGACGAACGGTGGATTTCTCTTGCGTGTGTGCAGCCATATGCCGTGTTTAATACGTTTTCGCGCATAAATTGCCAAGTATACGGGGCAATATTAAGGGGTGGGTTAGTCGAAAGCCCCGAGATTCTCGATTCTCAGTTTGTCCGTCTGGCATAAGCTCTCGACGTAAATGCATCCCGAGGACGTTATAGTTTCTTAAGATTTTCTCTATTTTTCGCAACGAGTGCCACTGGCCAAATCTTGTTGCTTTTTTGTTTCTTTTTTTCACGGCAAAGACACGAACACAAGAGCTACCAGCCTTTTGGTAAGTGGTCGAGGTATGTGTATATACACATGTATATATCTTCTTGGAAGATGGCCTCGAATTTATTTATTTCCTCAGCAAATTCCACTCAACTCGTCTTCCTCTTCTCGTTTTATAACGCCTCCATTGGTTCACGGTGAACCGCATAAGCTGAAAGAAAAAAAAAAAAACTCGTACGCAAAATTTCCGCACAAGTGAATGAGTATCAGACAGTAACACGTAGTGTGAATACAAGTATCATAAACATTCCAACCTGCTGCTAATGGACAGTCAACTGCCAGATACTTACGGCGACAGTAGATCGTCAGTTCCGTGATCATCCATATAGTCATGTGACAATTTTTATGATTTGGCCTATCAACATATAAGATTCGTGTTGAAATTCTGTTAAACGAAGTGAAACTCGTCGGACCGTCTTTGATCTCTTGAATAAATAATTATTGTGAGGATATATCGTAATAGTGCGGTTTGAGCCATACAGACTAAGGGTAACTCTCTATTCAACCTTTAGTTGAAATTGGAAAACCTATCGGGATCAGGTGGATAAACGGAGGAAATAATCGTCTCGATATATAAAAGATCTCCACGCTTCACGGAAGAAAAGCTGAGAAAAAGGTCAATCAGCTAAGTAGACGATTTCTTTCTACGAGGCTGAAGGACCTCTTGGTTTTCTCCTTTGAAGAATATATATGAGGATAGAATCGGTAGGAAATCTCTCTCTATTCGAACAGGTAATCACAATTAGTCTAATCTGTGATTTTCGACTTGGAAATACGTCTGCAAATACTTTGATGATCGAACGATTACTCCTGACGATGATTGATCCTGAAAAAAAAAGGATCAAAAAATCGTTGACGATGTTCGGTGACTGTTAACGATTTAATTTTAAAGAACCGCGCGGGTGTGGCGTTCGTTCTCCATTGGTTGATAATGTGAATAAAGAAAGATATGGGGATAAAATCGTCCACGATGGCTACCGGGGGGCGCCACCAAACAGTATGAAGTAACACTGTAGTAGATATACAGTGGGGTCTGATAGAGAAACCGCGTTGCGTCGTCGCGCCTATACATATACCTACCTATCCTATGGGTAACTAGTATAACCTAACCCCACACATGTCTCTTGTACAGGGTTGTATATAGTTAATTACGGAGTCATCCTTTCGCGCGCAATGCATGTCTCGGTGTGCTTCAAGCTTATACATCATGGTTTACGCAAAATGTACATAGAGAGAGGCCGAGTAGAGAACCAATACAAACGTGTAATGGCCGCGGGGCTACGGGGACTTTTCGAAGAGAGAAATGTGCCCTGCAGGGGGATAGGGGTGCACCCCTGTGGCTCCCTTTACCAGGGGGTTGTTCTAGACGAGAGGGGAGTTAGGGGTGAGGGTGATGAGGAATACGGGGGGGTAGGGGGCGGTTGCTTGTGCCGTCGGTGCAGGAAGGGAGTAAAGAACGACGTCGAGGACGAGTACGAGGACTACGAGGATGAGGATGACGAGAACGAGGACGGTGGCTTTGGCTTTGGTGGTGGCGAGACGAGGAGAGGAGAGGTTTTGTGAAGGGGGGGAAAAGAGGGAGAAGGCCGGCATGGAGGGTGTTCGCAAAGTGTCCCTAAAACTTTTACAATCGCTCGCTCGCGCTCCGCGCTAGGGCTATGCTTGATGGCGTATCTTCCAATGTGAGTTGCCCATAACACTAAGATGTACGGCTGCGCCGGCAGGGGCTCTCCTCGCTTCTCTTCTCTTCTCGCTTCTCTTCTCTTACTACCTTATAGTATAGCTAAAGGCCCAGGTCGTATAGTGCCAAACGCCGATCCGTAGCACATCGTGTTCGCTGCACACGACGCATTCAATAATATCAACGAACTTAACGCTACGACGTTGTGCAATTTTTCCCGAACATACCGCAAAAACATATATTTACATCGCGTTTTCATTCGTATCAAGTAACCCGAAATTTTCTAAAGATCAAAACCACCGCATCAAATTTTACCGATACAGTTTCCGATCGTACAAATATTCCTTCAAAATCTAAGTCTCCGGGTTTAATAGAGAAGTCAATGACATAATACTTACTAGCGATCGATCGTACTGTGAACGTTCTTTTATAACTTCGGATTATTATACTAGAATAGAAATTTATCATACCGATTTCTCGAATCGATCAAGTGATGTGCAACGTAGTCGTTTCAGTTTGGTATATCGTATTTTATTTTTATTTTTATTTTTTTTTTTCGTATCGATCAATGACATCCTCGCGTTTTTCAGGTCTCAAATGAGCATAACCTCAAGATATCAGTGCGTCGAACCTCGCGACGTTTATCCAATACTGTTAAAGCCCGTCGGTACTGCACGCGATGATCAAGAAAGAAATATGGAAAGCATCGGGATGAGACGGTGACATTCTGCCCTGGTAAGCCTATACTGAATTTCCAAATTTATAAGATTTTTTTTTTATTCTTCTTCTTCTTTTTATACATCCAAAGCTTTTGCGCCGGTTGTATATTATATATCTGATGATTATCTGTAAGCGCGCATCTCTGCGTCGTAGCACAAAATCAAGAACCGCGCCACGCGGCTTACCCGGCTTTCGAAAGCTTTAAGCTTCTACTTATATACCTTTCGTGATCATCGACAGTTTAGTTAACTTGGATTATAAACTGAGCCAGACGACGTTCGAGGAACTTGTATTTTGCACTGCCAAGAATCATCCTTATAATATACCGGTTAGAGTTTCTGCCCATTATTTCCATCTCTCGACCCTTCAAGCCACATTATACCCTGCGATTACCCAACTAGCCTCAAATAACCCGAAGTCTTGTCTCCCGACGTGAGAAAAAAAAAAAAAAAAAAACAACCACCAAAAATCTAACAAAAATCAAGATATAATTTTTTCATAGCGCAGCTTTTACTCCAAAATTTTTTTACTCTTTCACAAATCTGCTTCTCCATTTAGATGAATGATTTTTATTGTTTTGTCATCGTTTGTTAGTGGATTTTTTCGCTAAAGGTATTCGGGGGGTTGGATTCGAAGTTGCAAATTCAAAAATAATTTAAAAAAAAAAATCCAGACAGACAAAAAAAAGTAAGAAAAAAGAGAGAGAAAACGAGATCGGGATTGGGATTTGGATTGACCGTTGAATATACTACTATATACATGCAGCGTCGCGATGCCGGGCGTCTGGTGCGTGGGAGAAGCAGAGAATCGATTGGAGACTCGGTCGTAAAAGCTCCGGGCAACGCCTACCTTCTATACCTATACCAACGTTGCAGCAGTGATGCTGCCTGCTGTCTGCTATGCGCGCATTTCTACCAACCCGCCATTTGACTGCATCCGAATATATCCAACTCGAGATCCATACCTAGTATTATAAACTTATAACCTACGTCCACCTATCTTATACGATTTGACGATTTTTTCAATGAATTTCCCAATTATCACCAGCACCCACATAATCTTGCCAAAATCGTCTTTATCAACAGGTGGCTGCGGATCAAGTCCCGCGATTAATTAAACTCTAGTCCCAAAGTTCTTCGGGATTTTTTTTTTTTTTTTCTTTCTTTTTATAATTAACAGAAAATTAGACGCAACAGGATTGCAATTTATGCCACAGAGAAAAAATTATAGTTATTTTCACTATGCAAATATTTCCCCTTGCAGGGTATAAGCATATTTTATAATCAGGATAATTGCATTTTTAGTCTTCGATACAATAATATCGTATTAGAAACTATAATTTTGATTTAATATAATTCAACTATAAAATCGTCTCATCCCCTTTGTCCCCGATCTTTTTTTTATCATTGTGAATTTCTTGGTCAAGGATCGGTTTAACATATTTCCAGACTTTGGAAAATGTGATAAGATGTCCGCAAGTTTCTTTGTTATTAATCACCGAAGTAATTAGGGACAGAATCTCTGTAGCGTTTTTTTTAATATTTATTTTTTTTTATACTTCTGTCCCCGAGCGGATGACCAATTATCTTTTTAGAGAAAAAGAGAGCCAGAGCGGCACTTTGCTTTGCTTGAGAAAAATAAGAAATAAAAAAAAAGGGGAGGGGAGGGAGGGAGAAAAAAGTTTTTCAACAAAGTTTTCGAGCCCCTCGCGACGAGCGCTTATCGCAACGCGACGGTAAAAGGTCAGCGTGAAACTGAGACGAGACGAGAAAAGACGAGACGAGAAGAGACGAAGGGAATGAGATTATCCCTGAGATTGCGGGTACGGGATGGTGTTAACAAGATTCAACTTCGGCTTATAGAGAGACGTAGGTACCTAAGCGACCAGAACTTCCCCTGTGAGCTTGGAAACGTAATATACTCGTGTATACCCTGAACAAGTCATCTCGAGTACAAACGGTTTTTTGTCATTTTACTTCTTGTACTCCATTTTGAGACGAGCTTAATTTTCACATTTATATATACGGCGGTAGTAATACAACTGCAAGGGGGTTGGATTTCTGAACGAATTTTTGTTTTTTTTTTGGGAGGGGAGGGGGGGGGGAGAGATTCAATTTTCTAGTAGTTTTTCGTGAGAAATTGTTCATCGATTTTCTTGCGTATTTCATTTGCAAAAATAATATAATAGTCTACGATTCTTAACGACAAACTATAATAGGTATACGAAATGGTATAGAATGTTTTTCAATGAAAAACATGTATGAAATGTTCCTGATGTCTCTATAAAAAATTCGATGACATTTGTACAGAGGAATAGGCATTTCAACTCTAATAGAGAAAAAATTTCGGTTTCGAGGATGTTCGACGAATATCATATATTAGAAATAATAAACAATAAAAGTGACACGTGAAAAAAAAAAATGAGATTCAAAATCTGATGAGAATGAAAACTAGAAATTTGTTTGATGGGCTTTTGCAGTCGTAACACACCCTCTTCTTGTATATACCTTATATATTCTCCGATAAATTATTCCGGGCTTTTTTATTCCACCCTCGAAACTGGAGAGACATCTTATTAGGCGTCTCTCACCAACGTCGTCTCGGTCCTCGTTATAATTCAATTATTCAGCTCGTCGAGCTGCTGTTTAACACAACGAACACACTCGAGTTACCCCACACTATAACGTGGATGTAACGTTTCTGTTACGTATATGTATATAATATATTTGTATATGGAAATACATTTACACGCGTACAGGTATCCGTCAGCGAGTCAAACGCATTGCGATAGACTAAACAGACCGCGAGGAATCCTACATGCACATATATAAATACATGTCGATAACATTCAGTTGGTTTAGCTTTAGGTTTAGGTTTAGGTTCAGGTTTAGGTTTAGGTTTAGGTACACCGAGGTATGCCGGTTACAGCAAGCGATGCACGGAGCGATAAGTCCGTATGGAATAATATGCAAAGATCGGATGTGTAGGTGGAACAAGATGGAGAATTAGTATTCGTTTATCTATACTTGCACTTACACAGATGTTTTTATCATATGTACACGTACCGCCATCCTTTGGAAATAAATATTTAGGGGGCGGGATTGAAGTTCCGAATTCCAAAAGTTCTGAATGGTTGTAATTCGAAATTTATATGAGACCCGATTCCGAATTTCTAGAAAGGTTAGAGTTCAGAAGTTGGAAATTCCGAAAGGTCGAAATGCAGACAGCTCATAGATCCGAAAGTTCAAACTCAGAAAGTCGAAAAATCCGAAAATCTAAGGGAAGTTTGGGACAAAGCTGAGAAATAAACGACGTTTATACATATCCCAAATTCCGAGATTCTGAATTTTGACTTTCCGCAGCTTTGGAAATTCGAAATTTCAATCCTGCCCGATTGTATGAGTTTCAAATCGTGACTGGGGATTTACTAATTATATAGTCTTGCTCAATCGAATTCACCCCAATTTTTTCCCCCGTTAATCATTGGGGTGTAGATGTTTCCGCCACCCTTAATCACAAAATAAATTTCCTCCGCGAATCTCCTGATCGAGTAAATTTTCGAAGTTTCGGTCTACTCACAAAGTGGCAAGACTTGTGTTAAATAGAAAAGTCTGATCTAGGATATTCAAAAAAGACAAAATTTCTGTCCGATCTACAAAAATCCAATGCAACGTGTAAATGCGACAAGACTTTTTTCTTTCGACTTCGTAGAAGTAACAGGGGCTGTATATAGCTTGTTAAAGTTACAATCAAAATTGTACCAAATACAGTAACAAGTTCGGAAATTTTTACTAGAAAACACACAGAAAAAAAAAATAATAATAATAATAATAATAAACTGCCCACTTGTAAATCCGATGGAACATTTTCTGACGTCTATATAATAGTCTGGACAATTCACCCCGTGATGTATAATATCGTCAATGTTGAGAGAGCAGTGAAGAAGTATTATCTTATCCAAGATCGTCTAGTTGTCTGGAGAGTTCAGTTTGAAGACTCCTGAGTTGATCCTTTCTGTTTGACTATATCAGGACGATGATCACCGTCGTCGGTAAACTCCTCACGTAATTATTTTAGTGAACCTGTCTGCGCCAGAGGCGTCAAATCCTGGTGGTGTTTTAAGGTGACGAAGGAGGCGGAGTGAGAGTATATAAGGGTAGGAAGGAAATTGAACGTATAAACTTCAGTGATTTTCTTCGTTATATATTTCGCCCGTTTTCCTGCCTCGAATATTAAACAGCTTCTTTCATCCCTTCTTGCAGGTCCTGTATATATATATATATAACTCATCGCGTAGCTCTGGGTAAAATTCCAAAGCATTATTTTTACTTTGAAATAACTACTGCAGGGGTTGAACGTGAGGCATGAGGGTCCGGCCGAATAGCTTCGGGGGTCAGCTTTCTCTTACAGGCTAATAATCATTTCTTTTTTCTATACACTTTTCGAAACTGAACAAGTAAACTTTTTTTTCTACATGCTTTTGGTTACGACAGATGTTTTTCCTCGAAGTGAAAGTAGACCGTAGATTTGGAAGAGCTAGGTGCTCTACCCGTTTAAAAAAAAAAAAAAAAGAAGATATTTACACGGAGCTTTCTAATCCACAAACTTTTTTTTTTCAACCCCATAGGTCATGGGATAAACCTACCCTTATTTTCTAGTCACGATAGTCGAGTTTTAGGTTCATTTCTATTTCGCAAATCGATCGTTGTATTTGTTAATAGAAAATTCACAAAGAAGAGATCTTTCGGTCGAGGATGTTTGAAATTTATATTCACCCTGAAAAAGTCGTCTCAGCTCTTTTCGTGATAAGCAGTCGTTGGTATAATTAGTTGGAAACATCACCGCGAAGGAAGTGAGTATATATACTATTATAGATATAATCTTATGGTGTAGAGATATATAGACTTCTGGGTATTCCTCCTATAAATTTTAACTTCTGAAGCGGCGCTATCTTTCCCGACAGCCGCCATCGTTGAGATTATCAGTTTTATTTGCATCCTTCGCTTCGTTAGCTTAAGGCCTCTTCAGGCTAATATGCTAGAAAGTATAATTGGCGTATGTGTTCCGAAACGTCGATTACAGATGTATCTGATTACCTGAATATTAAAAAGTCGTCAATGAGTTATTGTCTGTACTTCAGAAACTAGAAATACTTGACCGTCGGCCGCGAGAGTATCGATTTTTCGAATCAGAGAGAATTCCGAATTTTTGAATGGAACTTGAGGGAGTATAAAATTTCATATGGTCGTCGAAAGTGACGGATTTCGTGAAAAACATATCGGGATTCGTAAAATTGATGGATTCTGATTTATTTCTGATGTTATCCGCAATTAGTTTCGTGTCTAACACATTTATTTATTGCTTTGTTGTACAAGCGTTCGCGTAATAACACGACACGTTCAAATTACCCCGAACAAATCATAAACCGTAATTAATAAGTAACAAAGTGGTGTTAAGTTATCAGGAATAAGTTACCGGCTGATACGTCGAAAGATAAATTCGCAAGTCGTAAATATAAAGGCAGTTATACATTTGTATAGGTAGCTGGTGGTGGCAATTTCAAATAGAGTAGGTATAGGTATATCTAATAATTATATACCTTTCCAAGTTGCACTTCGTACGCCTATCATTATTCGAGCTGTTTGCGTAATTGCAAATTACCTACTTCAACTGAAAATTGTGTCGTCTTCTTATATTTTTTCCCCTCGAGTTGAATTGTTATTACAATTTGCACTGTATTTATTTCTGCGACAATTACTTCATCACTGGATTTCAGATTTTCACAAATCGTGTGAATTTTGCTCCTCGTTGTGATCTGAGACCAAAAATTGTTAGGATACTTATTTTTCTTTCTTCGATTTCGATACATTACTTTTTCTATGGTTGGTGAAGTTAGCTGGAAAAATTGAGAAATTCTTCTTCTTCTTCTTCGTTTTAATGGCGACTATCGGCTGTTGTCTAATACAGCCATATGTCGAATAAAAATATAGAAATCCAATTGAAGCCTTAAAGGATTATCATCGCAGTGAAATTCAATTCATAATAAAAATGGAATACCGTATTTACGTGGGTTCGTAGTTGAAATTAGCGACGCCATACGTCACTAGCGTCGCGACGCCTGACGATGATCACGTGTTGACCATTTTCAGAGATTGAGCGTCGCGACTCACGTAGCTGCCGAGTATTTAAGGATATAGAAATTTCTAGGATGTGCGTCTCCGAAGTTATAACTTTACGCGTATCTAATCAGCTGTGCCTCGAACCTTCCGTACCGTTTCTTCGTAATTTCCAGTGACTTTTGGTGTCTGTGGAATGCCTCAAGTGTTTTCAAAAGTGAATAGTGACCTACACCATCCCTGTCTAGTTTCTGGACACTTGATATCAACCTGCGTCGATATAGACCCCCAAGACTTAAGCCCAGCCCATGAAGTCCTTCACACATCACTCCGAAGGGTGAGTCGTTCTAATCTTTGTCTGTAGTTCCGTATAAGCTCGGGCAATATTCGCCTATTTTGATTTTTGATTTTCTGTTTTCTCTTTTTCACGGATGATAAGATTAAGTTATGAAATCCGTAATCCGACAAGTTCGTTCGTCTGACAAGATCATGGCTGTTTAGTGTTTAGTGTGATAAATCTTGATTCACGAGACTGCGTCTAGACGTCTATGAAAAAAAAAAAAAAAAATGAGAAAAGGAAGAAAAAAAAAACTTGAAATAAGGAAGGAATTAGGTTTTGACGAGTGAATGAAAGTGGATTTTTATCGAGTATATAGGTGGGTATAATTACAGTAGTTTGTAGTCTTTAGTTTCTCATTCACGCAGTTTCTGTACGATAAATGTGATGAATATGGATTTCTATTCCTCTCGAGATGCTTTAATTGAAAACCATGTGGATGTGTTTCGTCTTTTTTTTCTGTATACAAGTGTTCTGTATACCTATAGATATTTCTGTATATAATAGCTTGACCGAAACGGTACGGGGCGATCCTCGCATTAATATTTCGGTGTAACGAGTCTAGTCTCTAGCCTCTATGGCGGTTATAATACCGACTAACTTTGAACTGCCCCTACTGAATGATAATTTAATTCATCGCCCATTGACTTAGAGCACTGATCCGATTACTCAAAATTCCAGACATCATCTCGCCGTTAAATTTCCCCTCTCCTCTTTCCGATTCCTGGTAAACAATCAACCAACACACAGGTGGACAATCTTCTATTCTTCAATGTATTCTCGATCTTCTCCAGTCTTCAATCTATTCGAAATCTTCTTCTTCTATTAAACAATCAACCAACACCCCATGTGAACAATCTACGTTGATATAGCTGCAAATATTCTACTTATCGTTATCTGTTTTTATCATTCGTCTTTTAGGGAACAGTTGGGTTTTCGGAGTTATTCAAGATGTCAGAAATTCTGAAAAAAATGCAGGGTTACTTCTCAGGGTCTCTATTATATTATCCAAAAGTTGGCATAGACTATCTTAAGCTCAAAACTTTCTTTCGTCATTTCAAATTGAAATTGAGGGTGAAATGCTATGAAAATGAAATGATCTCCGTAATTGACTTAGGGAATTATTCCCCAAAAGACCCAGTGCACATATAGAGGACTAATATTCAAATCTCCAATGGAATTTGGCACGCTATAGAAAATCTTCCAATTGATAATTAAAGTTTTGGCAAAAATCTAAACGTCGTGCGGAATGATACGCGTTTCTCAAATGAATTTCTAACTTAAATACAATAAGTGACATCGATTTCGTAGGTACATATTTAGGTTCATTCCCATTGCACATACGCTCGTATACTATATATGAAGAAAGCGTATTACATATAAATAGTTGGGGTTAAGAGGGGGTGGGGAGCAGAGTGGTTACACTCGGTACACTCGAGTGATTGATGACTACTGCAGTCGCGAGCGGGGAGGTATATTTCGCTGTGATGCGCATGTTTGGACATCAGAAGCACATACGGCATATAGGCGACGACAGTGTGCGACGCAAGAGCTACTAGTGCATCTGCAGTCTTATGATGGGGGAGGTCGAAATCCAAATGTCTCAAATTCTCAGCTCAATTCGGTAAGTTCGCCATAATTTTCCAAATATTTTCCATCTACATATACACATCTCGCTCGATATAGGACGACACTCGATTGCGTAACATATTTGCGATACGATTGCCTGTATGAATTTCACGTAGATTTCATCCCCCATTCTTAGATAAATTTCTTATTTTTCACGTTATTCCTGCGTCTACCCAAATTTACACGTGATTTCATTCTGAAAATGAAAAGAGAAACGGAGAATCGGAAGTCAGTGACGTTATAGCTTCGGCGGAGCTTTGACTTGCGCACGCGCAGTTTGGTTTGCGAGTCGATGGAAGCACATGGTCATCCCCCCTCCCCCTCTGAAGTCTATCCGCCAGCGATACTAGAATCGGCTATACCTACGAGCAACTAGCTCTGTTTTTCACACAGTTTCACACACCAGAGAGACAGAGAGAAAGACAGAGAGAGAGAGAGAGAGAGAGAGAGATCAAGGAATTTAATCTCTAATTTTTATACAAACTTATAGATTATTATTATTATTTTTTTTTGTCAACTGTTTATTGTTTCTTTCATTTTTTGGTTCACGTCATGAAATCGGGTTTGAAATTATCAAACGTCAGTCACATATAGGTGAATTATAGGATTTCGATGATTCCTGACCTACGAGACTGTGGAAACTAAGGCCACCTCTTTCTCTCTCTCTCTCTCTCTATCTTTCCGTGTCTATTTTTTGCTCGCTCTGTCTCCGAGTATTAAAGAATCGTGATATTTTCGTCCCGTATCACAAACGCGAGGTTCTATCATAGTGTCGTGCAGAAATTGTGTGTAGGTATCGTGTGATTTGTGACATTGCGTGTTGCTCTCTAGCTACTATACGGCTAGAACTCAACACTATACGAGTCGATCAGATCGGGCTCGCTATTCATCGAGAGCGGTAAGTTTTCTATCTGTGCTTTTTTTTTTTTTAGTTTTTTCTTTCAAGTTTATTTATACCCTTCTAAGCGGTATAATTTTATCATTTTCCGTGTCGTTTTTTTTTTTTTTTTTGTTTTTTGTTTTTCTTTTTTCTTATCATGTTTCTCTCGCTTTTCTCATGACAACGAAGTCCTTCTCGATTCCTGGATTCTTGAATGCCGGTTTTTTCTTTTGTATATATCTGTGTCATACCTTGACACTTGTTTATTCATGTGAACATTCGTTGTTGATTACTTTATACTCTTTGGTCTCAATGATGAGTTAGTGGCAAAAAAAAAAAAACAAAAAAAAAAAACCATGCACTGGGTTTTGTATCGAAGATGTATCAATACGCGATGATAATGAATGATCGTAAAATTCAAAGAGCTGTAGCCTATTATATCGATCGACGAGTTATAGCGATATATTGCCACTGCTGTTGCAGTCTCGATATCGCGATATATACATACATAAAATACATTAGAGAATATTATAAGTATATATCAGAAGAGTTTGACGAGCGTTTAACCCGCAAGATTGTATACATGTATAATTGCGAATTGCAATATTATTATATCGGCTATTTTATTGCACATTACGATCGTATTAAATATACGTCTACATTCGCGTATTGACCTACGGAGAGAGTTATAGTATAGTCACGTGATGATGAAAATCACATGCGAATCATACGTGTAGGTACGTATGTGTTTGTGTGTGTGTGTGTAAACGAGTAGGTATATAGGTATACATTTCTATGTGACGTATATATAACGTGCGAAGGACTAATTAGTCGGCTGTGTAGTGGGTCTTGTAATACAGTCACGGGTCTTATTATTCTTCGCCGCTTATCACCGTCATCACTATAATACGTAGTAGCTATGGGTATCTCCTTCCTTTCTGTTCGAAGCTGTACACCTAACCAACCCTTCGTATAGGTCACCGCGAAATGCCTTTGTAAGTTTGTACCTATTTCGTCTATGTACTTATAGATATTATACTGTCATTATAATATACGGCGAGATACGTACTGCACTCGATGGAAATACATTAAATAATTGATCATTCGGTATCTATAAGTGATGATTGCGAGTGTTGTTTTGTATGATAACGCAAGACTGCTGGTTCATAGAGAACGTAACGCATATCTCTTGGATAAATTATTCAAGACAAAGAGAAAAAGAAAGAAAAATAAAAGAATGAAACATGAAATAGAAAAAGGAGAAACGTTGGCAATATTGACCACCCGTGGGTCAAAGTATATGTGTAATAATTCACAATTGCTGGTATATGTATGGCGTGACAGGTATACCTGTACGTGATTGACATCGAGTCAATGATATTCCATTCCATTCACTTGAATGTTTCACAGCATATGCAATCACGGTATATAGGTATTTTAATCACCGCGAGTATTTATTCCTGAAAAAAAAAAAAAAAAAAAAAAAAAAACTTGACTATGTTATCGTGAGTTTGAATCACGTTTAAATATGATGTGAAAAATTTGCAGTGCTGACTGCTCATGCATATACTGACATCAATTCAAGACGGTTCTAAATTTTTCACATTTTCAAATCAACCGCAACATTCAGTTTTCTGTGTATCGGAATCAATGCAAAATTCTTTGTTCTATTTTTTTGGACTTTAAATTTTTATTTTTGTATCGAAGAATCGATACAGTCTTTGAAATAATTCTTGGCGAAAGAAATTGAAACACGAAATAAAGTTCGAGGGAAGAAAAAAAAAATAAATAAATAAAATTGATCAAAAATTGGAAAATTGTGAATTCTCGTTCTTCAAACTTTTCACACATGCGAAATCGTTAGGTACTCCAGCTCACGATACTCCAAGAGTCGTTGTATATATATATATATATGTATAGGATGAGAAAACGCATGCTTGGGTTTTGTTCTATATTTATATTATAGAGACGTGTTTCGTCTAGCTAAGTCTAAAAGGGCGTCGGCAGGGAATTGCAGGGCCGAACCTAGCTCGACGATGCATCGCCCTATAGGTACCTATCTACCTTTCTACCTTCCTTCCTACCTTTCTTCCTACCTACCTACCTACCGGTATACCTACGGGTTAGTTTTACGATTGACGAGAACGAAATGTAGTGGGGGTGGGGGTGGGATGAGATGGGATGGGGGGGTGTACGGGTATACCTACCGAACGGCGGGTGTAACTGCCGCTAGAGCGATAAAACTTTTAACGTCTTTGCGTCCAATAAGCGTGACGTCCTTCGAGCTTTATACAGGGCGGCGTCCCGCGGCCATTATTCTGTAACGAGGTGAACGCCGCTTTTCATTGGTTCTCGTACCAACATGGCCGACTCTTACCCGATCCCCTCTTATTCCCTCAGCCCATTTTACCCTTAAACCAACGAATAGGTCACGCTCAAAGGGTACCAGGGTTCGCATCCTTTCCGCAATGCCGGATTGCCTGCATTCAGGTGCATCGACGCCCCCCTCCCTCCTCTCCCCTCCCCCCCCCCTTTTTTTTGCTCAATGAATTAGAAGAAGTAAAAATATAGTTTTTTTTCTTTCTTTCTTTCTTTTTTTTCTGTCCTTTCAGTTCTTTCAGAACTGATTCTCTTCTTATCAAGGAATTTTCGATCTGAGTCTTCGAATGTTTTTTTTCTATAGATTTTTTACTCAACATTCATTTTTTTTTTTACCTGGAACCAGATAAAAGAAACAAAAAAAATACAGTAAATGAATAATTAAATAAATAAAATAGTTAAAGTAAATTGAACGTTTCGTTTGAATGGAAAGAAGCTGTTAGAGTGTCGGGTCGGTAAGGTAGAGGCGATTCGGTGGTTTACCGATCGGGGAATAGCGTGGTTGTCAAGGACCTTGGCGTCCTTAGCAACGAGGGCCACGTGGCTGTTGTTGCTGCAACGTCCGGAGTTTTAGGTTCAGGTCTTATTGGCTTGTTTATCGTGGAGCAATAAACGTCGGTTCAGTGCAATAATGATCCCACCCTATATACCTCTATACATCTTTCAGTCTTATACTATGCACCATGCAGGTATATAGTTGACTATCGTTGCGACTATCCTTCTCGTTATTTTACTAGTTTTACTCTCTCTTTCTCTCTCTATTTCTCCCTTTCTATTTCTCCCTCCGTTGCCGGACTGCAGTACTATGGTATGGCACACGTACCTTATACCTTTCTGCCTACCTAACGTGAGGTAACGTAACCTAACCTAACTTGTACTACCTGGAGCAAAGTTCTATGCCAGCGGTGCCCCTCTGCGTAGGTATATATATATATATATATATATATGTATACGTAATAATATCCAACGCGCGTCGAGCTGTAAAATGTTGGTTGGTTACAAATCCATTAAAATGTTGAATAGTCTTTATTATAGACATAAAATCCCGTGTATGTAACACGCCCGACTCTGGTCACATAGGTGCAACAGTAACAGCAACAGTAACAGCAACAGCAACAATTTCACCCGGCCCACAAGCGCTAGTCTAGACTCTGAGTTCCTCGCGGTGCGGTTCTCGTACGACTTCATCTCGGTACACCCGTGCTTGTCAAATATTCATTATATCTTTGTAAACAATGGATTACCTAATTTTTTTATATCTTTAAATACCGTCGTAAGGTATTCATTTACTCTGCAGCTCCACGTGGTGATCATTTGGATTTTTTTTTTTTTTTTTTGAATTCCCTCGGGCACCGCACGTTCACATTTTACATACATACGCGATGTACTATGGATATAATAGGGGTATGTCATATAGTGTTCAGTTGTATTGCCAGCCACGTGAATCTCGTCCAGTGACGTCATTATTATGTACGGTACGTTTCATTGACTTTAAGTCATATTCATTTTTCACGTAATTCATTTTTCGATGTAGTTTTACTGTTCATTAATTCAACTTATCTAGTTAGCCGTGTAAGAAACGTTTTGTCGAATCATATGTCGATGATATTTACATCGATTTCTGATAATTATTACAGTCATCATAGGATTTTCATCTTGCGAATTTATCTACATACATGTCTATGCAGACGATCTAGAGGATTTTTTTGGGGGTTTATTTTTTTATCCATATCGACGTGGCGTTTTTGAGTGAAGATATTTTGCGTGGATCTTGAGCCTTGGAATCCGCGAATTGATTCGACCAGCAGGTGCAACAGGTTGTCGAGGACGAGGTTCTTGAACAAAGTGCATACGACATGGAGAAAAACATTGCATGAAATCATAATTATGGTGTAGGAAACTGTAGAGATACTAGGTAGACTCCGTTCTCGAGGATTTGTGTGGATATAAAATCAATTCAGAAAAATACAGAGACAGGAAAAGACAGAAATTCACAATAATCGAAAATGAATCGATACAATGGTACAATAAAAATCGTACACAACCAACGATCGGAGCCTTAGGAAAAAATAATATTGACAACGAATTACATCATCAGAGTACTTGTATAGTTTTGTTCATAGTGTTTTTTTTTTTTTTTTCAATCATGAATGAATTTTACTGTAGCTTGATGAAATATTTTTATGTCATGTAGGAACACCTGACTAATTTGGTATGCGTATAGTTACGTATCCGAAAAATTCCTCGAGCTTATATTTGGTAGTTACGTCCTGTTCCGCCAGGCTGCAGGTGCGCCTGCTGCCAGGCAAGACATCCAACTTGCAATACGTTCTTGACTACCTTTTGCCTATATTTTAGCTGGGCCTCCGTTTCAGAACGGCAGTGAATTTTTTATTTATCAATTTTGTATTTTTCTTGTTTTTCTTTTTCTCTCGAAATTTTTCTCCGCTTGATAAAACTGGTTCCTTTGATTACCGTGTACCATAATCGACGAAAATGTATAAATAAGGCATTGCGTATATACTGCATGTAAAATTCGTTGACGACTGTATATAGATTACCGAATTATTTCACATGATTTAAAATTCAGATTTTATGGGACGCGTGTCCATTAATTATTTAATTATCGTCTTTGCAATGGGCAAGTTACGGCAACGCGTACTTTTTCCAAGTACTTCAAGATAGTAATTCGTTTTTACTTTCAGATGTACACGATTTTCAAACTTATACATGTATAATGTATATATATATTGATTTGAATTTTTAATCTTTATATCGTTCATTATTATGGGTCGTTGGAAAATACATATCTAGAAATTTATTAGTCTGCGTTCAAAACAACTCGATAGTAACTTTACCTATACGCCCGAGCGATATTTAAAAGCGATTGGAAAATTTATGCGGCTGAAAATATAAATTTTAACCGCAAACTTCAAACGATAGACGTAAATCACGACATCGTAATGATAGAGTTGTTGCAAATGTTGCCTATATCTTGCCATACAATGCTACATACATACATCATATACTTAATCTCTTGCGTATGGATGGAATCATTTGAACAAAAAATAACAAATATATCAATCGATCGACCGGAAATTTGCTATTATATATCAATTTAATAGAAAAAATTCGAGAAATACATCCGTTCAATCGGATGAAATGATTCATTTTGTAATCAAGAAATTTGAATAATGATCGGAGTGTTTTTTTTTTTTTTTTTTTTTTTTTTTCTTTCAAATAGAATTAGATAAACCAACCCACGTGCTCTGGCGTCGCGTGTCTGTAGCGAAATCCTGAACCAAGTTGTTATTATATAATATGACGCGTTTCTGCCATACCTATATGTATACCTATGGAACGCCTAAGCACAGCTGTCGCTGTGACGTCATTCCTTCCTTCCATCTACGTCACTACGGGACGGGACACCATTACACGCCTGACGAGGGTGACGCAACTTATCTTTCCCTCTCTTTCTATCCTTCACATAATACCTACTCGGGTTGTGTATTATGGCCGCCGCAAGTCTAGGGTATATACATATATATATATATATGTATAGGTATTTATACATGGTACTCTATACGTTTGACTCCAAATTTGAATACATACAATCCTCGGTTCAAATTAGTTTTCAATTCGTCTGAAAATAAAATTGGGTGGAATTGAAATCGCGAATTTCAAAAGCTGTGATAGGTGATAATTCCGAATTTTTATATTACTGACTTGGAGTTTAGAAAGTCTAAGTAGCCAATTTGAAATACTCAAAATGCGAAAGCTAAACATTCGAAGTGCCAGAACTCCGAATTTCGAAATTCGCAAAATGCAACGTCGTTTATTTCACAGCTTTGTCACAAGTTTCTCTTAAATTTGCAGATTTTTTTACTTTTTGAGTTTTCAACTTCCGGATTTTTGGACTGCCTGCATTTCCACCTTTCGGAATTAGAAAGTTCTGAATTCTAACGTTTCTAGCAACTCAGAATAGCGTTCCAAATAAATTTGCAATTTTAACCGCTTGGAACTTTTGGAATTCGAAACTTCAATCCCACCCCAATAAAATAAAAATAAAAAGGAAAAAACGTTTTCGAAGACGCGGATATATCCGCCGATGTGCATGAGAAGCTGTAGAATCGATTCGTCGTAATTCGAAGCCCTGAAAGGTATATATGTGATGATCGATGAAGACGAACGGGGTGGACGTTCAGAGAAAAGTGTAAAAGTTGCGGGGAAACCCCCAAGAGATTCAATGCTGGTACGTGCATCCTGCATCGGTCTCATGGTCTCTTTTTGCGAACTGGCGAGTGGTGTAGACATTTTAGGGGTGGGTTTTGAGAAAATAGAAGACTTGCTGCTGCTGAGTCGAGCGAGGTTAGTTTAACCCGAGATGTTATACTCGGGGGTTTTGTTGAGGAGAGCCATAACTGTGAAGATACGGTGGAGCACATAGGATGCAAACCCATAAACCCCCCACTTTATCCTGCAGCTATTCCTATACTGCAACTTCTACCTGCAGATATACCTACCTATTTCGTCCAGGACTCGAGGACTCCTGCAGCTTCTGCTACTTCCACTCTATCTATCTCCGCTACTTCCGTTACTATCGGTTTACTCTAACCTCAACTTGCTATCGTGCTCTTGTTATCTCTGAATCAACCGATCACAGCATAAACATCAACCTGAACTCCATATAGTGCTAAATTTGCATTCTCATCTTACACAACCAACGTCTGATATTCCTCTCAAGGATCATCGCTTATGATCCTTCAGAAGTTCACGCGTTCTCCGCAGCAGTCGCCACTGTTTCATTTCATCACCGACAGCGAGTGTTCCGGAGTGTGTGTGATCCAAAAGTGCGTGGAGATGAGGCCATACGAAGCAAGGTCCTTCGAGATTATCAGGTTCGTATTTGTGTTCGAGGATCGGTTGCTTGGAGTGTATTTTTTTTTCTCCTTCTTCTTTCTCTTTTGCTCTTTTTTTTTTTCTTCTATTTCTATGTATTTTCTTCGACTTTGCATCTCAACGAAAAAGCACACAATGATCAACGAACGGAAGAGAAAAAGAAGCGTCTGTGTATAGTGTAGAGAGGAGTTGACGACATTTCGCGCAGACGCAACAGGGACCAGGGAGCTTTTATCTATACCAGTCTACGGAATAACCAAGCTTTTCTAGTTATACACCGACAAACACTCGCTCAACTCGCACCTACCTAGGGATTCGAAGGGCTATTAGTGAGACGAGATGCTTCCAGCTTCTGGCATTCTGCCACCGTCGGTTTGGACCATGCGACAAACTCCACGGTTTTTGATTGTTGAAAATATCTGCCACCATTTCAGAGCAGACATTTTTTGAAATGGTTCTTTTTTTTTTTGTTTTCTTTAGGGGGGGTTTATCATTGTTGCAGTATTAGCCACTGTACATATCCTTATCGATTTATAGGAGGGTGAAAATAAGTAGGAAAGGAACAATACTGATCATTGCGATTCAGGTTTACTCGAAATGATTCTATACGGCCATACGTATCTAGCTATATAGATAACTTGTTGAATGATGTTTATTTAATGATGGTTTACATCGCCAGTATGAATCTTCAAAGATTTTGCGGCTGTCCTTTATTCGTGCAAGTCAAAGAGAAGTCTGTGTTATGTATTTCGGTCTTTGGAAAGATGTCGAGACGTTGTCTTTGAGGATCGCAGTATAAGATCTGGAACAAAGAAAATGTCTCCATTAATTTTCTAATTGAGGTAATATACATATATACATAAGATCTTGCATATTTCGAGCTACAGTATAATAACCGTTCATGTCAGTTTCACCCGAGCTTGCAAATCTGAATTCTTTATCATGCTGTAATGTTGTTTTTGTACATCGAAGACTCGCGTTGCATTAGACTGTAGAAGTCATGGTGATGATGGTGGTTAATTAACGTTCTCAGAATTCGCGCAGTGCTGCAACGAACCTTTTATAACGCCGACTAACAAGCTTTATGCAGCCAAGTATCTGTACAGATATAAGCTCGTATGCATATTCATACGGATTAAGAGCTCGTGGTAGTAGGTATAGGGAAGGAGAAGAGGACCAGCAGCTGAGACTGACTGTAACCCGTTCGTTATATGTTCACGATGTTTAAATCGGAATATATACTGCAGTATTTCAGCTGCAGTCGACATCCCACATACATAAGTACATACATACATACATACATAGATTTATATACGTATCTGTGTATCCGCATAGCCCCTCCCATAACCGCGAGATATTTTAGCGCGAAACTGACGAGCCGAGTTTTGATGGCCGGACAATTTTAGCGGCCTGGCTACAATGTCGCTTGGCATAATCCAACGTAAAGCGCACTGGCTTGCATAAAATATTTCGTCGGCATGAATAAATCCTATACCCGCAAACGACTCACACACATTTATACTTAATTCACGTGGGGGTAGGTGTATATCTTCACTATACCATCCCATTTTCGGTACCATGAGACCTCCACACCGAACTCGCCATTCTTTGCTGCAGTTCAGAGTCACATTCAACGGTTTCATTTTATTGCCAAAGTAGACTTTTTTTTTTGCTCTTTATCTATCTCTTTTCCTCTCTTTTTATCTTCTTTCTCTTCCCTTCCAGCCAACGGCTTAGAATTTACCAGCACCCACGTGCTTTTACAGAACTCAGACGTTCGTATGACACACCGACAATGAGATACCCTGATGCAGCACACAGATCACACGTGTATAACCTAAAACGTTACGCGCAGTTTTACTTTGTAGGACATCAAACAGCCACCTTTCCCTTCATACCCTACTGTACTGTACGTACATACTATTGTATCTATACCACACAAAGTGTAAGAACGATGTTGAACAGGCACAAGTACTAACTCGCCCAGTGCAGTAGAAAAGATATTACATTCCTTACGCTTGAGTTGCTATACAGCTAGAAGTCCGCGACGCCAATGAAACGGGACAATTTTCTGTTCCGTTAAGCTCGTGTTCATACTTCTTTTTTTTTTCCTATTTTTCTTATTCTTAGTCGGATTTTCTTAGCGCCGCGTAAAGGGCTCAAGTCTTTTCACATCTAACTCTGAACTCACAACTACGGGAAAAGTTTTTATTGTAAGTCACGGGTGGATCTCTGCAGGGCTCTGTATACTATGGTGGATGGGTGGGCTTGCGATCCTACTGTATGCGTTTATCTCTTTTTGAATTCCTGATTATATTATCACTTCGGTACGCCAGTTGTAACCGCTTTGGTTTCTTTCTCTCGGTTTTGTGCCGTTTAGTTATACCTGTTATGTATATTGGTCTGATGATATTGCGTCGGAGCCAATCAATATCGATTATGTTTGATTCAAGGGGTAATTAAAAACGTTCTAAATAGTTCTGACTAAATCATGAGAGACAAAATAGTCAGAGATATAAAAGAATTATAGTGTCAATTCTAGAACTTCTTCGTATTCGATTGATCTTAAATCTGCGAGATCCCAGAGTTTTACTTCCAAACCCGAGTAGTCACAAGTTTTCAAAATTTTGCAATTGATTTACTCTGCCGCATTGATTTTATGAACTACAACTGATAACTAGACTTATAGCTAATTAATCCAGATCACTATTTTAAGTAAGTTTTTTTTACTTCAGGTACATACAACGAGAACAAGATGATTACAGTCTCTTGCGGAATTAATTATCGTTACAAGAAGCCAAAAATCACATTATAAAGGCACAAAGGTGGTGCTCCAAATTTATAAAAACATGTATCTTGTTACACGGGATTGATGATAAATCCTTTGATCATATAATGAGTCTGGAAAAGATATCCTACTGAAGAAAAACGAGCAAATGATCGATATCCAGTTATACGATTTGCCCAATGATCGACCCTCGCGTACCTAATCAGTGGAAATTCGTCGTTTGGATGTCTGCTGCAGGGTATTCGTATCCTTGAAGTAGACGTTAAGCGGGTATATGATCCTTGTACCTACATACCCTACATATACGTACCTATATATGACCGAATGGAAGACAATGTCCAAGGGTTTTGCGGGTTCTGCCTTGCTAGTGGTTCTGCGCAAAGGATTCCCATCAGATGAATCCTCTACATCCACTATCTCAGTATAATCTATAGCCTTTATCCGTTTATATAGTCGTATACATGTATACCTGGTGTAAATACGATCGAGTGGGTATTCGATTTCTATGTGTACGATGTCTGGTACATGTACATGTGCCAATTTACCTTTGTACCTAAATATATGTATATGTATGGATGTAGCTAGAGACGTGTAGATAATACGTGTACCAGGTTCCAGCAGACAGATAGAGGGGGTTGGGTATTTGGGTAAAAAAATCCAATCTGTGGTAATGCGGAGCCCCGAACCGTACTCTGATCGGCTCCATCAGCGCCAACTCACCCCTTTATTTATACGGCCAGCGTTCCGAACTTTCCGGACTAGCCCCCCCGAAACCCCCGATATATCCACCCCATAGAGGCCCCCATGGTACGTACTGGCCTCCTCACCGGAGATTGAGTAAACTTTCCATTTAACCCTCTGCCTACCTCGCCATCCCCCAATTCCACGATCCTATTTCCCTCCTCCACACCCCCCCCCCCCCCCCCCCATCATCCTCATTCTCATTCTCATCCCCTGGCCAGTATCCTGTCCATTCTTCTGTACAACTGGCTGTCGATGCAAAAATCTTCCCAAAACGAAGAGTGAGAAAAAAAAAATTGAACCTTCTCGCTAGGATACCCACGGTCCAGGATTCTTCTTCTACTACCCCTAATTTTTTTTCTACTTTTTTTTTTTTCTTGCTTCCTTCAGTTCATTGTCGAAAAGATTCGGCACGAAGCTAGATCCTAGGTAAAGGATTATATATTATACCTACACCTTTTTTTTTCTTCACTCTTTTGACTGATTTTTTTTTCTTGCAGAGTTTGTTCTTTTTTTTTTTTTGTTCTTATGGTCAACTTCCAAACAAGGTACGTTTCTTGACTAGTCACTGTGAAGTTTGGGAAAAAATCTACTGTACAGGGAAGGACCAGAAATGAAAAATACATACATATATTCCTTTTTCTAGGATCTAGCTACACGTGTAGTAGCTAAAGTATAGGTATATGTGCATGTTCACCTGCAGGCAAACAATGAGACTAATTAATTTGACAGGTGAATTAAAAGTGTTTAGTTATGCTGCGATGTAGAAAAGAAGCACACTATGTCCTTGTACGAGTTTGATCAAAGATTATGAGTCAGATTAGGGAAATCATCGTATTTCTACGTCGCTTAATTAGATAGACGTATTTTTGAATCCAGTATATACATATATATATATACAGGTATATTATATATATGCGTCTACCAGAGTGTAACCCTCGCCAGACGGTTTTAGGTATATATTTACGTATGCTGTTGGCATTCCGACTACTCACTTAAGGAGTTTCCTATAACAGGGAGGAGGTTTCCATTTTCCTTCTCTATGCCTCTTTTTCACTTCTATTTTTTTTCCTTCGCTTTTTCTGTACTTTTTTTTTTCTTTCTGCTTCTTTAACGCGGGTGCAGAAACTCTCTCTCTGAGAAAATTGAATTTTAGGATGGCGAAGGGGCAACAGTATGTACCAGCAGCACGAGTACTTCGTATGCTAGAAACGCGAGTGACTCGCGTATATATTTCAACGGGTTTGTCCCTCCGAGCTTTTTACTCGCTTCGGTGTTTTGTACTGTTTTTCTCTGTTATATGTAGGTATCCAGACTCTACGCGGGGCTTTGTTGTGATAAAAGAAAAGAGACGAAAGCTGGGAAAAAGAGAGAAGGGTTGTTTGATATACGCTATATATACAGATCTTCTCGCTTCACGCCCTACAGCCAATATTTTTTTTATACACGTACATCTACTTTTTCCCTTTTTTTTTTTGGCTTTCTTTTTCTTCATCTGTTCGTCTATGCAGGCTTGTCGCTTTTCCCTCTTCTAATCAAAAAAAAAAAAAAAATATACATGCTATACGAATTTTTATACACTTTCTGACTTTTTATTTATAATTGCGAACAAATTGCATAGATCGGGGGTTAGTTTTTAACGTTTGGCTCGGTGCCCGTCATTTTGAGCTTCAATTTCAGTCGCATGAAAGATTTCTAGATGCCATTTCAAGGCGACCATAGTCTGTTTCATTTTCTTCTGTCCCATGGGACCCTGTACAACATCACGTTCAGTTCAGAGCAAATAGCAAACAAGTTGACCGAAGTTGACTCTCGCTCGTTTCTCGCCTAGGTACTCATATATGTCACGTTGTTACTGGTACATATATACCAACCTACTAATAACCTAGTATCTAGATACAGACGGAAAAATACACCAATCAAGAGGGTAGAAACACGTATTTCGTTATACATATATACACCCATCGCTTATGGCTTATAGGCGTCACGTCAGTTATAAAAGCAGCCCCATATATTTACCGATATCTTTTCTATCCAACTTGAACTACATATGTATGTTAAGATAAGTGATATAATTGAGCGATCCTACGCGCTTTTCCATACGTCTTTATTTTACATCGTATAACTGCCAAGGTACATAGCTTTGGAATATACATGAGTTATCTCGATATATTGCATATTTATCAAATGTAATTGAAGTAATAATCGTGTAGATTATATTACGCAATTTAATAGCAACAACTTTCACTTAATTTTTTACGCAGATCATATTTGTAGAGTTCAGTTTATCATTTTTTAATATACGCAGCATCGCCTATATCCCTTTATATGTGTATATGTATGGGGACAAGTCGAGAAACGCGTTTCGTATAATATAATACAGCAGTTGCAATATTCATACAAAGTATTTAAAATCGTTTCTTTACGTGGAGATTAGTATGCAAAATTCTGTCAAATGAATAAACGAAATAGCCTAAAAGGCAAAGAGGTACTGCGGTATAAGAAATAAAAAGAAAATCTTCTGTCAGTTTGCATCTGAGATGGGTTTTATGTATATCCTCGACAAAGAAAACCGCGCTCTTTGGAAAAAAAAAAAAAACCGCTGAAATTATAATAATAATGACAATAATATTCTGGCAAATTATTGCAGAAATCGAAAGGTGAGTTTTGACGTTGGGTCTGTATTTCTGTCTTCTAGTACGCTTGTCGGCTATACCTATACCTATACCTACGTCTATAAGGTTCTTTGACGCGTAACCAAATGCCACTCAGAGTTCTTAATTAGCGTAAAATCCTGCGGGAGGAAGGAACCTGGAAATGTGGTCTGGTATGGGGTTGGGGGTGAGCAAGGGTGAGAGAAAGGCAACTTTCTGAAAATCGTAAACACGTGTATATTTATACTTGCCTTGGTCCCCCGTGTGTGTGTGTGTGTGTGTGAAATTCTACCAAGAGCTTGCGAACATGCGAAAAACTACCCGTCACATACTCTGCGAAGTACGTATAATTTCACTTTTATATCGATCCTTAGTGTCAACTAACGTTTTATCGACCTCAAAGTTATACATACGCTATACCCATTTTTTTTTTTTTAACCCAAATATTTCAATCCCCCACAAATTTGTCTGCTCCAGTACTTTATATGAAATTCGAAAGCTCGGTACTTGTTAACCCAAATATCAACCCTTATTTAGACGAATTCAGTACAGTTTATTACATATGTTCTTTGTCCAGAGACAAACCGAGCTCATGTAGGTACACAGTTGGTTAATTTAGTGGGTGGGTAAGTTTTTGAGAAAGTATTTTCTGGCCTTCGCAAATTAGAATGTAGTAGGTATAAAGTTTGTGGAGCATTCCAGAAACTGACGATATCACTGATATTCAGTATTCTATGGATTCGGGAGATTCATAACAATTCCGAAAAAAAGTGACTAATCTCGTGAGTTCAATTTCTTATTTTATTTCTTTCTTTGTAAAAAATTTCGAAGCAGCGAATTCGGTCGTATTCGTAAAATATCGCGCATCGGGTGAATAGTTAGAATGGTGCATATCAGTTGGAGCTTGCAGTGATATAGATAGTTTGTAAGGATAGAGACGGATAGGTACGACGTGCTTTCATGCGAATCGTCAAATATATTGTCCTGAGTTGGATCGTGGATCAGAATTGTAACCGTGGGCGTCGCGGCGTCGTTACACAAAGTTGCAGCGTCACTGCAGCGGATTGCAGTAGCGAATATAGTAGGTAAGTACTTGAAGAAACTGCTGAAAGCACCACGGTATAACTTATAACGGATATGAAAAGTTCAGGGAATTCGAAAGCTGTGTATATAGAGAATTTTCTCCTTTCGGGATGAAACGGTGACCAGTGAGCATCTATACCTACCAACTTGCGGCAATGTCCAGCTTTATACATGTATGTGGGATAACATTACTCGGGGAAATTCTCAAGTCCAGCCAACTCAAACTAACAAGCATTTGTCGTCGCGCCGAATGAACTATACCTATCCAACGAAATTATTCTTGCAGATGGAAAAGCCCGGAGCTCTGCAGTACGTGATCGAACGAAGGCTTCTGATGCATTTTTCTAATCAGAATTATTCATTCGATTCACTTTACGTATGAGATTTACTTTACTAGAAGGTTTTTACGTATGCGAGAAGCTAGTCCACGATTCGATGTACATTCATTTGATTACTGTATATATATATCGATTTAAGGTGAAAATCAAACGGATCTTTCTTCGAATCATTCTTTACTGATGAAATGAAAAAATTGATACACTGCAGATGGATTGATCAGTCTTCGAATGTATTGATTCACATGATTTTCACCAGAATACCAAAAACGGTTGTGGTATATTGCGGGGAATTTTTATAAGACGATGTAGTCGCGTTTCCGCATTTGCGACTATTTGGACTCCATCAGGGGAATCGATATTCGCACCCAAGTCTAGGTTTAGGTATGTAGTTTGTAGATGAATAGAGAGAAAATATGAACGGATATACAGGTGCAGATCTATATATATACCTACCTGAAACTAATTTATAATAAATTTGAGAACAATACCCTGATGATATACAAGTGACGGGTTTACGAATAGTCGTTGGAATAGGAATCGCTTCTTACCATACCCACCTAGCCCAGAAAGTCAGATGTCAATATTCCCAAATGTATATTATACATATATATTTATGGTATAACCAGAATCGAAATAACTTCACGCGATAAGGATATACGAATTTAACCATTTTGAATATAAGGGATGCCAGGATACCACGACGTATACCTACCCACCTAACCTCCAACCCTCGGAAAAAATCCTCACATATTTTCTCGAAAAAGCAGAAAAAAAAAGGGAAAAAGGGGTAAAAGGACAAGGAAAAATACGGAATAATAAATAGGGCAAAACCGGGAAAATACGACCCAAGTACACGGACGTGGCTTTCCGTTGATTCTTTGGCAAGGTCACGTTCCAACGAGGGGAGAGGGTCAATTTAATACACTTGCCTAGAAAGCCGCGCAGCTGGGGTTTCATATACCGCGACTAGAGATAGAACCTAGTAGGTACCTATACCAAGAAACCTTAAATTGCACAACTGGTCGACTGGTCAGGGTTTCACAAGGCACAAGGATCATCTCCGGCGAATCCGCGAGGTAGGATTCGCAGTTGATACCCAGGGCACGGTCTGTGTTACCTTGCTGATATTCTTCTGTGCTCTGGTATACAGATACGTGTCTAGATGCTAGTGAAGGAAATGGCGGATGCTGCAATTTTGTGGACCGTTGAGCTTGGACGGAAGCCACAATAAAGCGAAGAGTAGAATACAGACCTAAGACTGGAGGGCACATACCTACTACCCGATGTCAGAAGAGACGTAACTGTATTAAATATGAGAAAGTACATAAAGTTTTCCGCCCTTATTGAACAAACAGACGAAATCGCGATTTTTTGCAATGTATAACTTTTTTCCTCCATTTACCGTCTACACTCGTAGGTTCTTATTTCGTCCTTTTGCGCGTAGAAGTCCTTTCCTTTCCTCATCTCATCCCCATCCCTTCCTTTCCATCGTGGCAATTTAATCTCGGAAAAAGTCTCTCTTTGCTACTCTGTGTAGGTGTAGGTAGAGGTTTAGATGTCTTTTTCTATACCTTAGTAGTAGCGGATGAGGGCCGAATCGTGGCACCAGTTTGCCTCACAATCAGCTTTAGCAATACGAATTAAAATGGTATAGGTATCTTCTTCACCTACCCAGCTGCCCTAACCAGCCAACCAACCTGAACTCAATTATTCTCCGGGCTAATCAGCATTTAAAAAAAGTATCCTTCGACCAATTAACTTTTTATCTTACTTTGCTGGATTTTGCTAAAGAGACGCTTCCAGAAGGAGGAGAGCTTACTTATTCTGCCGGAAGTATACATATAGTCAATTGCCAAAGATAATCACTATTCGAATCCAAATATATTATACAAATCTTGTAGCTGTGCCTGGGCTTTTTATAAAAGTATGTAAGCATCTTACTAGGTTAGATTAGGAATTTGAGAAATCTAATAAACGTCTTATCCCTAGCCTAGGTGTTAATAACATTGGAGTTTTCGCCCTTCTAGAACTACCCCAACTACTACGTAATTTCGTCGACTCGACAGTTTACACTCACAGTCGCGGAATAATTTGAACCCTCTAATTATATGCTTAAGGGCTAAGTGAATTCGTTTTGTATTTATTTAGCAGCCAAAATCATATGAAAAAAATCCTTTTCTTTTGTTGTATTTTGTCGGAGAAAATATCCTTACGATTTGCAATATCACGTATACTGATCATGCGTTTGTAGTTTTGAATCGTTTTGAATATATGGTTGAAAGTTATTGATTTTAATTAATTTATTTTTTTCAAATTTGATCGTAATTTGTACCGTGGTTTGAATCAGTTTTTGTTGAATTTCTCGATATCCGTTGCAGTTGAGAAAGGAAAGTCAATTCCTCTTCCTTCCAGCGGCCATTTCGCGTTGTAAAGTTCTTCCGTAAAGCGAATCAGCAAATTCTCGATCCAGAATATACGGTACATAGTGAATTGAGAATAATATCTGTAAGAACGTAAAATACAGAGAAGACTCCGATGTGCGGGTACAGGAGTAGTCTCACGTTTTCATTTTTCAAAGTGAATAAAACTGTTCAGTCAGCAACGTACATTTCCCCATATATATGCAGCATATATCTAGACGAAATATTCAACTATGGTTCAAACTCGTTGCACTAAATATAGATGATCGACTATGTGTATTTCCATCAAATTTCTCATTACGAAAGAGAAAAAATTCAAATAAAAAAAAAAAACTATCTACTCTGTCCGACGGCCACGACGCTACCCGACGCCCAGCGTCGTTTTTCACACGGTCGCTTATAGTCAGACGACGCCATCATCAGGCGCGGCCCGTCGCTCCGTTTGAGCTTTGGAAATATAACGCACGGCGCGCGCGCCTTGGTTACTTCGATCGATAGCTACTCCGCCCCCGTTTCCAGTTTCCATTCCCAGTTTCAGAGTCTAAGGTATTATGGTATCCGGTTTCTTCTAGTTTTCCCATTTTTTTTTTGTTTTTCCAAGGATTTTCTTACCTCGACTATGGGTTAAATGTCGGCTAATCGTAAGTTAGCACTCGACTAGTTGATGTGGCATCTGTACGCCGTACGCACGCACCCGATCAGCGCTTAGGCATTCGTTTAAAATCGACCTTTTCATAGATAAGAATAAGAGCTAAGGAAAGAGACTCGATTTTTTAAACTCAAGGCATCCTTCAGCCGGATATTTCGGTAAAGAATTTTGACCCAATCGCTTATACGAGCTAGGTTCTTGAGATTTTCTATGGAAAGTTCACTGTCACACTGATGCGTCACTATGTCTTATCTAGGCATTGCTAACACCTAACCCCCCTGCTGATATATGGAGTTAGGCTAGACTCAAAGTAATCGCAAAACGAATGAAAACCATTGCCCTTATTTCTCTTTTTTTTTCTTCCTTTTCTAGTAAACTCGAGACTACGAGATGATCCTGATCAAACGGTACCTTGTGGACTAGAGCTTGTACCCTTTTTAATCACCTTAGTATAGCGTTTGTGACAATCGTTGCTCCATTTAGGAGAGAAATCTATGATTTGCATTAAAAAATCTGTTTCCAAAGGATCACGAGGTTGTCGCTCTTAGACTTTTACAGGATTCAGAATTGTATCGTTACTCTTGAAATTACCATATTCTATTCAGTCAAGTCATCTAATTGCATCTGCGTATGTACTAATGTTACTCATTTTTCTGACCTGATCGAATTTAGGTGAGAAATTTCATCGATTTTCAGGCGATAGGTTGATTCTTGATAGTATTTACCGTAGAAACGAGTACATTTGGTAATTGAAATGGAGTGGTGGCCACAAACGGTATACCTTCACTCTGTAAATCTATTAGGTTTGCCCTAAATTACACTTCTGACAGAACTATTTCGTGCGAAACAACAGGCGGGGGGGTTAACGGATTGGCAAGAATTTATCTAGTAATTGGCGAACTAGTTTAATTGCAGAATAGACACGTAGCTATTAAACTGTATGCAGTGTAGTTATCGCCGAGTTAATTGCAGCTCTAGATTTCAAGAGTAATCTTAAATTGTATGTACCTATTCGGCAAATCTTCAGCTCTCGCAGTTCTATGCTTTTATCTTATACTTCTTCTTCTTCTTCTTCTTCTTCTTCTACATCTTCTTATACTTCTTCTCTCTATCGTTTTTTCTTTTTCCTTCTTTTTTTTTTTCTTTTTTTCTTTTTCTTTCTGGGTCTAGTACGGCAGTGATTCTGGGCTCACGATTGCAGGCAGGAGGGAAAAAAAAAACTTTTTCCATCAGCTACGGCCCAAACTCTCCATTTGACGGGTCATTGGGCAATTCACTGTTTATACCTACCAGTAGGTATCTTTGCAAAGACTTATAGGTAGGTATAGGCATACGAGTGTGTGGGTTTACTTAACTTTAGGTACATATTGCAATGGCACGGGTTGAGACGGATATATATACCTACTTCTATCTACATCTATCTTCTATACAGCCACGTATAGGTACAAGTTTATATTTTGCGTACGGGAGTGCAGCACTTCATCTTGTAAAACGTCCTAGTTTTATTTTCGTGCCCCGAATAAGGAGCTGGCATTTCTAAGAAAATGATATTGTGCCAATCAGAGACAAACATGACATTCGTTTCATTTTACATCTTTGATCTTCTCTTAGCTTATTATACATTTATGTTTTGCGACAGTCGCTTTTACCAATTGCAAATATTATTTCTAGCGATGAGAAATATATCTACAAGCTTTTGCAACTCAACGTTGCTCATGGGTTGTAGAATTTTAATTTCTTCTGTTATATGTATATACATGGCAATTATCTAGCGAATAGCGTATACAAAATAGCGAGATAGCAATGGGCTAGAAATATATATATATATATATATATGGAAGATTGGAGCCAAATCCATTGACACGGACATAAGTTTCGAGGGCAAATTGTCGCCATCTACATCTATATATGTATACAATATATCCAGTATACATACATCCCTGAGCTTTTTATTTCATGTATGTATATACATGTATGTATATACATGAAATAGTATGAGAAATTTGGAGAGCCCTTTGGTCTGAAGGATACGGGGGAATGGGTGGGATTTCATCCCGTTTTGTCACTCTTCATTGTTTTTTCATTTTTACTACAGCTATATAGATACCGGGGAGCTTGCGACGTCGCCTGTATACGACATTTCTATACTCCGCGAGAAATGTTACAGCTGGGTACAAAGTAATTGAGAAATATGTGCAATTTTTCAATTTCATAAAAGAGAAAAAAAAAACTAAAAACTAAAAAAAAAAAACCCTATACATATGCGCCAATGAACAAATGATGTTTTTTTTTTTGTTGCTCCAAACTCGGATAAACTTGTTCGCCATAGTTGAAAGCTCTACTAAGGTATAGTTAAGATAAGTGCATGGCATATATGATGTCTGAGACGAAAAGCTCTCCCCTCGATGTGGTATGATGACGGGAATTGCTATATAGCTAGGGAAAAAGACATGATAATATTGCAGAAGTGGAACTTGAGAAGAACGTATATATATCTAGTGTAAGTTTAGTATAGAGGAAAGCTTTTAATTCGCAAAAGTCTGTGGGAAGCGCGCGCGAGGCGGTCCTAAAACTTTAAGCAAGCGAACCGACGTAGCCTAGCTAGGATATAAGTTTCCAACTAATTTTAGGCTTACCCCTTTTTACGGTATGGCTTGTAATAACCATGGCGGGCAGGCTGCCAGGCAGCCAGGCAGTCAGGGAGTCAGACTGGCAAAGCCATGGCGTGGGTACGAAGGATGGGCTGGGAAATGGCGAAGGTTGGCAAAGGATGGGACGGTCTAGGTATATAAGTATATACACGATGTACCCAGGTATACGTATACATATATATATATATATATATATATAGGTATATGTATTACACGACACTGGAATATACATATGTACATACCTATGGAGGTGGAGTAAGTATAGACCCCGTGAGATAGACCTATAAGGTTTGAACAAGGTGCCGCCCTTCGACCGTGCAGAATACCCCATACTTATATATATATATACACCTACCCGATTTTTAAGCCACGTTCACAACGTCTACTAAAATTCCTTCGAAAATACGAAAATCTCCCAAAATCATCTGTTTTTTTTTTCTTCTTCTCTGTTCTTGTTTTTTTCGTTCTCAATATCTCCAGAATTTAAAACTACCTAATTTTCTTGCACAAATGAAATCCCATTCATATGATAGACTATATCGAGTTGTTTTTGTAAAAAGTAAAGAAAATGACACGTTTACTCGAAATCGAGGGATATGGAGATTTCTTGTCTTTTGCCCTATTCGATTCGAATGATTTTTTTTTTTTTTGCAAATGGGGTTAGTGGCTGTGTATGGTGTTTTATATATCGCAAGGTTTGGACCATTTCACCCGTTTCATCTCCACCGTTTCTCTCTCTCTCTCTATATATATAGTATAGTACGAATCGAGTTCTGTCTCAAGTTCCCGGGGGTTGCCCGGGGCCAGAGAGATCCTTGCAAAAATTCAACGCAGTCGAGAGGAAAGGAAAGGAAAGGAGTGAAAAGAAGAGAAGAGAAGAGGAGAGCTAGATGGTTCACGGTAAAATCGGCGAAGAACGCCATCAATGCAAATGAAGATATTACCACCCCTGCCTTGCTCTTCTACCTTTACCCAACGATCCCCCGGTAACCTGCCCTCCAAACCTTAGCAATACCTTATAGGTATACGTGTTCGCACATACCCCTCACACCTTCAACCCTTACACTTTTCGAATTTTGCCAAGGGGTGCGTGTGACATTTGAACTTTTTTTTTTTTTTACTCCATTTCATTTCGTTCGGTGATCATATAATTAATCGACGGTTATTGATTAGATTATACATTTGTTGTCTAAGGTTACGATTTATACTTAATGAAAGCTTTCCTGTCGATATTAGCAGGGATTTACCTTCGAGATAAATACTTGCTGAAATATAAGTGAGGAAGGAAGTAACCGCGGGAAGTTTGTATAAGAGCGATTTGGTATATACTTCCGGAAGTATGACGTCACGCGAGTTCAGGTTTCATTAGGAAGTTAGCGGTGAGTTTCTACTTTACCGCGTTCTTCGGTGTCTGTATTATATGTATGTTGGTATCTTTGTATATGTGTATGTATTTATCCATGTATGTGCTATACGGGTGGCTCGCGCGGGGTAGATGACTAAAGTTCATATACTTTACCCAGAGTCAAGCCAAGGCATGGCAAGGCAAGGCAAACCTCTAGTCTCTACCTAAAACGACGCAGATAACTATACTCTATAAGCTGAGCTTAAACCCGCTTCAAGTAAAGTGCTACCCTTTGCGTGTAACCACTGAAATATACAGTCGTCACGGGGTTCTCGTTATCCAAACCGCTACTACATATATGCATATACCCCTACATACGAGTATCTATTTACATATAACCTACGTATAACATGAACTTTATCCTAATCGTTGCCCTTTCAAGTATCCATACATATGCCATACTATCACGCGAACTATAATCGTCGCTAGTTTTTCAACCCCTTTTGAAATTTTAACCCCATCAACTGCGCTGATTAGAAATAAATCATCTATGCATAATTTTTGTTTTCAATCTATGGATGTGCATCGAATTTTTTAATTTCGTAAAAAGGTCTTTTGGCAAAAACGAATATCAACTATGTTACGTGCGAATATATTTCTATGGTTTTATCTGCGAAATTGGCGTCGGCGTTGGTGTTTTGTAAAAAAAACTTTTCCTATCCACGAAAGTATAATCGCACAACGTTTTATCGTAAGTTTAATGTGGCTTTTCTCGCCCTCGCGTTAGGGTAGATATGTAGGTACGTACCTACCTACGTTTGAAGGTATAAGTACGTATACGTTATAATAGGGCACGATCAGCCCTTTGGTGTAAGGTTTTCCACGGGTGTGTGTATAGGAATGGGAAGGCGACACGCTTTGTATTCTATTGAGGAATTATGAAAATATAACGAGGACCCTTCACACAGCATATACCGTAACCAACGTGCAATATTGTTGCCATTCGTATATATCCTACCTTATACCAACCTAACGCTCATACCATAGAATCTTAACTGGGTCGGATCATCATCGCGTCAGCGTTGTTAACGACACGCGTATTACTTCCTGCTATACACGTTATGCATGAATCGCACTTCAAACACCATCTCATACATAGTGGCAACATTTTTCGACTTCAAACTTCAATCTCTACCCTCGGTATATATACATATTCTTCGCTATTATATTCCGTGTCGCTCAGATAACCGCAATATATTATATATATTCATCGTTATGCAATTACCCATATATATACATATATACCTACTACTTCAGATAATCGCAGTACCTATACATATTATGTACCTACTCAAGGATCGCGATATTAACACATGTTATACTTGTTCAAACATTATTATTTTTTTTCTCTTTGGGTCCGAATTCATTTGTTGAATCGATAACGTTTCATCGATTCGTACAACGTACGTATCATCGATTATTATTATTGGAGCTACTATTCACATGAGTGTCCAATTTAATCAACTTGATGACAAGACGTTAACTCAGGCTTCGAATCTTCTTAATAAACCAACGGTTATCGATCCGAATCTCAGACATTCAGCATAAATACGTAAGCGGAATTGAAATTCAGTTATAGCCACTCATATATCACGATGCGGTTCTATATAACAAACTATTGGTATAATTAATTACAAACGCAGATCAGTATAAATTTAAAAAAAATTGGACTCCAAGGATGCGACGTTGAGATTAACATACTCAAAAACCAAATTCGCTCAACTAGATACGTTTGAATAATCGAATTTGGTCTACGTGCTCAAATTTTCTATTGAATTTGAGGATAATTTTTTATTATTTTTTTTTTTTTTTTGGACTCTGTGATCGCGAGACGAACAATATTCAAGAAATACGTGAAACGAGAAAAAAAAAAAAAAAAATGAAAAAGTTCAAATTGTTGGTCGTCTTACCTTGACTCAGGATGAAATTGGGTGGTCGAGAAGTCCTCCGAAGAAGGCGTCGAGCGTCGACTGAGAAATGATCCCGGTCCAGCTAAGGACGTCGTCCTTCGAAGGTGTGTAGGTATATACCTTCGTCTGGTAACGGTATACCTACTCGGTTCGTACCTTTTTCGTTCTTTGGCCTCATTCGAGGTAGTCGTGAAGTTTCTTCGAAGATGAACGCGTTGGCCTGCTAACTACCAACAACACGTCGAGTCTCGACTCAACCCCTTTTTTTTTTTGGTTTTTTTTTTTTTGGTTTTTTACTTTTCTCTCTTTCTTTTCTCTTGCTTTTGCCTAACGTGATCGTAAAAGTTCCGGTGGTCGCCCTCTGCAGTACTACGCACCGTTTTCTTACAAACGCGTACCTATATAGAGACCAGAGTCTCACTACACATTCGAGTGCCTATTCTCTCTCTGCAGTTTGTATTTAGCAAAACTGTATACGTGCAAAGTGCCACGAGTGTGAGAGAGAGAGAAAGGTATAAGGCAGAAGCTACTAACGGCACTTTTTGTCAAAAAAAAAACAAACAAAAAAAAACAAACAAAAAAAACAGAAAAAGAAGAAAAAAAAACCAATCCTTTTGCCGCGGTCAAGTCGTAAAGAGAGGACGACGGTAGAAACAACCACTCAGTCGTGTTTTTGCACAAGACCCTAACCGGAAAATGATTCGAAAAAGGATGTAACGGATTGTGGCTTTCTTTGAAACTTAGTCTGGGGAGAAAAGGGATAAAGGGTAAATGGCCTTAAGGCGGAAAGTCCGATTGCAGGAATTTACCATTTCCGATTCCGAAGCATTTTTGGACACGTAATTCGCTCGATTATCAATTTAATCTCATTCAATTATTCAATAGGTCCGTTTTTGAGTTCGATTTTGATATTTTCAAACAATCAATCAACTTTTTAAGACCATTACGCGTTCACTCTTGTACATAACTAATGGCAATAAATATAGTAGTTTGGGTGGATGGTTTCCGTCTGTACAAAGTAACACCAAGAAAAATTAATAAAAAAGTGTTGAAAAATGAGGTTTTGTACAGCCCACAGAAATTTTGGGAAACAATTTTTAACTTCCGACAAAGAAGCGGAGGTTTGTCTATAATTTCAATAATCAATTTGTGGTCAACTACCGGGCACGATCGTTAAATTAAACACGAAATCGGTTGGTTTCATGTAGGTATAACATAATACTTATACCAGGAGAAAAATTTCTGGTTAATAATAATGACGATGATAATATAAGAATGATGAGAATAATGTGTGACTGAGATATGTTGAACTCGCGTAAAAGACACGTTAAATCATTTTAGCGGTTAGGTTCATTACTACTCGGTAGTACAATTAAGGTGATTAAAGTAACCAACAGCCAATTCATTCCTAGATTATGGCAAACGCACGCGTTTCTTGGACGTTATAATTTCGGCTCTTTATATACCCGTTGGTCTTCGCGTCTACTTCTACATATATATATAGGTCTTCAGAAATTTAGAACCTAATCGCTGTCACTTTACGGTCTGAAACGCGTTTTTAAACTGCTCTTCTGACCGGTAGGTATACGGTGATAAAATTTTAAAACGAGTCAGAGGTCAGCCCCTGCAATCACAGATCGCGATCTTACGATTAGACGTGGCCACCGCGTGTTTATATGCAACTCGTGTGCGGTACCTACTCTAATATCATCGTACGTACGTCGAACCTAAACTCGCATGTGTATTAGATTTGTGATGATCACCTTAGGCTGAAAAATTACCCCAGAAACAGGCTTATATGCCTTTCAGAACGCTCATCTTCCCTTACATTATAGCAACAGGTGATTCTCGCGTGCGTTCCGATTTTTTTTTCCCTTCATTCTTTTTTTCTTTTCTCTGCAGTATAGAACGGTTTATAGGTACTTGTCCGTTAGCTCGAGGAATCCTACTTCAAATATACTCTTTTTTTCTGAGAAATTTGAAATTTGAATTTTCATCCAATCGATGTCTCAGAGATAAACTATAGCCTATCTCAAAATGTGACTGCAACGAATGCTGTTTAAAAATATAAGATGTGGGATGTCCATAAGATATCGCATGACAAAATGCAGGAGGTCGAAAACGCCAGAAAATTTTTTTTTTTTCTGCGATTTTACCCAAAAGGTTTTATATTGCATGAAAAATATTTTGCCACTGACAAATCCAAAACGTATTTTTTTTTTTGGGGCACTTACCACTTTCTGCTTTCAGTCACACGATATTGCTTCGCAGAAATATAGTTCGGGGTAGCATCTTTTGCAATCGCATTTTGGGATAGACTAGTTTTACTCCATGAGATGTTGGAACAGTCTTAATTGCCTGAAGAATTAATTAATTTGAATTTAATATCGCTGGCTATTTTTTTGTACGTCGATTGAGTCTTTTCATCCATTTTATTTTTATTTTTTCTTCTTCGAATTAAGCATTCATGTATGTATATCAAGTTTTTTTTATCAGTAACGGTAGGCTTCCATAATACGTAATCGATTTCCTGTCAAATTTCATAGTCAATTAGTTCGATTTGCATCTCTGGGACGAAACTGTTGAAAGTGGGTAATTTTTTTGCTTTTCTATTCCTATTTTTTTTTTTTTTTTAATCTTCATATATATATATATTTTTTTAACCCTAGCAAAACAATTTCGTATTTAGTTAACACAACCTAAAATTATGTATCTATATAGATATATTGCAAGATGCGACTGCGGGCTGTATCTCTTCTTTCTCTCTCTCTCTTTCTCTTTCTCTTTCTCTCGCTTTATATCTCTATACATGGTATAACGTATAATGGGCGCTGTTATCCAAACTAATTTACAACCGCCATTACCTAGTTAACGCGTGACATAATTCACAAACAATCTGGAGCATCTCTATATGTATATGTATACATTTACATACGTATATATGTATGTATATGTATAACTAGGAACACTTCAGATCTACAAGATGTTCCCTATATCTACGTTTACTACACGTTTCTGTCTTCTTTTTTTTTTTTAAAGAATATTCACAAATAACGACTACGTTTTCAACGAGAATTTCGTATAAATAGTATTCTCAAATTTGTTGACATTTTCTGTGAATATCTCATATATTTTCTTTCTATACCTACCATATATCCCATCTTGCCATCTATATCCCTACATATTGCGAGAAGCCTCGTATTTACGCGAAAGAGCTTTACCTAGAGCTAGGAAATTGAAGAAAAAAAAAAAAAAAAAAAAAATGGAGAAAGATGGAAAGCAAAAGGAAAAAAAAATGGTGTCGGGTAGAATGGGTTGAAGAGAGAAACAAAAAAAAAAAAAAATGGTGTAAAAAAAATATGGTCGCTAGGTCTGTGGAGGAAAAAAATACCTCCGACTGTTTCGGCTTTTGGGGTTTGCAAGCCAACCATAACCGAGGGGTTTTACTCCGTTTCCTTGTAGCGGGATGAGCTATACAAGAATTTACACAGGAACCGTATAGTTTGGTTTATGGAATCATACATCCTTGTACTATAGTACGTATCTAGTTATTGGCCGACGAACGGAATTCTACCGCATGTAGGAAAATTTTGCCGCATACGTTTTTCCGTCACGGATTTACTTTATCTAGATATGTATAGGGTTTCGTTGAGATTTGTCCCGCCCATACGCACCCTTGTTATTTACCCTCTTCCTACCATGGCTGCAGATTACTTTTCGGATCTGAATTGCCAGAATCAAGAAAAACGCGTGTTTATTGTAATCAGCTGTTCTGGATCATCGACACTATCTCGTGTAATTATTCAGGCTGATTATCATGAGAGGAATCGATCCAGGAATCGGTAAAAAAAAAATAGGATTGAAATGAAATGAAAATTGAAATGAAACCAAAATTGAAATGAAATGAAAATTGAAAAGAAATGAAAATTGAAATGAAAATGAAATGAAAATGATCATCAAAACCGAGAGAATCTAAACATATGAGGAAATTTTTGCATGATTTTTGCTGTTTTCGAAACCTTGCGATTTTCGGTCTGCCATTTTTTTTTTCTCGAATAAATGTCAGGTAGATAGATATACGTTGACGGTTTAAAATTGTATCGTAAAAACATTTCTGTAATTAAAAGAAGTCGCAGAAGAAAGGACACCTTTGTATTCCGACTTGCAGGGCTCTGTTTCAGGTTAATTACTTTCGGGTTAATGAAAACGGATCTTTTAGTACCTCGGGCTTAGATTGGTACCCGACGCAACTAGGTAGGTATACTGCTTTAAACTTTCCTTTAATTTATAGATTTCAGTATCTGTCACTGTCTTATACGCGGTCTTCTGACGTCTAAATCTCATCACAGATATAATCTCTCGCTACCCATCTTCTCAAAATGATCCCGGAGTTGATATATATCCGAAAATTTCTAATGGAATGAATAAAGCTCCAAATTTTTCCAGAAGACTTTCAATCTAAAAAATTCACACGAATTTAGAAATCTGATGACATCCTCAGCTTTTTGGAATTGATCATAACATCGAAATCGAGATCATGCTTCTTCTCAGATTCTCTAAGTTGGACAAAGATTTTTTGATCATTTCCAAAGATGTTTGAAAATATTTTTGACAAAATGCATCTGCTCAGAATCTTCGAATTGGAGAAATATTTTTCGATGATTTCCAACGATCTTTGAAAATCTTTTGGCAAAATGCTTCTTTCCAGATTCTCCAAGTTGGACAAAGATTTTTCTATCATTTCCGATGATGTTTGAAAATCTTTTGGCAATCCAATCTTTAGAAATTTTTTGACAAAATGCTTTTTCTCAGAATCTTCGAATTGGACAAATATTTTTCAATCATTTTCGACGATCTTTGAAAATCTTTTGGCAAAATGCTTCTCAGATTCTCCAAGTTGGACAAAAATTTTTCGATCATTTCCGACGATCTTTGAGAATCTTTTGGCAAACCGATTCAGAAGACGATGATTTTCCAATTGGGAGTATGAAAGATAGTCAAAGATCAATGATTCCTATTCTGAATTCTCGATATCATCAAGTGACCAGACAGCAACTGAACTCTGGATCTTTATGCCAGCCGAACGACTACTTACTACTACTTACGTAGCGACTATTTTTCGCGACTGACGTCTTCTGCTCGAGTCTAAACGTTGGGTCGGACTTAATATCGCCTCTCACGATTGGCTGCACGAGTCTGACGACAATCTCGCATATATACCTACCATTCATATAAATTATCTTACACGACCATGGAGTCGAGGTTATATTTGAAGGAGGGGGATAGGCGTTATGGACATGACACATGTCCGGTGGGGTTGTATCACATACTGTTCATCGCATACTATGTAGTATGTGGTATGCGCTCTTCGCGCAGCAACCGAAGCATGCGGCTTTCTGAGAGCTTCACAGTCCGCAACTCTCGCTTCATATACTCGATTATGAAGTATAAAATACGGGATAAACGACATCATTTTACCGTACAAAAAATAGTCGCGTCTGCATCGTGCATCTTCTTCTTACCCTGCAGCATCTCAGGAGACTCCGCGAATTCCCTGTAACCTTAATCCCTAAAAGCTTCGCTTTGGCATCCCTATATGTACATACATATATACACGTGAACATGCATATATCCCGCTGTGCAAAACTCATTTTACTTGGGATTTAAATCCTCGCATCGCTTCGTTATTTCGAGGTAATTATATCGTTTAAACAGTATGTAACAACATTCTTAGTGATTTACTTTCAGATTTTGCCCACCCAGAATCATTATAGCCACTTATACAACCATATTAACGTTAATTAGCAACAGAAGAACCTTTCGGATCGATAGATTCACGTATATCTGTCAAGGAAGTGAATTTCTGATGAAGAAAAAAAATTAGCAGCTTTAACTAGAATTTTTTTCTTCAATTTTCAATTTTTTTTCTTCTTATTTTTCTCCCTTTTGTCGGTTTGTTTTGCACCCCTGTTTTGAGGTCAGAAATTGAACAGTACGACCCTGAGGGTCAGTCGGGGTAGGTTTGGCTCTCCTTCGAGAGGATACGGAAAAATCGATCGGTATGTCGGTAATAAAGTAAGCAGCTTTTGTACTAAGTTCAACTTACCGACTAGGTTCGAGAAATCTTCGAATAGCTTCAACAACCCCCTTAGAAACGACGCTGTCGGCCACCCGAATCTGCAGTTTAGAGGGTTCCGCACTTTCGTTTACATTGACAATATTATCTATTAATTAATTAATCGAACGTTGTCTAATTACTTCGAGGCACATGACACCTTCGGGTATTAGATAAAGATTTACTTCAGAATCATGTGCAGCTTTGTAAGATAGAAGAATTAATAAAATGGCGATTCTTTCACAGTCTGTGACAGACGATAAATAAATAAATGCATAAATGAATGGACAAGGACATTATTCACTTAGCTGTCTAAAAACCTAGTGCAATTAGCAGCTCGTCAATAGCCAGTAATTGTGTTTTATTTATTGCTAATTAAGCAATAGCTCAAATTGCAGAAGCATGAATATGTCTTTCATATTATCGCCTTGATGAATTCTGAAAAGAAGAAAATGAAAATTGCTGAGCTTGCGTTTAGTCGAACTATTGAAAAATTGAGGATTTCATTTTTTTTTTCTTTTTGCTATTTTTCTGCTTCTGAAGCGTAAGTGCGGATTTTTACAAGCAAAATGAAAGCCGAATGGAAACTGGGAGACGAAAACGACTCTCTCTACGCATGCTCGTATTTTAGAAGCCAGTATCTCTGCAGCCACGCCTGAGTCATTTTCAGGTTTAGCAGAGACTCAAACCCCCAGAGCAGCCGTTACCGTTAGCAGAATGGACCAGTCAGCCGGCCATACCTTCGACTACCTATTTCCATGACCGTCATACAGATGCCGCTGCGATAATCATTGAACTAGCTTATACTACACTGAGAACTTCCCATTAGACCAAGGGCGGAAGGGGGAGAGGGGATCCTATTTGTTTATTGTTAGACACTAGACATCCGGAGCTGGTACTATTCAACCATGATTAGACAAGGGATGACTTGTTCTTTTTTTTTTTTTACCCAAGGGTAATTTACCTCACTTGACTCACACCTCAGGACTCTTATATGTATATACCTAAAGCCTCGGGTTAGGTAGGTACACGTTGGAGAAAACTAAACGAGATTGCATTTGCAAGCAAATGAGAATTACACGGGAGACTTGGAACGTGACCGTTCTATCCCGAATACCAAATGATACCCTGTATTATATTTGAACTAACATTTCACATGTGTTATATATCCTACCTATAGGTACTCGTCATCGAAGTATAGGCAATAACACTTGTATCGAGAGACTCGTGTATAATGGAGATATTTATCCGCGTCGAGGTGATCGATCTTTTAAATATTCGAGACATGAGTTCAGCTCAATTTTTTTAAATCCAAGTATAAAAACTTGCAATTACTGAATTTCTGATCTTTATTTTTCCCCGGATTTGTACAAAATTCGAATTCTTTACATGCGCGGAATAGTCGACGGAGATTGACTCAGCCGCGTGCAATTTTTGGCCAAATGATTTATGGAAAATTGGTTTACGGGGGTGGAATTCATTTTCCCGAAAGTCCTCGAGGTACGTATAAAGCTCGGTTAGAGCTTTCTTCATCTACCAATGCTTCGGTTGAAATAAATTTTCCGAAGAAGAGGAATTTATATTATTACAGATCACAAAGACGGCGGCTACAAAGTTTTGACTTAGAGCCAACCAGCCAAGAAGAACGTAAGCCGTCCGCGGGGTTCTTTCAATTCCATAAATATCACTGAGTTTTATTATTTTTCTTCCTACAGGGTTTGGGGTGGTTATAGGTATATTGGTGCGGGTGGGTATTACTTGAAATCATGTTTACTCTGAAATGTACCAAGATATATCAGACTCCGTAGCTGTCCTTCAAAGTCCAGACCATTTTCCTTCCTTTCTTCCTTTCTTCTATTTCTCTCTGATCTCTGCAGGTACTGACATTGGACAGTATCAAATACAAAAGCAAATTGATCATGTCAAATTGAACTTGCGGAGTCGTGGTCTTTCTATTCGGTATTATATCAGCTGTAGGTGTGGGTTCCGTAGTACTGGCTTTGTTCTCGTAAAGAGACTTCAGACTAGCCATGGCCAGGGTATAGGTACAGTTCCGGGATGGGAAACAGTTGGAATGACATTGTCGCATGGGGGCGTTGGCGACGGGTGCTAAAATGGCGACTCACACACAAAGCAAAAGGATTCTTGTCCTTTATAGATATACGTGACCAACATTCTCACCGAACTGAAAGCTATCCTAACACCGATACACATTTCTCTCTGCCTTAAAATCTCCCTCACCGATACGTATATATACTATATGTATTGGTACCTACACATGTATGGAATATATACGACGAAAGGATCCTGCAACGCGGTTCACAACCCCCTTGAAGGCTCAACGGTATTTACCTTCACCCTTATCGTTCGTGAGTGGATTTCCTCACATATTTCTTCATTTATTTATTCATTTATTTATATTCTCTGACTCAAACTCGCGTCTTTCAACTCTTGAACATTTTCGAGTATCGTGAGAGTTGAAAGTCGAATAGGTTAGTCTTGTTTCAAATTCTTTCGGCTTCACTAACCACCAATTTATTTCTGCAATCCTTCAATTACATATATCCATTCTTAGACCGTGGAATTCAAAATTGCTAAGGTTCGAGCTGTTCTACCTGCAAATTTCAACTATTTGCTATTCAGGGTCGGATGATTTCTTTGTTGAAAAATTAAACCTTGTCCATAATCAATTCATTTCTCAACGATACTCAATCGTATCGTTTCAATATTCCTGCACGACTTCGACTCCTCTATGTGAAAGATTGTTTCAATTATCACAGAAAATATTCTCAGATTTCCAGAAAATGAACGTTTTTTTTTTCCACCAATTTGCAAATGACTCGTAAAAATTTTCCGTTGTCAATTTACGAAACTTTGTATGTTCCGAACAATCTTTCAACTGACGGATTCAAATCTGACTAATCATCTGTACTTCAATTGGCACAGCATAATATTATTATATATACGTGTTCAAAAATCAGACAAATCTTATTATGTTAAATGAACTTTTGCGAAGAAATAATTTGATTTTTGACTATACTTTCAATTTTTTCGAATCTCATCAATCTTTTAATACAATAAAAATGTCCGGAATAGATTTAATCCTAGATCTGAACGAATATCATTTAGATAAATCGTCGGATTAGCGGAGTTGATTAAGATATTTGAATTTCCAATTTGAATAGTATTCTCATCTTGTTTTTTTTTCTCTACTTTTTTTTTGTTTCTCGGCTCTCTGCGTTTTCGTAGACTGTCGTTTAACCGGTATATGAAATTTTTGGAGTATAGGGTTTCGAAATGGCTCCCGAAGTTCGGCTAAGCATAAAAGAAAAAAAAAAAAAAAAAAGGAAAGGAAAGGAAAAAAGGAGTAGGAGTAAAAGGATGAGGAGGAGGAGCAAGGGGTTAGGTATGAGTCCCACGGGGGTTCGTTGTCCGATTTCCATTCCCCGACCCAAAGTCGGTGGCCATCACTGATATTGGGCCGGGCTTCGGGATCTTTTTCTAAGGAAAGAAAAAGAAGAAAAAAAAAAAAAAATTCTCAGGTGTCAAACACCATTGGCTAGTGGCTTAATATAAACATGGGAGGCCATTACGCAGCAACCGGACCGAAACTCTCGCTAACTTAAGAACCCATCTTTGACTCTGCATCCCCCACTACACATACCATTCAGATAAAGATATTTGAATGTACCATATATATACCTAATTGACACCAGAAACATTTTCCTTTCTTTTTTTTTCTCTCTATCTCTTGAACCGTCTCGGGTTAATTTATTTGCAAAATGCCAGGAGCTTTATACGTACCTACTGATTTTAAATCCGCGTATATATCAAAATGGATCTTCATGACCGTGCTTTTTGAAATTTATGCAAAAACCAGTTTCTGCAATGAGATAATTGAAAGTGACAGATCGGGAAATTGAAGGGGATATTATTTTCTTTTACTGTAAAATACAGGAGTGATCTTATTCTTCGATAAGTTTCAGAGCCTGGGGTGATACGAGGTTACTGATGGTTGGGCGATTGGTTGGTCGGCTTGTTGGCCGGCATGGCACACGGTAATATATAGTGGGTCGTAAAACACGGTCATTGCTTTATTACGGCTTGCCTGTCATGTACTAATTGTTTGGCGCGAAAACATTTATAGACCGTTTACTCATCTGCTACCTGTATAGGCGTACTATAGGTTACTAGGTACTTCATTCATTCTTGATACGGAAGTTCTTCTCCATGAAACACTTCGTTAATAAACAAAAAAAAAAAAACTCACAAATAATCATATTACATGGAAATGCGTAACAAATACTGAAAAGTAAAGTTCAATGAAGTTTTCTGTTTCTTTGTGAAATTTCAAGATTTTTTATTACTGTTGTTCACAATTCATTTTGTACATATCTCACATATCTTTATAGTTGAAGGGTAATTTGGAGAAAACACGCTTTCACGTCCCCTGCAGGCAGATGAATCTTGATTATTTTCAAGCACTTGTAGCTCCAGCTGGGTGCAGCGACGTTTATGGCAATCTTTGTTCCGATCTGTATCTGCAAAAAGATTTAAAGAAACAGAGATTAAATATTTTGAGTCATCAGTGATCATATCGATTGATAGACAATTTTTGTCTTCTGTCACTATTGGAATATTATACCCAGTTTATTTTTAATCTTCTAATTTTACAATTTTATTTCTCACTTCTTTGAAAATTGTGCTCAACTCAAGAGGCAGAAGTCATGGAGAGATTTTACGAGCTTAGGAACGGTTGTGCATTAATTTGAAACCTCGTGAAAAGCGTGTGAGTTTTACGAGAAGCTCATAATTTATTCTTGTAGGTTGTCGAGTCGTTTCGGTAGTCGCTAAGTCTTCTTATACAAAGCAGTCACTGTGACATTCGATTATTAGTTCTTCTCCATGTTCACAACTACTTTTGTTTTTTTTTTTTCATTTTTTTTTTTCTTTAATAGTTTTTCTCCCTTTTTCTCAGCCTTATTTACCCAGTATTTGCCACAAACCAAACGCTACCCTAAACTCAATATATACATATCACTAAACCCTTTTTGAAACAGGATACGACATCCATTACAACTTTCTGCTTATGATCCCGTTTCCTTCAAACCTTAGAATCAATTATCAAAAACCATAACTCGGTGATCCCTTCGGTTTTCTTTCGACTCAAGATAAAATGAAGAAAAGAAATACAAAGTTCAAAAAAATAGACACCATAAATGAAGTTAAAAAGCGGCAATATAGTCGCACAGTGACAACCCATCAGAGGGATGAAAAAAAAAATTGTATGAGGCGATGCGTGACGAGAAGTTTGTACTTATGAATCTTACGAATAGACGTGAATGCGTACGGTGCGGGTGATATGATCCTGTGTGTACCACAAGGGACGGAGTGAGTTTAGATTTTTGTACCAATAGCGTGCCTCAACCCATTATATATATATCTAGGAGTATAGGAAAAGTCTATTTCGTGTAGCTTGTATATGTTGATATAGCCAGGTATAGACGTATAGGTGGATGGGTAAACATACCTAGGTATAGCTAGCTAGCTACCTACCTACGAACTCGGTAGTCACGTAGAAATTTTCGTATTTGGTAGAGATCACGTATGGATAAAATGGCGTCACGAAAACCCCTGCTGACTCCGATATCCTCCCTGAGAGACCAAAGACCAGAAAACCACCTCACCCAACCTTTATTCTACACCCTACTTCAGACCGTGTTCGTTCGGTTCGGTCACGTCTTTCTGCAGGGACGAAACTAAAAGGCGAATGTATACGTATACATACCTAGGTGTATGATGGTATATGGCTATGTGTGTAAGAGAAATAGCAGAAGTAGAAGAAGAAGAAGAAGAATGTAAAGGAAAATACCTGTAGTAGGTATTTGTATGGGCACAAGGAGCCGAACTGTTCATGGGTGTACTTCTATGAACGAATAGTGTAGCTAAGTTTGTGAAGCATGTAGAGCATGCATGGTTTTTTTTGTCACATTTACATGATGGCCATGATTTTTGGTTCACATAAGCATTCTTATCGCGTGTTGCCTAAAAGCGAATAGAGAGGGTTGACTATACATATATACGTTTGGTTTTTTCAATGAGTATAAATATACATAATACACACCGAAGTAAGTATAAGCCCTTGCTTTTTACCCTTACAAGGTGATATGGGTGGGTTGAAGGTATTTCCGTATCTCTCTGGCAGGGTCTCGTAGAGATGAGATATACACAGAATCCTAAGCTCGTCCTTATTCCCCCTTATACATATACATACTATATCGTATACCTGTAGCCTTTCAGAATTTCTCATATAGAAAGAGAGAAAAATAGAGAAAGAGAATGATATACCTAGAGAAAACCACGAGTGATGCCTAAATTTGTTTTCCGAGCGCATATCCGCCTATACTTTCATGGAAAAAGGTAAAATATTTCTTTACCAGACCACAGACACCGCGTGCAAAAACAGGGATGAAGAAAAACAAGGCTATATCACGTATCTCGGGTTCGATTTTTGCGACAAAACTCAAAAGACAACTTTATTAAAGTATACTATACCCCCAATATATGCATTACAAAAAGAAATATAACAGGAGGATAGCAAAACCAAAAAAAAAAAAAAAAAAAAAAAGAAATGGAACCGAAAGCAAAGAGGTCCCATACTGCACATGTATCTTTCCGTACTCCATACACCGTCCACACATCAGTATGAAAGTATATTCGAAAGGGGGAAAAAGGCATGCACGTATCTACGTACATACTATCTACGTACGTGGCCACTACACTTTCGTACCAATATCCTGGTGTATTTCCCAAGGGATAAAAATGAGACCTGAGGATAGGTGAGGAGTGGCAGGATCATGGGTACTGCAGGATCTCCATTCACCGGAATTACGCACTGCAAGAGGTACAGGTCAGCCGGATATCTCTTTGCCATGCAGGATTCTCGTGATGGCTTACATTAGCTCTGGAATTCCAACAGTGATCTTATGCAGTATCCGCATTCCACATGGGAGAGTAAATGAACTATGGCTTACACTTCGATGCAGTAATTATGATTACGACTTTATGGAAGCTGGAGATGCTGCAGGGACGTTAATTCCAAGCACAGTCGTCATCATATTTCAGCTTGTATTTTTCTCTCACTCGTTAACACTGATGTCTAGGATTTTACCCATCCGATTCTTCATATACACAGACATATTTTTCGCCACTGCAAGGAATTCCCTACGGATATTAGACCGAAGCACGATCTTTCCAAATGTGCTCCTGTAGGTACATCAGCCGCTACATCCATGTTGGGGTCTCTCTAATATCCGAGATTAGGCTCCATCCGGCTCCCTACTAGTAGTCATTCTTCTTCAGACTCTCCGCCCACTTCGACTTCTTCCGTACTTCATTGGTTGTCACCATCAGAGCTTTTGTGCTTCCTTTTTCGTTGTGCCTTTCAGTCCCTCAGATCTGAAATTAATTTTGCATCGTGTTTCTTTTTTTTTATTAATGAATGATTCGAAGCTCAGGTGAAATTAGACAGACTGTGTTCAAGGATTGTGGAATTTATACACTGATTCGCGTTTTTGAATGATAGTAATATAATAGCAATCGAGTGATAACTTTACCGCTGGTAATTCGAGTATTGCGGTATTATATAAGTATTATGGCTCGATCATAGTCTGGGACATTAAATTTTATCGAAACGACCACAACTCGTGGGTTTCACGACTTATTATAACAATGAAAATATAACACCGGATACCCGATTGTGCAGACTGTCATTTACCGTGAGGACGAATTATTCGCGTATGAAAATTATAGGTTGTTATATGTATATTCACGTTGGTATAGGTCGGGTGATTTTAGTCGCCAGCTGTTGGCGATTAACGTCGAATCTTCCAAATGATATTTCCCATTTTATTTACTAGAGACTAGACTAGACTATGTCGAACTGATTCACGATCGAAACTTAATGTCGTTTTATTTATTTTGCGTGGGAGAACCACGTGCTTATATAACATTTGATTATTTCACGTGGTAAACACGTTTCACGCATCTCAAATAATATACCGTTTCCTTAAAAATGTCAAGTTCACGATTTCAATCAACCTCTGACTAACTACTGACCTAATCTTCCACTTTTGTGATCGTATCGCGCAATCGTCACTACCTATGAATGAAAAATTGCAAATTTTGCTTTTGCCACAAGATTGGCGACTTTTTTTCCGCAACCATTTGGTCAAGAACGCGTTTTTTAGCCTGTTTCTCTTGCCTGGATACAAAAATATGTTCAGAGATGGGCTAGAAGTTAATCAAAGTAGGTATCGGTGACGTCATGGTGTACAGAGGTAGGCCTTGGGATAAAATTGAACAGTACCCTAGTATCGCGTATATGGAAGAAGCGGCTCTGAACAGTATATATACACAATGAGCAATAGACCGAGTACAACGATTCCGTGCAAACAATAATATGAAACCGAAACTAGGTTTACTGGCAAAAGTCAATCATATTTAATTAAATTGCCATTTCGATATGTATATTACATACGATAAGAAATGACTTTTCAATAACCGTGATGTGCCAAGGGTATAACCCCTGCTCGGTTTTCTATACCTACCTATTTTTACACCTATTAAACACTCTACACACTAAAAATCATTATTGGACTTCCACGCCATTCCACGCTCCATCTGTGACCCTCTTCTTATCGCGAGGCTAGCCATATTGGTTATTGTTTCCATATACGACTATCGGAAAATATCCCATATACCTCGTGTACTTTTTATACTGTGACTAGTTGATTCCATATACTACACTGTACATCCAACTGTGCAATATCATAATCATCAAATTCACACAGAATTACTGATATCATCTTTCTCTCAGATCTATCATGGTTCATCTTGCTATGCTGTGCATGTGGCACACTTTCGGTTCTATCAGGCAGTGAATTTTCCTGATTGGAAATTAGGATTCAAATTATTTTAGACACTAGAAAAGTTGGCTACCATCTATACTGCCAAGCTTCTGGCTTTACCTCTAGAGGTACCTATACTCGTTGAGATAACGAGCTAGGACCAATACGAGAACAGCGATTAATTGTCGGTGCAGATATATCGCCCTCTTGCAAGTTGTTTATTCTAATACACGTTGTTCACAATGGACACTTTTCATGGTTTATTATTACCCGTGCAGGTAACGGATACGGAGCCCACGTTTCTCAGGCAAGTAGGTACATATAAGTGAGTGGAGTGAGTGATATCGTATGGTGGGAGGCATTTTTAACAGTAGATAAGAGAAACGAGAAGAAGAAAAAGGAAGGAAGTGAAAAAGAAAGAAGGAAAAAAAATGTTATAGAAAGAACTCTCCTTCGTCTGATAAGAAACTGAGAGTCTATAAATGGCATATATGCGTTACCAATATAATACTTGCACATAAAACAACCGGGTGCCTCTATATACCTATAACCATACTAACTGCATATAAGAACCTTCGGCTCGACTAGAAGTCTCGCAGTTACTCGAAGAGTTCCGGCTGGGTCCATACAACAGCCTCCGTTGATCGGGATCAAAATTCGAAAAAATCGGGATGAGCTAGCTCATCGAAAACTAAATAAATTTTCAAACCATCTCACCACCGCTGCAGGGGTAAGCAAAATACTATCGAATATCAACTACTTTAACAGGCTAATAGTGGGTTCTAAGTTCTACTAGAATATCTCGAAGAAAAATCTTATCTTCGTCGTCCCTTTTTTTTTTTTTTCGTTTTTCTTTTACCTTTAACCAGAAATATTTGGCTTCTTATAACAAGTTTCGTTGAAAGATTTATACCCTTTTCCTGCACCTTCGCCCTTTTTTTTCGGTTCGATGCTTTTGTACTGGTTTGACAATTAGGCCGGTCTGCAGCAGTTGGGTCAGTCTAGTTGCGGCTCGCCATGACCTAACGGTACTTATATATCGAGCTTTGGAATGTCTTATGGTAAAAAAAAAAAAAGGGAAAGGATAAAGAAAAAGGGCACCCCATGGCACGTATTGTGGTTTCTTATGCCCGACTTCCCCGTGGTTTTTGCTCCATTTTTTACGCTCTTTCGTGAACGGTCAACACTTTTCAAAGGGTATATATACTCAGCCTTCCGTTCCCCTTAGTCTGCCTGGATATTATTCTCGTAGGATTTTTATTACATGCGAAACGAGTTCGCCTACGAATTCCCCAAGCCTGCAGCTGGTGGGAAAGAAAAATCCGAGTGAAACGAAAGAGAGGGAGAAAAAATTAGATTGAAAAAAAAAATCATTGCTTGATTCGCTATGCAAGTTATATAAATTATTTCCTTTTCTATATTTCTTCACCTTTTGCAATCACAAGTCAACCGGATGAATTAATTTCGATTAATTAGCACGCTGTACATGTGGCGTATTTCAAACTAGCTGATCATTATCCCTGCATCGGTTTATAATAAATTAGTAACTAACTATAGCCGCGTTCATAGAAATGGCCGGTTTACTTCAAAGATATACATTTGCAAGTCTTACTCAACCCGAAGTGTACAAGACCCAAAGTAATATAAGGAATAAATAAAGAACCAAAGAAGCTTTTAAACGAATGGAGCGGTCGAGAGTGATAAGTATAAGATGGAGGGTAAGGGCTCCATTGCAAGGGGGGCAAAAAGAAATCATGCGATGAAGAGAAATTGCAAATTTATTCGGACTTTTTTCTATATACAACACATTTGAATTACAAGAAGTTGGATTCTCATCCTATTTCACCAACGAATATCGTCTCATTTTATTCATTTCAACAAATCGAGAAATTTCGTATATAGGAGATCGAGATCAGAGATCAGAATCGTAATACATCCTATTTCTATACCCCACTTATTTACCGATCATATACATTTCGTAGCGGCCATATTTTTCTTTCGTATCATATCTGAACAGTAGAATTGTTTTGGCTTATCTCATCGCGAATACATAACAAAAAACTAAAAAAAATCAAATCAAATTGTATCGCAATGCAAAACGCCGGCAAAAAAGGTAAAAGCCTGTAAAAGGACGTACCTATATATTATATATCTGTATTCCAGAAAAATAACGTTGTTTCTCTCCGAAGATGAAATTTTAAACCATATAGCTCGAGCAGAGTTTATACCCATCGAATTAAAGGGTAAAAAGAAAAAAAAAGAAAAAAAAAGTATAAAATATCGTGTAATCAAAGTACGAAATGTCTACCCTCTTTCAGGTGTAGGGTAGGTAGGTATATGTATATAGGTGTACGTAAATATAGAGCTATGAACCGGGAAAATTCTTGCCTGCATTTAGGTCGCGTGGCAGTGAAATGGCAACGTATATACTTTTTACACACCGAGGCTCTGTACCATCCTGATATACCTTATTTTATTTCATTTTTTTCCCCACGTCGCGTCGAGGATGTGAACAGTAGAGGTACAGTAGATATATATACGTCTGACGACGGTACCGGGTTGTTTCCGCGTATAGATGAAACACGTGTATAGTTTGCCATATATATATATATATATATCCTGTTTTCTATCCTACCAAAACTGCGGGACGCGAGACGAAGCTTTGGCAATGTCATAAGGTGTGTAATGAAGGTGATACTGCAGGGATGACATGGCCACAGCACGTTGCCTGCTTCTTCCCCCACTCCCATCTAAAGATATATACTAGGTTAGAGAGGCGCACGGCTTCTGGAAAAGGATGCTGGGTTTGATCCTAGGCTAGGCTCGTTCATCTCACGGGATGTGATTTCATCTTCTTCATCTCCCCTGCAGACAACCCGTCGACGTTATATATATATATATCCATAACCTACGCGTGCGGCATTCCTGGTACACACATAATGCCTTCACCTCATATAATACGTACACACCTTATATACGCTTTACCTGCCCAATTTTTTTCGCCCCTTCATATCATTTTTTTGTTTGTTTTCTTCTCTCTTTTATCATCCTCGAATTTTTCTATCCCGGTAGATGAAGTTCTGGCTATACATATTTACTGCAGAGTGAAGGAAATATAATAAAAATTCGTACTGTACATACAGTCGCTTGACAAATTGTAGGTATACAGAAATATTGCGATAGGTACTAGAGATTCATTTTATACATAACATCATATATACAGTATATGTATACGTATATATCCTTTTAATCAATATTCAATTAATATTCTGCACTCGCATGGTGTACCTACGAATTGCGCTGCTAATTTAACAACTCGCTATACAGCGTATGTACTACAACGTGATTGGATTTTCGTTGAATTTTACTGTCTTTTACCTACACACATGTATATACGTTTACATGTGTATATATTTATATATATGGGTGAAAATTTATCACCTGTATAGTTCTCTACGCGAGATTGCATGCATTCCTATCCTAGACTTGATTATACCAATTTATTTTCATGCCATACCTCACCCAAACGCCTGTCTACCTTCTCGCGATATTATTTCAACCTCCGCGTACATTTCCCTCGAGAAATATACATAGATATATATATACATAATATGTACATATGTATAGATGCATATAATATATAGGTATAAGGTACGGATATACAAAACTAAGAGAGGTATTATACCCGACTTGCTCAGATTACTGCAGAACTACTTACTCTCAATCTCTCTCTCTCTCTCTCTCTAATTTCCATATATATACACCTGCAGCACCTAGCTCGGAGGTTGATACGATTGTATGGTATTATACATTGCGAAAATCCTGAACAGTATACCAATATGCAGCTTTTTTTTTTTTTTTCATCAAAGATGAGGTAATTGTGATTTATTTCACTCGAAAGAGCTTCGGATTTTTGACATTTTGCCACGTGGTTAGAGAGTTTAGAAATATTACGGGGGATATTATAGCTTGAATAATTTATCGGTGATATTGGAACAGCCAGAACACGCGGTTCTCGAATATAAGCAAACGGAAACCATCGACTAATATTTTACTAAACCAAAAACCGTAACGAAATCAAGCCCGTAGAAGTGAGTAGGTGGGTTAGGTACACGTATATGTATATTATATACATTTGGTTATATACATGAGAGGAAACATGTTTATCCTTGTACTAAAACCTCCGAAGCACGAAGCAGCGAAAATTCAACTGTAGACCGTAACTCGTGAGGGTTAATTTGAATAATTTTGTAGTTCTCCGATAAATCAATCAGCCGAGCTTTTGCCAGTTGCCAAGAGTCCGTATGGAACAAAATTGGCTTCTCTGTATATCGTTTGAAATTTCGTCATTATATTCTGCTTCGGGTATAATTTATACGTATATTTGTCATAATTACATACACACGATCATGGTTCTCTGGCCGAATTCAACGACCTGTATATATTCAGACTGTATACAGTACGTTTTGAAGCAAAACTTGCAAATATGCTCCGCCATCGACAAAATCCGGTAGACGAATCGAAGTATACAGCGAAAATTTTTTCAGACGTAAAAATCAAATTGTTCAATTATGTATCGGAGTTTTTTTCAAATCAAAATGACGTTTTGACGGGCTTGAAGCTCCGCCTATAACTATACCTAATACAACTGATACAAAGTTCACTTTCACGTTTCACGTATACCCTGACCCTTATACTCACATTTACCTATGTATACAGAAATATTTTGAGTGCTTTTGATAACGTTTATTACATACACTTGCGAACCTTATAGAATTTTTATTCCACTACTAAACGATCCGCGCAGACTTTAACTTGCACTCTTATACCTTCTTGCCACTACCTGTACTGCACATCAACATTCTTGAAAATGTTTTCGAAACTACAGAGGTAAAATGATGCAAAGAGAAAGAAGGCAAGAGAATAGAAAAAAAAAACAAAAAATATCACCATAAAGAGAAATATTGAAGAATGAGGGCGCAACACCGGTCTTTCTTCCCAGCTCTACGTCTATTTACTCCTAAACATATATATATATATATATATATGTGAATGGACGAATTTTCCGCAATGCACTACCTATGTATGTACTACATACGTATGTATGTACATATACCAACTATGTATTATACGACTTTCTACTATATCCAGCTGCAGAGGAAATGGGAATATATATATATATAGCAAACGGAGTAATGGCGCCCGGTGCACCGAGTCCCACACCACATAGTCCACGGACTGCAACGTAGCGATACCTTTTCCTACTTTGCTACTCATGCAGTAGCTACCCTGGAGTTTGTAGCTATCCCGTAGTTTTCCTCTTTCTCTTTTTCTATACCTTGCTCTTTCTGGAGCTCGAGCTCGAGCTCTTTGTACGATCAGATTTTAGGGCGGGTGCAGGTGGAGCCGATGCGATACTGGGAGGAAACTATTTCGATCCCTGGGTCAGGGGAGATTCTAGAAAAGCTATAGGAAAACTACCAGGCCAAATGAGGTCGGGGTAAAATTTCGAACTAAACTATTATCGGTACCGCAAATGTAGGTATCTTATGGTCTCATTCTCATCACTAGGACGCGGTTAGAACAATTTCTAAACAGTTTTTTTTTTTCTTCAATTTTCGGAATATATGACGTTTTCATTTTTTGATTTAAAAAAATGCGTTTTTCTTCACGTTTGTTTTTTCTCACTTGAACCATCGATAATCCTGTGTCGGAAGAAACCTCGTGCAGTTGCTCATTGACGATGATGTGGTAGTTGCAGTTTTTTGCCAAGAGAACTGTTATACTCTGAAGAGGTAAAAGAAAAAAAGCAGTTGTAGTCGGAGTACAGTTAGCCCGTAAAATCAAGTACTGTTTTCTATAGTCCTGGTATTGGTATATATTATATATATATATAATATATATATATGTAGACGTAAAGTCTGCCAGGTTCCTAACGAGTAACGGGGTCACGACTCGAAGACCCTGATGGGCATATAGATTTACTGAGCTAGTCATTTGCGTGGGATGAAATCGAATTATAGATGAAAATCGCGGAATTCCTAATCCGCGAAAGGTCGCGCGGTGATGGGGAAAATTGCAAAACTTTGGTATGAGTGGGTATATATAAGGTATATAGACAGGCATATGGTCACCCACAGGTATATGTATATATTTACTCTATTCGATCTGGGCCGACTTGGCAAAATTTATCCAAGGGATGGGAAATAGTTTGGATTAGATTGCGAATCGCGAGAATCAAATCGTTTTGGCTCTCTTCCTTCTCTATATTACCTACCTTACCTCCGGCACACCCATCTATATAGGTATAGGTACTTATTCGCCAACCTACGCAAAGATTCGCATAAAATTTTGCCCTTCTCCCTATTACCGCGATCAAGGATTTACCTATTAGAGCTAAATTTCATATTTCGCTTACATAGGTATGCGCATAGTCATCAGTTTTTTGAATATCTACAAGTTTTGCCAACGCTGTAGGTACCACCTATGTCCAGCTCAATTTTGCCAATTTTCATTATCCCAAATACGTGTGCATTTCGTAACTCTCGTTGGAATATTCAACGATATGGATTTAGCGAAATTTTCATGAGGTTGAAGTTCGTCTGAAATTAACGCAACAAAATTACCTATGGGAAAAAATTCATCATCCCGTGATTTGAACGATCCAAAAACACCAAAATACAGTGTATCATTTTCCAAAATTAGTAAAACATACGTACTTCGTCAATTTTTCCAAATGTGTTAACATTTGAGTGATGAATTATTGAATTTTTTTTTCCAAAAATTTTTTTTCTGTTTTATTAACGTCACAAACTTCAACTTCATGAATTCGCGTATTTCATATGATCAGGAATTTGTGTCATAATGACGAAAAAAAAATAAAAATAAAAACAATGGCGGAAGTCTATAGCTAACGTTAGCGGGGAATTATCTTTGATGTGATTTAGAAGATTAATGGGGCACGACAACGCGTGCAATTCTGCGTATTGCTTTGACGGAACTTATAGTTCTTATCGTACAGCTGAAACGAGTTGAAAATTTAATTCGCGCGTGTGCCTTGTGAGTAGCGTTAATTCTGTAGCGCATGCGCGTCCATGAAACAAGTAACGAGCTTTTGCGATTAAAAAGCGTTTCTGTTAACCGTCCAATCTCCTTGAACGAATGGTCACAATCTGTCCATCCAATGAACTAACTGCTATACATGCATCCATATACTCAATCTTCCGGATTTCAATGAGACATGTGTTTTGTCTTCTACTTTTTTTTACATTTCATATTCTCTTCCGTTTAATTATCACCCAAAGCTGCCAACGAGTTCGATAAGTTGCACTCTGCTTATTATCGCTTCTCCGGAAAACAACTTCTTTTCATTTAAATATGATTAGAACTTTTACAGACTTTGAGTCATCCGCAAGAGGCTTTGAATCAGATTTGAATTTTTTCACCTCATGTCCAATTTACAAGATTCATACTTATTTTACTTAATTTTTATGATTTTTTCAGTTGCGGATGGAGGTGCGATGGCGGCCTGGCGCTCACTGGGTAAGTGACCATTATCTAATTTAATTTCTATAGACGTTATTATCCGTAGATTTTAGCCCATTTGTATTCGGTACGTCCTCCTACTTCACGGCAGGTCCTTTGGCTCTAAGATCAGCTCTTATATACGCTTCGAAGGAGCTGCTGCGCTGCGCGATGGTATCTTCTATATTGGGACAAAGTTCGCCGAAATTACTTTGCCCCGAATTTAGGTGTATATACGTATATATATGTATATATATATATATATATATATATGTACAGCACTGCCTCGGGAGCAAACAATTTTCTAGGAAACTTTTGCGTTAATTAGAACGTTCTGGCAATATATCTATATACCAAATGTTAATAAGTCAAAGGCGTGAAATGTTCTGTCGCCTTGTCTTAGAATTAATTAATTGAGATTAAATAATTAACGCTATAACGTACTGTGAGGCTATGAGAGGGAATTGAAAAATATATATATTGAATGTTTAACAAAAAAAATTAAATACATACGAAGCTCGATGTTTTAAACTCCGCAGTCATTAATTCATTATCATTGCTCGTAAAATATTTTTCTAGACACTTTTGACGCGTAGATAATATGAACTTGAACTCGGGTTCTTGAAGAGCAATGTGATAACTGTATACAAAGGCAAAGAGGAATAAGTATAAGAATAAAGAGAAAAAAATGAAGAAAAATTATAGTCGAATAACCTAAAGCAAAAAAAAAAAAATCATAGACTTTCTGGAAAACCCTACAATGTCAAATCTCGTCTATTATCTACACTTTTTTTCGTCTATCATTCGTACTGAATACTATTTATCGCAAAACTCTAGTTGCAGAATTGAATTATTTTTCTGCTGATTCAGATAAAGGATGAAAAGAATATCCTATAGCTCACCGTGTGTGTCGAGAAAAGTATAACGTCGATGGAAACGGAGGGAAGGGGTTACGACCTAAGAGATTGAATGAAAGCTTGAAACTATGTCTGAACACATCCAATTTATGTGACTTTATTCTACTACTTTTAACTTTGTATATAACCGCACGTAAAAATTTGTAGATTCCTTCGCTTAAGGTATGGGTATAAAGAATAACGTGCAGATATTCACCAAACTTCTCATATACTAGCTAACGAAAATTCATCAATTCATATACAGGGGGTGGAAATCATTCATTTCATTTGGTATAGATTTTTGTTCAACAAACAATCCCGTTGTAAAATTTATCCCGCAAATATCGATGACGAAGTAATTTCTTTCCGTCGAAATATCCAAGGACAAAAAAACCATTGAAATTCCAAATAGTCAACGAATCTTTTACTTCTATGGTGAATATTAATTATTCTTTGATACTTGATCGGAATATTTGATTCCTCATTACTTTCCAAGCTGTAATGTAAGAGACAATTATTCGCGTCTCTAAGCGAGACGAAGGAAAATTCTAGCATTTAGCGAATTTCTTAATTTTTCGATATTTTGCTGCGGTGAAAAGTGGTTGGAAGATTAGACATAGATCAAACAGAAAATTCTACAATGAAACACGCGGATGTGGGTTTGTATAATAGGCACAAAATTCGCGAATTAAACCAAGGAATGAATTCAGGAAAGCACCAACAGTTCGCGAACCGTCTTGATTATCCTAGTACAAGGATAATACATCTACACCCCCGTCACTTTCTACCCATAAGGCTATATATTTGCCCGAAACGGAAGTACTTTGATCCTGCAAATGTATCCGGTTGCTTCGCAAGATTCTGTAGATTTCGCACGTGCTTAGATTCTGCCTATACGGATTGTTACTTAAGTTCGGTACGTAGTATAGGTACAATAAAGTAAAAGAAAGATAAAAAAAAAAATCGCGTTAAATACAGAAAGGGAAAAAAAGGTATTATATGTATAAAAATTGTTGGAGAGAGGGGAATAATACAATATAAGAAAGGGAGAAAACCGGGCTTTACAAAAGGGGCTGGAAACATGGTTTGCTCAAAACGTCTGGAAGACGACCGACACAGATCCGTATCTTAATTTAATTTACTTTTAACGCTCTCCGGCTCTCAGCTGGGCTATGCTCCGGAACGAGTAAATTTCCAACATTGCTTCTTCGGACTGGCTCTATAAGGTACGTACCTACCTTATACCACGATGAAAAGACAAGGGCGCGAGAGTAAAACGAGATAAATGAGAGAGAGAGAGAGAAAGGGAGAGAAATCTACTTGAGAATAAAAAAAAAAAAGAAAACGGAAAAGGAAAAGGTAGCTGAAGAAAGGAACAGTGGATGAAAGGCGCGAATGGAGATTAGCCCAGAGTACCGAAACAGTTCAGGACCAATATTCTCTAGGGATTAATTAATCCGATTATCGTCATCGGGCCACCGAACGAACCGAGTAACTAACGAATCATGCCATCCCTGTATAAAATATATATAGGTATATATATACGAGTACAGTTAGAAAGGGGGGGAAAACTACCCCTTCCCATCAAAGGTACGTCCCACCCGAGCTAAGGGACAATCAAAGGGAAGCGAAGAACCCTTCGGGAGACGAAATGGTTGGAGCCACTCTTCTCGATGGAGTTCACAAAATGAAGAATGAAACCAGCCAAAGACATCCTATCCACGACCGGTAATTCTTACCCCCGCCCGCTTTTCTGACGGTAGTCTAAGGTAGCTATATAGATATACTAAAGTCGCAAGCTCTATGAGAGGCCTCTTGCCGATAACTAGGCTACCTTCTTGAAATTGATCTAACCTTGATGACCGAAATCTATTTACCTAGCTACTCGTAAGTATCATTATTCCCGAATCATCCAAACTTGAGGACTCTTTTATATTCTAAAACGGTTGGAAAGAATGAAATTTACTCCGAAATCGAGTTCTTTTTTTCGCAAAATGTATCATTCCATATCGTTTATCAAGCATCCCATTTCAAAACAGATTCTAGAAGAATTCAGGCACACCTTTGGTCCGATTACATTTCATTGGGGTTTTCATTGTTTCGAAAACGTGCTGTCACAGAATGCGTGTGGAAATTCAAATTGAAAAATTCACGTTTTCTTTTGAAAACTGACTTTTTCAATTTCCCGCTATCAATTTATAACTACTAACAGTTTGGATTCTGAAGAAGTCAAATCGGAGCATCGGTATCGGGAAATGAATCGATTACTATCAGGTGAAGAGAAGTTTAGCGAATAAATCGATTTTGGAGTAGACAAAATTTTAGATTTCCACGGAACTGTTCGATATAATCGTCTTTCTTACCATACACACGTATAGTTCATTTTGACTTATTATTAAATTCAGATAATTTAATTGTCACCGATTCTTTTCTATCCTGCACCGACTAAGACCTAAGTGATATTTTTATTTTATATCCACTTCGCGGTTACGAAACGCGTTACAATCTTACTTTTTTATAACGAAAATTTATCTTTCATTTCTTCCTGTTTACGATTAGGGTCTCGCACGCGAGAAACTCCTTTTCTTTTTCCTTTTTTGTTTTTTTTTTCTTTTTTTATCCTCAGGGCGTTCGTCTCCAAGTATATACAATCATACAAAATCAAATTCGTTCCAACTGACAAAGTTGTGAATAAGAAAAACGAAACTAGAAATTACCGAACGAAAAATATCGAAAAATAAAACGATTGAGAATGTTAATAAAAAATAAAAAATAAATAAAAATAAAAAAACAAAAAACCGTACCTCCAGGCATAATATGCATCATGCATATATGAGACCTCCAACGAAATTCACGCGTGTGCCGACGGAAGTTTCGTGTGGGTTGGTTAAACCGTTTGGTTATATACATGCGGTGGATGTCGGTACAGAGAGGTCCGCATTGATCGACCACCGCGGAGAAAAGCTGTCCTCTGATTGGCCCCCTCTATACAGAGTCCTTATTTTTTTCTCCTTTTTTTTTCTTCTTTTTTCTCTTCCCTCTCCTTATAACACGGAAAATATATTCCAGCCTGCGAATGAACGAAATAGAGAGAGAGAGAGATGGTTGCATCACAATATATATATATATATATATATATGTATACTTGATTCGCGTATATACGTTGGTACCTGTAAGCAGGTACATACATGATACGTAAATACACACGTACGAAATCCTTAGACAAACTTGTTTCATCGGTTGCTTTATATATAAGAAGGGTAAAAGTAAGAGGGAAGAAAAGAGGGGAAAAAAAAAGGGAAAAAATAGAGGGTCGTCCTCTCCAAATGAACCCTTTCGATCGTCGAGCTTTCTTCGGTCCTCTTTGTCCTGGGTAACTCGCGTTTAGCCCAGAATTAGAAGAGTTCGTGGGGATTTTTTTTTTTTTTTTTTTTTTTTTACGCTTGCAACGTCCGCGACACGCGCCAATTATTCTTTCTTTTTCGTATCTTCTTTTTTTCTTTCTTTCTTTTTTCTTCGTGATATCTTTCCTGAATGAATAAGAGAGAGATAGAGAGAGAGAGAGAGAGAAGGAGATGAAGATCAGTGATGAGAAGACCGAGGAACGATTAACTAGTTAAATGTCTGCTGCTCCAGGCTTTGGCCATTCCTTTCACGGTACCTATACCTTGTACCTTGTATAGGATACCTTGGTACCTTTTGCTTCATACCTTTTTTCCTCGACTCCAAGAGACTGGCTTTACATCGCGGATGTATATATATATATATATATATATACACGTATAGCACAAGGTATATACGCTGAATACTATATCCTCGGTTCGTATTACCGCGACTTTTACGTGTATTTTAAGTATTACCTAAGGCGTATGCTAATCAGGGAAACGCTCTCGTCGGCGTCCTTTGTTTCTTCTGTAATCGGCTTATTTTATCTTCTCGTTATGCATGCCTTACTCGAGGCTTCTACTACCCCCTCTAAACACCCCTTGTCGATCTCCTTATTTCCACTTTATATTTAGCTCCCGCGTCTTGCAATAAGTATCGATGAGTATCTTTCGCGTGTGGCATGACAAGGCTGATTTTTGCATGGGTCATACCTACCCCTTCCCTCGAATATATACCTGTGCAGTATTTGCTAAGAAATTTTTATTATTTTCTGTTTTTCATACATCGCAAATCCTTATTGAATTTTCTTGTATAATCTTTTTCCTTTTTTCTTTATTCTAGTAGACGAATTACATGTCAGTTGGCAGTTTTCCTCTTATAATTATTTTCAAGTAGGTATGCAGTACCGAAATCAGGCTACTTGACATTTTTTTTTTTTTTTTCTCCTACTCTTTGCCTAATCTTACCATTTAGTTGATATATTTTTTTGTATATATGCGGTACTTGAATCTAACAGACTAAACTCTGTGCTCTTTATAGACGACTTACTAAAGTGGTTCTATACGTGTGCACGTGAGTAATGGACGACACGTGTCTGAGTAACGTATGTTTTTAACCTAACAAATTCAGATGGACTGTGCATTTGGTTTTCTTTTTTTCTTTTCTTTTCTTCAGTTCTCTATTTTGTTTCTATTTTGAAATAATTGACAAAATTTATTTCGAAGGATTTGGTTGGTTGTATCTCTTCTTTGAAATGTAACGGAAATTGATCGATTTCTATTTTTGGTTGAGTCAATTGTCGATACAGAAATAGCTGCCTGATTCAAATGTATTTGCCTCGTGACAACGTATACCAATGCATTGGAATTTATCAGTTATCGAATAGATTATATAGTCATAGAACAAAATAGACCGAAAAATAGAAGAAAGAAGTAAAAACAAAAAAAAAGAGGAAGAAAAACTAGGAGCGATTCTCGGTTCGTTAACCCGTCATTTTCGTCGGGGTCGTCTACGCATGATGGGATCCCAAAATTTCTGCTTCTATAGTTCACTCTGTTAACTTGAACTAGACCAAATAATATATCGCCTATAACTGTCCGTTGTAAATTTGTAACCGCATATTCCTGCTTATCGAAAATCAACTGAAAATGAAACAAAAAATTCCTGTCGATGGACAAACTTGGTGAAAAAGAATTTGAATGTATACAGAATTTGAAGTACAGAATCGTGTTTAGCAAATTTCGTCCTGACGTGTGTAATGTAATATCTTCGTTTCATCGATCTTCGATATCCGGTGGAATAATAAGAGAATAAAAAACGAAATTAAAATAGAAAGTAAAAAGAGAGAAAAAGCTATTGATTCCGTATGGACGAGTCAAGGTAATCCGTGGCGCCATCTCTGAGGAAAAGTCCAACACAGGATACAGTCAGACTCAGGTCTGGGTCGAACGGTGAGGGGGTTTGGTCGTGGGTGGTCCAGGGTGGCCCAACGTTGGTTCAAACGAGTAGCGTCTCGTGCCCAACCCTGGGCTCTGAACTCTCTATCTACCCACCCCTAAAGCCCTACCGAGTGGCGGGGGTTGTCCATTGGGGGTAGTTTCGTAGTATCGACCCAAAGTAGACGCTACACGTTGCGATGTAGGTATAAAGTCTATACGTCTGTATAGGACTATCACCAGTACAACTCAACGTTTACCATGTACCTTACCAACCTATACCTACCTTATACCTACCTACCTACCTACCTACCTACCCCCATGAATTCTTACCGCTATTTCTATCCTTCTTGGGGTACATATACCTAGGGATATAGAGGCGTTACTGTTTCCCTCTACCTTTTCCTTCTGGCTGACAATACGCATCCCTTCCAAAGTACAAGGGAAGACCATGTACTTTGGACAAAGTGGAATATGGGTAGGCAGCCAAAAGTGAGACCCTTCGTCCTGCCTGCCTGCCTGCCTGCTTGCAGCTCAACAACTACCACCACTGCAGGAACCCTATAGCCAACCCCCAAAGTGTTCCCGTTACCACGGAACTATCCGTACTAACTGTGAAAAGTTTAAATTGGAAATTTTCCTTGGCTTCACGGAAATTGAGTGTGTAAATTCAGGATTTCGTTGGGGTGCTACGCGTAGGTCAATTGCCGAGATTCAAGTCTCCCTAAATCATCATGAAAATTCATGTACTACTTTGCTCCTTTGATACCGATTATGGATCCATAGCTTATCATACACAATTTTTTTTAATTTTTTTCAAAATTCATGTGTGCAGATGGAATTCCGATCCTATCCATAGTTGAGAATTGAGTAATAAACTCAGCTACTTTCATATTCTGAGTTTATTGTACGTAATACCTACATGCGTTGATATATATAAAGCTCGGTTTAAACTCTCGAATGAAATTTTGCAGCCGACTAATTAGTCCCGTACCGCGAATTGAATTATTAATGAACTTTTGACAGCGAGATAGTCCCGAAGTCCCCGGGTCTTTATGTACCCATATACCTCGTTAGAAACGTTATTCAGTACAGGTGTATAAATTTGTATACTAAACAAGCGGGAATTATACCTAATAGCGACAGGACGAGCTGAAAATCCCTTAGGTAATTAACGTGAAATTTGAACTAATGTGAGAAAATTCCTAATCCAATGACCACCCCTAATTAAAACCATCCTCAACGTTTACCACGTGTAACAAAAGATTTAGAAAATCGGTAAAACTATACGAAACGGTCGTTAAAAAAAAAAAAAAAACCGTCGGTAAGCAATGTCACAATTTTGTTGTATAAGCTATAATTTATTAACATTTTAATTAAACAAACGATTACAAAATGCTAATGAACGACGTCTTGTTGTATAACAAAGTCGTTGGTTTGGTGGCTGTATATGCCTAACCTTGGAATGATTTTTCGCAAAATCTATAACGATGATGATAAATACAGCGACAAACATAGTGCGCGTAAAGTTTTTGCACTTGGCTTGGTGTAATATACCTACATAGTTGAGCGAAGAAACTGCAGTGGTTTAAATAAACCAGACCAAGGACGTAATAAAAGTATGAAATAATCTTGACTGTTTGCAATACACGTTGCGAGTAAAGGCAAGTTGGTTGTCGAAATGTTTCGTGTTGGTAAACGTCGTCTCAGGGGTAGCCTCGTGTAGCGTGGTCTCGTTTGGAAAGTTCTCAACTTTCATAACAGATGGCGCCATCGACAGAGACGACGTCGCGAATGGTTCGTCTCCTTCTCGAATCCAAACCTTCTGCCTATGCGCGTTAATCTTTCCGTCGGCAAACGTATATATGTATATGTTGAAGATAGAACGCTACTTCTTAGCATGGCTACTAAAAATCTGGCATAGTTACACACTTTTTAACGTTTATTTTAACTTCGTAGATATATTTATGTACACGGTTTTAAATACCAAACTCCAGAGGGGCCCTTTCAGAGCAAACTTTAACTTATTCTTATACGCTCACGATTCTCTCGTTGAAAATTTACCGGATTTTTTTCAAACCAGAAGATTTTATCACTTTGAAAAATTAAACATCATCTATTTATTACTCGAATATTATCGCTGAAATTATTCGCAATAAATTTCACACTTTTTATTCACGTATTTGCTGATGAATCGAACTAGGAATGGAATTCCCAGGTTTCCCTTACTCAGTTTTGTAACCCCGACGAATCTTTCATTGAGAAATAGGCGGAACCGAGAGGGGTGTGTTGAAATTAGACGATTATAATTCAGTAAACTGAACAGTGGCAATGAAACGATCAGTTGCTTTTCGAATTTTATTCCCTTTAGAACTGCCACGTTTCATGAAAGAATAATACGAAGATGAACGAGTCCTGATTTATAACGTCCAGTTTTACTTAGGTATATCACTGTTGAAATTTTTTCGGAATTTTTTACAAATTTACTGTTCAAAATTCTCATCAAACTCGGAATTCGGCTAAGCAGAGTGAATTGCCAGGTACCTTTTTCAAAATTGCGAAGAAATTCATCATTTCACGAAACTTTTATGTCAAAAACAGCAAATTGTACCTACTTCATAATTTGTCTCAACTGCGTGGCAAGTCCATAAAATTTACGAATTAATTGTACGGTGGAAGCATAGCGAATTTACCACCTTTGTACATGAATAAAACTTCTGATACCAGTTTCGGAAATTCACCAAAGAAATTTTCAACAGTATATGTAACTCTAATCTAAGTCTAAGGTTGGCGGACATTAAGCAGTTCTGACAAGCGAGTGAAAGCTCTTTGAATTATAGCTGGTTCCAATGGTCTCTTTATCACTCGTACATTACAAACGTAAGTAAGAATGTATTTCCACAATGTAGTTTGCTTGAAAATATATATTTCCTTGTTTACTTAAGAGTGGAGCTATTGTACAATATATATATATATATATATATATACCATTCGGTGGCGAACGGACCTCGTCCAACGATGAAAGATACTCGACTATCGCGTAACGACGCACGCGATGATAAAGAGGCAAAGTATGTGACCAAGGGACCCTTCGTGCTTATGCATATAATGTACATATACATATACATACATGTATCGAGCTCTGGCAATAAGTCCCTTTAGCCTATAACGCTAAGATATAATACGCGCGATGCGTTACCGCGGCATGAACTGCAGCATAGGACGGAACGTAAACGGGATTGACTTTAACTCCGAATCATATTTACGACTTCAGGACATAACGCGAACCTCCGATAAACTCATAGGCTGTCAGCACCCTGACGATAACTCGTCCGCTTTATCACGCCTTCACAAATCCAAACGGGTCAAAGGTTCTTGAAACTACATGTTACGTATGTACGTATACTTATGTATATGTACACACATAAGTTTTAGAAAAATCCCAAAGTTGACGCAAAAGATGATTATTTATGAATCCCGATATATCTACAAACGTGCATGTGATAACTAAAAACACAATTATTGTCACTCGAAGTTGACGAGAGATCAAGTTTTGATTGAATTATATGTTTACTAAGATTATTATCATCAATTTCATTATCATCATATACCCCATGTGAGAAAACAAGAAATTTTACGAAAAAAAAGATTACCAGACGACGAGGAAGGCGTCAGGACGTCTATGAAGAAAACCAATTCAGTTCGAATTCGAAAATGTTTTGATTATGAATGCAAGCCAGGGGTAGGTAGGTACTGCGGAAAGCTCGTAAGATTTCGCCCGGAAGCCGGGGGTCGAAATTGTTGGAAAACTTTGCGAAATGTTCCTATTCCGAAAAAAAGAAAAGAAAAAAAAAATGGCCGGAGCGAGAGAAGAGTAAAAAAAAAAAAAAAAAAAGAAAACGAAAAAAGAAGAATTTCTAAAGTCTCTTCGCTGAAAACGAGTTGCGCATAGCTGATGTTCCTTGGCTCTGCCCCAGCTGCTGGATGGATGGTATATATAAGGTTGGTATATTACGCGAAGAAGGCGAACCAAAAGATTTTCTCGCAAAATTTTTCCGAGCTTAACTATGTAGACATCCGGGGGATGTTCGATCGCATCTGCTCCCGCAATTTCCTTCTCTTTTTATCTTTCTCTCTCTCTCTCTCTCTCTATTTCTTTCCGCTTTTCACCTTACGTTTCGTTTATATACGTGAGAAGGAACGTAAATAAAATGAAATTTAAAAAAAAAAAAGAAAAAAAAAAGAAGTTTGGAGGGATATTCGTTGGTCGTGAAACGTGATTATTTCATTCCCGCATTTTTGTCACGTGCACAATTCATGTATTATACGATTCGTGAGTATAATAGTCAAAGTTTTTGGAGGTTTTGTATAAAAGTAGGTACGGTTAATGGCTTATAACCTGTGATAGAGAAGTTTGAATTTTCAACCTTTTTTGAATTTTAAGTTTTGTCATTTTCATTCTTGACTCGTGGTTATACCCTATACGACAAACCATCTTCATATACTCAGAGAGGATTTACCAGAATATATATATATACACGTATATAGCTGCGGTGGTAAGTTTGCTGGTTAGATGAGGTCCCCCCATTCCTCCTCATTCATGCTAAAATCACCTTGGCTTTCCGGGAGCAGCTACCGTCATGCCGCTAAGGAACTATACACCTAAACCATCACGTACCTCTACGTATACCTATATAGTTAGACACAGTCTGCAGTCATATCGTACTTTGCACCGGGATGGAAAGATGGCTGGCTGGGTGGCTGGCTTCTATATCTTGGCTCGGATCCCAAGATGCCAAATTAGTCTCTAGAGTATTTTTGATGCATTCGCCCTATGCCCCGTAAGAAAAAGGAAAGCCACATTCGTCTACTATTCAGCTATGCTGGTCTCTTGGGGCAAAAACAGGACCAAAGCAACCTGGTAGCTGCAGATATTATAGAAACCCCTTTTTTACCCTCGTTTTAACTCCGAGTATCCTGAGCATGTTGGTACATGTGCATGTAGAGGGTGAAGGTGCCATTTTTTTGAAAAAAATGTCATTTGAATTGTAATGATGAGCTTAGTTGAGCGTAGAAAAGAATTTAATCGACTGCCAACCCTGTCAGTACAGAATTTGTGAGGAGGCTTTTTTTCATTTGCTCAAATGTAGCAATTTGAGGTTATGATAGGTATCGAGGTGATAAAAAATGGCAAATTTAGTTCCTGCAGTTGTCGCCTATATTTTCTCGATTCTGTATTTCTATATCCTAGAAACATGGATATAGGTAGAGATACGTGAGGAAAGAACGAAAAACGAAAAATGAAATGCAGAGAGGTACATACATACGTATATGTATTTATGTTACATGACAAAGATTTTCCGCGTCATTCTTCGAAATTGAACTTTTGTTGTTCCGTATCCTTACCACGCGCCGTCTATATTTTCCCTCTCTGTATACCTATCTTTCGCTGCCTAGCTATCCTGTTATTTTATTTCATCTCTAGCGTGGCAATATATATCTAGTCTGATACCAGCACGGAGTCAGCCGGATGTTCGCTAGTCGCGCGCAAGCCCAACTTTCGCAATTTTTGTCTCGCGGATAATAGGGATCCACCTGGCTGTGTATTATGTATGGCTTGGCTTGGCTTGACTTGACTTGGTTTGGCTCGGTATGGTACGGGTTGGTAAATAGACCTGCATGTACATAAATAGGGGTCCATATGTACGACCATGTACACATACACATATATACAATATAAAATATACGTATAGCTGTATAGGTGCAGTCTATAGCTTGCCGTAACACGAAGCTCACCAAGCGAATTTCTTTACTCTCGCTAAATTTGGTAAATGCCACGCGGTCAATGTTGCAGATGTTAAATTTATGGTCGAAAAAGCGGGTTATCCGCTGGACCAAACTTGAAAAATAACAAACAAAATTACACGAGTTGTACTTTTGCCGCCCAACCCTCGCTCAGTTTGGTATATAGGTATATAGCTATATAGGTATATCGTCAATGGGTTTGGATTCGCGACCCAACCGCCAGATCGGTTTTTACTTTTTTTTTTCAATCTAAATCACATTCTTGTAAAAGTACAAATCGTCATGCGATTCGCCAGGATTTTAGCGACAATTAGACATTCTTGATCAACCAACGACCGAAGGAGTAGTGGAGAAGACAGAAAATTTTTGGAAAATCGCCAATTTTTTATTAGATATAAGGTCAGTGTACCAATTACTGACCCGTTTAGTCCCAATTATTGACCCTAATGTTTTCCTGAATTTTAAATCGGCAATAAAAATTCTGAATGTCTCCGTTGTACAAATTAGTTGCTAGAGATTCGGAGAATACGAATTGATTTTTTTTTTTTTTTTTTCATAATTTCACAACTCACGGATAAAAAGAAATCATCGAAAATGGTTAATAATTGGGACAGGGTCAGTAACTGGTAGACTTATACCCTATAAGATTCGCGAATTGAAAATAAGAGGAATAACAACGAAAATACGATTCCAAAATTTGGGTAATTTTTTACTAGAACTCTTTCTGATTTTATCGACTGGAAAAAAATCTTCTTGACTTTCCTGAATACCCTGAACTTGCGTATAAATTGATATAACTGTGAAAACTACACACACTGCATGCTGCGAGACGTGAGTCCTGATCCTTGGGGTTCCAACCCACCGAAAGTCGTCTGGAAGTGATTCTGTCGTGGGTAGATACATTTTTACATATCTATATGCCCGCTTGCGAATACGTGTATTTGCACTTAGCGAGCTCGTTACAATTTCGATGTATCGCGGGCGAAGTGCCACTTTCAAAGTGAACAGGATATGGGGTTCGGCTTATACGGATATCAATGACATCAGCTATAATAGCTAGCTTTCGAGACTGGATCGAGTATGGGTCTTATTATTCTCGAATCGAAATATCATGCGTCGTTTTCCCTATAGTATCGACGTGATTGGTTTTACTCATGACAAATTATCTTCTTACCTTAAACACACGTGGCCCCCGTTAATCGGTACGTTGATTCATGATGGCCTTCGGAGTTTCACGGATTGAATAACTACGACAATTCTTAACTTTTTCAACCTTGAGAATAAACTCGCGGATAGTCCTTGAGGATCTAAGGACTGACCTCGACTAGTTTGGCTCCTGCCGGATTTCTGGAGCTGATTTTTTTTTTTTTTTTTCTTCTTCTCTCTACTTTGCTTTTCTCACCTGCCCAGGTTTCGTGGTTTCCTTTACTCTTTCTCAAACCATTTCCTATTTGCTGGGACGATAGCGGTAAAACTACCCCTTTCCTTCCTTCTTACCTTCCTTCCTTCCTCAAACTCCGTGGCAGAAGAAGAAGAAAAAAAAACCCTTTTTTTTTAATGTCTTGAAAGGTCCTGCGGAATGTCCCTCAGACGATTCTTTCACGTTTCGAGCATTTAAATCGCTTTATGACACCGCTGGGTACTCTTAAGCCTTTTTTTTTTCGCATGTTTTATTATACCAAGGTGCGCCGGGTCCCGCGAACGAGTACGACTTCAGGTAAACATAATTACCGAAGGACGAACTTCATGGACGTCTCAGGTTTTAGGAAAGGGTTATAAAAAGGGGTTATATGGCGAGGAGGTATACAGGACACCGAATAACTTGACCGTTTGACAGTTTTTTTTTTTTTTTTTTTTTTTCTTTCCCTCTACTTGTCTGTCTTTTTTTTTCTACCTTTTTCTTCTAGTCATTTTCCTTATTCCAACGAAAATAGCCTCGCTCGCCAGAGTCATAGCTCGACGCTTCTGTGGCAAGTAGCATCATCGGATATCTGTGAGTAAAACAGCTCTTGCAAATATTACCAACCTAGACCCGGTATCTATCTACAAGTTTTTTCACGTATACAATCATTTCTTACGTTCTTTTCATTTTCCCGGGTAAAACGTGACCCGGGTTTCAGCTTTTGGGGATATTTTCTTGTAAACAACTATGGGCGCACATCTGGATTCCTGCGTTTGCCATCCTTCCTTGCTTAGGAGAAAAAAAAATGGAAATAATCAAAGGTGGTCTCGTGAGTGAGTAAACAAGAAATATCAATTTGTTGTTCGGAGGACTTTGCGTTTCTTTTTTTGTAAATCCTGCGAGCCATACGGCGTATGGAATATATTTCAGGTTGTGCACGTATAACCTGGCATGCCAATAACAAGTGGATCGAGCCGCAGCGACAGTTGGGCCAATTTTTGTGAAATGCAAATATCATCTACCCACCCTGTTAGTCTGGTATTCTCGGGGCTGGACAGACTCCGTGTTCTCCAATTTGCATATCTTTACCAAATTACCGGTTTATCCAGAAGCCTGCAACTCTGACTAAACCGCGCGTATACATTTGAATTGATCGCTACGACTCGCTACGGAAATTGGACGTCCTGTTGGACCGTGTCCTGCAAGCATTTCGCAAACCTGCACTGCAGGGATCAATTCGGATATCATAAAAAATCTTGAAGATGGTACGAAACTTTTTTACTTCTTCACTCATCACACTGTATGAACATAATCCCCGAATTGTGAACAAGATTTCATCCCTTAACGATATCTTTCACCCTCTATCTCGATTACTCTTTGATGATTTTATGGCCCAATCGTCCGGATAAACTAAAAATCTCGATTATCATTTCCCTGCATAACTAAGCCAGTTTGAAGCATACAATTTCTAGTGCTCGATTTGGAAGATCATGAACAGAAAAGGCACCAAAGTATTTCTAATTCATTTCACCTGCTAAGGGGTGGAAATCGGGGAAAATGAACAAACGTCCTGATGATCTGAATATCAAATCTAAACTTATTGGGCTGATTGGTCAAGCTGGTATATCTTTCGTCCAGCATCATACTTGCAATGGAGAATGTGCTGAGCGAAAGGACGAAGGATATAGGGAGGAGTGTTTGGTGTTACAGTCAAGATCCTGACCTTGGGGGATGAAATGCATCAGAATGCAGCTTCGGCGTTACCATGGTAACGAAAATGCGGCCATGATGATATCGTCTACTCCGAATAGGGACCAGTGCGCGCGCATCTGTTCAATACTGGCTCCAGGGCACTACAACTCTGTATATGATCCAGCCTACCTCTTCTCAGGATGGTATGGCGTGGCGAGGTGAAACCCAGCCACCTTCATTTCACCGGGTGCAGAAATTCCACCAGGAAAACTAACCCTTGGGTATAACGGGGTGGTGGTGCAGGATAGAATGCATTTTATTTCAACCCCCTTTCATCTCTACACCCTAGACGACCTAGGGGCTTTCTGAACACGTACCAAGCTAGTACGACTCTCACATGCACCGACTTAGAAATGGCTGATTATTTCTCGTTCAACTGTATACATCTCGACGTTGAAATGCACCTCGGTTTTATACACCTGCTACTCTCGAGCTACAAAAATTTCCAGATTATTCACGTGAGCTTGTGCTGGTTCAGGAGTTAGAGAATGGAATTAAAAAGTCGTGAAAACATGACTGGATTCTATATATTCCATTTTACCTATACTATGGACTAGATGAAACGAAAAAAAAAAAGAAAATAACGAAATAAAAATAAATAAATACATAGCGAACGAATGTATTATATATAGAGAGAGAGAGAGAGAGGAAAAACGAAAATGTCGCAAACTACCCTCCATTTCCTTGGAAAGGAGCTGGCGTATGTGTTTCGAGTATAGTATGCAGGGATGAAACGAGGTGGAAAGAGGAAACGAAGAGGAGCTGTCTAGGTATCTCAAACCCTGTGCAGGGAACCTCGGGGAACACCCGGGAGGGTAATTACCCTTTCCCTATATCTCTGGAGCCGGTGCCCCGTGTAGAAAATGTCCTTTTTTTTTGCCTCTTTCTGTTTTCAACAGACTCCGAGTACTACATATATTCCGCTTTTCAAGCTCCATCATACCAGCTAGGGGATGATTCCATTTTTCAAGACTATATAGTGAAAGATGAGAAAAGTTTTTAATGCAATCGCGATAAGAACCTACCGATTTCAAATCCTTCCCTGCATGTTATATACTCGGTGGTTCTATATCTACCTTATTAACCTAACCACAATTTACCGCATACATATGTACGCTTCACTGACAATGAGTAAGTAGGTACAGCTACGTGTAATATCCATGCATTACCAAATGGTTAGCCATATCATACAGCAGTAACTTCTGTCGTATATATTAAGTATGAGGAAATTTGACCTAAAGATACGCGATTATTTTGAGCTCAACTATAGACGCAATTATATGGTTTATTTTATAGTTTTTAAAACCAATGGTTTATCGCCTTTACCTAAACTATACAATTAATTTGTTTTAATCACGAATGTACAGTATATTTAACTACCTCTTCACACGATCGAAATTTGAACCGCATGCACGATGCTAACGCGCGGTCACGTGCATGTTTTCAGACTATTTGTCTCATCCAGTGGATAAATACACGTCAGTATTACGAAATTTTAGATATATCCTACTTGGGAAAGCTCTTCAAGAAATCTAGGATACCAAACTTTCGTATACCGAGACAAGCTGATATCCCAGACGGCATGTCTCAGGCACGCACAAGGGGTTCGACACAACGAAACTGGGATGAGTTTTTTTCCATCGCACATTCCTATCATCCTTTTTTTTTTCCTCTCATTTTTTTTTTTTTTTTTTTCTATCCTTCGGATCGTCCGACAACACTTTTGACATCCGACCTCCGAGATTGAACCATCCTTCGTATTGGTGCGAGATGAATCCAGAGCTGGATCGGTGGGAAAATCGATGTATATATATATATATAGGGTAAATAATTTCTAAATTATTATTTGCTCAGTGTATATATATATATATATATATATATAATATATAATATATATATATATATATATATTTGTATACCATATCAACTCGTCGTCCTGACATATGACACGACGTTGGGCGTTTGTCTATCACCCGTATAGACTACACTTGACACATTTAAGCTCTGTTTGTATGACGCTTGCGAGCTTTGGCCTCGTAAATTTTCCCTTTCGTTCTCTGGCGTATAGGTACCCAGGTATATGTATGTACTTACTATACGGTCTCCTTTATTTCCTCTGCATAAATCACCCGCACACTTTACTTCACATCATGGCTAAAATCATGGTCTTTCAATTACCCACTGTAGATTTATTTAGTTTATTTTTTATACTTTCTTCTATTCTATACCCTCGGGAAAAGGGCGGGCGGTTGTTGTAAATTCACCTTACACTTCAGGGTGGATCAGTTCATGAGAATATTAAAGAACAAAAAAAAGAAGAAGAGAAGAAAAAAAAATACAACTACACTTCAATTCAAACTTTTTCCTTCACGAGAATATATTTGGTAATTTTTATGAAGCAATAGACTTTAGCCGCACCCTTCTAAAAAAAAAAAAAAGTCTTAAAATCTCTTCGTGAAGTTCGTGGTTTTGAGATTACTTTGCTTAGATTTTTTTCACGAAGGAAAAAAAATTACTTCTGTCATTCATTGAAATACTTGCAATTCATTCAGGTGAAATATTATTCAACGTCAACTAGAGTACCAATAATAATAAAATTAATAATAATAATAATAATAATAATAATAATAATAATAATAATAATAATAATAATAATAATAATAATAATAATAATAATATGACAAGTAGGGTCGAGTGCTGAGCTGTGTGCTTGTTGAAGGTGTCGTATATAGGCACTAATGGTAACAGCCCTTTACCCGGAAGATTAGCTCTGCGTCATTCACCCTATAATAATATAACACGCGATTAGACCGCGAGGTCCTACAGTATTTACTTAATCACGTAGACTAATGTTCGAATTACCTACTGGCTACTAGAATGTTATAGAAATACTCCGGCCAATTATCGACGGAATTTAACAAACAATTTTAACGATCATGTATAAAGTTTACTCGAGATTACGACTATAATTGATTAATACCAACAGCTGTACATATTATACATTTGGGGTGAATGCAATTGAAAAATGATCTCTGATGAAAAATCATTCCAGAAATTGATTGACGATTGTTTAATCATGATGGGTGTACCTGATATTTAATAAATATACTAATTGTTAATTTTATGTTGAGGCAATAATTACAATCGAGGGAAATATGTATATTGAAGTAATTTCTCAAGTTATTGGCGACAAGTTGCAGTGATAAAACGTGTTGAAAATATTCGTAGATATTACCTATGTATATATTTCTACGAAGTGGCAGGGTCTGAAATTATACAAATTAACCGTGGAATAAATTGACGGGGTGGGGGGGGGGGGGGGGGAGGTTAGGGGGTGAATTATACTGTTACGTGAGTGCAACGGAAGCTGTAGTGGTAGCAGCGGCGGACCGTAACGCGTCCGTGTAAATTGCTCAGGTTTAGGGCAGGGAAAAGGCCAATCAAGCACTAATTAGCCGAGCCGCGGGCTCATGGCTAGAATTTGCCAACCCGACCGCCGTACTTAAACATATACCTGTGAGCTGCGGGCAACGCGCTGGCTGAAAACGTTAATAAGTATATATGTATAATATATATATATATATATATTATATATATATATTACATACGTATATATATGTATATTACAGCCATAGCCTGCTTCGGGGCTTAATCCTCTTCTTCCCCTTTTTCCTTTTCCCTTTTCCCTTTTCCTCTTTCTATATATATATATATAAATATATATATTCGTACCTTTGCAGTAGGTACATAAAGTCTAGTGGAAAACTTAGCAAATTGGTTGGTAATCGTTGTGCTATTTATTCGCATATAATTTTGCGGTTTGAGAGGGTGAGAGATAGAAATAGGTTTTACAAGCCGTCCTGTAGGTAAATTATCTGAACCTTTCGTAGAAACTTGAGTAGGTTGATGGGTTGATCTGACTAATCCATTTTCTCAGTTTCATTCCCGGTCTAAGAGACTTCAATTAAATTTTCTTCAACCAAACGAAATTGCAGTCTAACTATAAAAAGCCTTCTGCTATTTGGAGGTGCCGAAATTTTAACTCAAAATATTAAACCTTGTTGAAAATTCACTCCTTGTTTGCTGCGGTCGTGAGTTAAGTTAGAAACTCGAAAGTTTACTGTATCCATTAGACCAACTCGCTTATATCGTATTTCAAATTTATCTACCAGTTTTTGCTCAAATCATTGTAGAAAATCTAAATGAGCGAATTGTTTTTCTTCAGATAATAAATTTCCCATCACTTGAAATGTGTCTCGAACTACAAAAAGAAAGCTCTTCGTTTCATATACCGAAGACTATTTTTTAGTTCGCAGTTTTTCGCACTCAGGCATACGATATGAACTGTATGGGTTCGTAATTTATTTTTTGAGACTCCCACGGGATTCGAGCACATCCCGTTTTTTTCTGTCATGGAAATATTTCCCATGTACGTGTATAGACTTTGTTCACATAAATGAACAGGTAGGTGAGATTTTTATCCTTGTATAGGTGAAGGTACTGGAATTCGAAGAGTATGACACGAAGGACTATAAGGGTGGAGGGTGAAACACTGCGAATGGATTTAATAGAAAAGTTTTTTCATCTTTTCTGTTTTGAGAGGCATATTTATACGCTACGTTACACCAACCCATTGACAAAAGTTTCCTCTTACAATGGAGTAGATATAGGCACTGTATAAACCAGTGTGTATATTCTTTATACCTCCTAAAAATCTGGTTATTCAAGAAAAAGGCGCCAGGTGTTGGTATATTTCTACGTATAAATTTACATGGGGAGTTGAAAATCGCGTCATTTCTTTGGAGGCAATTTGCTCGTAGGAAGCAAAGCTCACTGCAAATTTCATAACCGTATTTCATACAGGAATACAGAAGTCTGACGTTTAAAAATTGGATGATAAAGAAAATAGTCTGAATGAATGAATTTCTGACAGCTACGTAACTCGCTGTTTGAACTCCTCAAGGATAAATTCTTCTCATATCACGTGCTACAATAAATTATTACAAGCATTTTCGTATACAAATCTTGGTGAACATACGATCTACATGTGCTTAATTACGTCACGGTATCTAAGCAAGATTTTAACGACCATGTGCTAGATCAGAGTACGGGTATTAATTTTTGGGCGTGATTCATGGCACTTGAATGATTGAGTATACGAAGATGGTTGGTTGCCTATAAGTACTATGTCAATATTTAGGTATTATAGTTAGATCCAGGACTTCCAATCACAGCTTAGAGATATCCCAGCTTATCTTACGCCTTGGCCACTTCAAAGATGATCATTTTCCGTAAGAGTATAAGTTTAGAAATATTTCACCCACTGCAACAGGAAAGATGAGTTAAAATCAGGGGTGCGAAAGATTAATGCTTGTAAATAAACATTTCAAGCTTTTTTATTCATCCAATGAAAATATTTGTTCGAATAATCACGCCGCAGGGTATCTCACATCAAATTCAATACCGCGGTGCGCAGGCACTTGAAATTTTTTGCTAATTAATGGCCGCTGATGTAAGAGTTTCATTTATTTGTCGTATCGATGAATATATTATTATACAGCATTTCCTCTGGAGTTTATAAGGAAAAAATTGAGAAATAGTCTGGATTAGAAGGAGGAATAAAAATTGTCATATATCACAAAAATTCTCATCCGGGTTTTCAGCGATTAGTCATTTTTGTTCAGATTATTTTTATCGCCTCGAAAGCAGACGAAGCTACACTGACGAATCTAGTCATTTTGATTACGAAAGCGGTTCGTGTTATCCGACAGACATTTCAAAGCGATAACGACCCAACTGCCACTCAACACGTTGCAAAAGAGGAATAAAAAACAGAATCGAAAAAACCGAATCAATAAGCTCATTCAATTCCTCCGAAGCAAACTGAGTTTATTTTCCGCGAACTTTACCTACTCCGAAAATCTTAACATGCCTAACCATACATACAAACATACCTATATATGTCAATCATCGTTGTAATTATTTAACAAAAATTCGCACGTCGTCAAAATCTCATAGCATAACGAAAAAAAAAGCACCGGAAATTTTCAGCCCAGATGGATTTTCTCTTTTAAGCGAATAGATCAGCAGTTATACATTTCTCAATTAAGTTGGTGCAGATCGAAGTGGCGAAAAAAATTTCGCTCAAATATTCGCGGCCAGTCGTAAGCGAAGATAACGTTTCAATTTTTTTGGGTAAATATTTCGATATTTTAGTATTATAAACCATACAAAAAAGAACGATCGCACGTGCGGTCGAAAAATTCTAAATATATATACATAATAACGCATTATACATATATCTGTGATTTATTTCTGATTATCATGGTGGCGGAAACGCCCATAGTTGAAACAATCCTTCGTGGTAAAGGGTGCGAGACTTTGGGTGGACCCTTCAGGAAGTCAGGACCTTGCCGTGTTGCCAAGGGATTTCTAATTTCGACCTCGCCCTACGCAGGAATTGTGAACAAAGACGAATATAGGGGGGGGGGGGGGAGGGGGGGGATCAGAGACCGAATGGGTAAACCTGCATCCCAAATCCCCCAGTCTCAACGTCTCGCCGTCCCGACGGTATAATTAGGCTACCCGACGCCGACCGCCATCGCAGCTCGTGTTATTGAGGACGTCGGCCTTTGCCTCAGGGAGTTGCGCCATCGCCGAAAATTCCTACGGCTTCAGAAAAAAAAGAAAAAAAAATTTCAAACAAACAGTCGATTGAGAAAATCGAAGAATTGGTATTATTGAGCTTTTAGCTCAAGCTTTGAGGTAAATCTCGCTAATTTGCAATTCGCTATCGCTAACAGTTCGTTGCACTTTGATCGTTAGATTTTTTTTTTTTTTTTTTTTGTCTAGCTTCAGAGTTCAAGATGAACTGTGTCGAGTACAGTAGGTAGATGGCGTGCACCAGAGATTGGAATAATCGAATAACAGAACAGAACTGGAGCAAGTAGTTCCACTCGTGTATTTTGGTTCGCTCGTACATAGATATAGGTCTAGGTAGGTAGGTACTACTGAGAAAGCTCGTGACTCGAAGCAACGTTCGAGGAAGAACCTTAAATCAATTTCATAGCTTCCGGAATATATCTGAATGAAAATTGATTCCCTACCACCGGCAATATATTATTTCACGGTTAAATCGTTCTCGGGGCTTCGATCCTTTGGCTCAATTTATTCAGGAATCGAAGATTTTTCGGTCTACCTGTGCACAGTATACAGAATTTCCTTATAGATTTTCTACTCCGAAAATTATACTCCCTGACTGAACCGAACCATCGCGACTCCGGGACTCGAACTAAATTTGGGAAACGATTTTTTAAGGAAGGACGAAGTGCGTCTGAAGGCCGAATAGGACGACACAGGACCTGCGGGGTGTCTAACCCTTTAATGGTCACGCACCATGTTATATACCTGTACGTCAGTATAACCAGTCGATCCTTTTCAACCCTTTCCCATATTTTCCTTTTTTTTTTTTCCTTTTCCACTCTTCTCCTTCTTTATACTATACAGTCTGCAGGATTTGTGGCAAGGACAAACTTCCGAAAAATGTGATTCACCTCGCGGTCATCTTACTACACCCCATGACCTCCGAATTCTTTGCGGTGATTGGCTTTCGTTATGGGGTTCCATTCATTTTTCTTGAATTTTTTACCTTCGATCAATTTTTTTTTTTTTTTTCAGTAAAAAAACAAGATTTCTTCCTTAGAAATTCGTCAATATGGCGGAAGGGTGGATTCTCCTAGCTTTGAGGGTATAATAAGCGAGTATAAACGTCGCTGTTTAGCTCGACCCGCAGAAGATCACAATTTGCATATGCAATTTTAACGAATACCTTATATTATAGTGGAGTGAGCGACGTGTCCCTTACACGGAGAAACATGTTTAGGTTAGGTTAGGCAAGCAAACCACCACACGTTATACATGTATATATATGTATACGAAACCGTTCTTCGTCACGTGCGCAAGTTTGGTGTGTAGAAAAGCGAGCACAACCCCCAAGCGACCGTAAAGCCTCGCTTAAACGATCGTAAAACCGACGGGACCTACAGGCCAAGCTTTAACCCTTTGCGTCTTGCCCGTAAGTCTTGCGGTCTCTTTGTATGTATGTCTGTCCATCTTACTGACTGACTGTCTGTCTGTCTGTCTGCAGTTACTGTCAGAATAAACCGAGTCTTACACGTTACTATTTGCTACCAAGAACCGAAATGTTCATCCCAATCGGATATGGAAAGGGTGAGAAAATTCCTCATCCCTATATATACCTTTCAATATCAAATCGAATGTTGAATTTTTAGGAACTGCAAATGCATTTTTATCACAGATATTCGGTCGAGGTATAAAAAGTTTCGATCATCGATTCCATCGTTTTTTTCGTGTTTTTTTTTTTCGCTTTCAACTTTTTCAAGGAATGGCGAATGGTTAGTTCTTTGTTGAGCCGGATATTTTGACCGCGTGTATGGTTATGTGGGCTGCTGGAAACCGGCTGTTCTCCTTTTTCTTTTCTTGTTTTTTTTTTTCTTCTTTTTTCATGTATCTGTCGAAAAAAAAAATTAACCCTTCAAACTTGCAGCCTGCGGCTTCTTTATGAGTTTAACTTCGGGGAATATTTATGAACGTTATAGGCGACTGGCAAGCCAGCCTGAAATGGCCTGGCGACGATGCCATGGTGCCTATACAAGTTCCTGGTCGAACTGGTAGCATGTCGTTTAGTCGGATGGCAAACGGCTTTAGAGATCAAGATACAAATTTTTGGAACTCGAACTCGATTCGACGATTAGTAAACATGGAATTCTTATTTGTCATTCAATGCTAGCCAGTGTACGGTATACGATCTGTAATAAATCCTGAGAAACGCTGTGAGGTTTGTATTTTTGAAAAAATGCGGTTCCAAATCTTTTTCCAGTTTTGGTTGTCTAATGTCTGATGATCAATTCGAAATTCCGTCATCTCGGAAAAATATATTTTTTTTTACAAAAGCTGTTCTGTCAATTGAACTTCTCGAAGTTTAATTCCGGTTGAAAAACATGAACCATGACGTGGGGAGGGTTTTTCGAAAAAAAAAAAAAAAAATGGAATATATTTCACAAATCCAACTTTTACCAGTCCTCTGGTAATTTGTACTTTATTTCTACCGAGCTGAAGAGAACGATAACTCGTGTAAGATAATTGTAGGTGATTATTTTCACAGTAATGAGTTACGATTCATGAATATGTATATACCTATATAATTAATCGATTATTTATATTCGAGCTGAAGAACGGACATTGACGTAGAGGGGAATGCGGATTCTTCTGGGCTATACGGGCATCATCATTATCATCACTTATATATACCCCAGGGTAAATATTAAACACACACGTGTAATTAGCCGAGGGACTATATATCGTAGGTATGAATATATGAACCGGGTTTCTTACCGTTCGTGGCCATTTTCTGCAGACGCTTGAAACATACTTTGCGAGTATGGAATGAAATAGTATGAAGTGGAGTCGAGTGGGTTAAGCCAGTCGCGTTCTCACGTTGGTTTCTAACCGCTGTTTGTTTAAATGACAACAAGTAAATATTTAAACAAGCTCGAGAGCGGTGAGAGTGAGTCGAACGTGACTTTTGAGACTGTGGGAGGCGCCTCGAAATACGCCATGACACGTTTTACCGAAACTTTCATACAAGTTATACCCGTGCAGCGGTATTATAGCAAGACGTTTATATTATATATTCTCTTGGAAGAAATATATCATACCTTCGTTTTAAAATGAGAAAAATAAAGCTGATCTTCTCCATCGGGTTTCACAGCCCGATGTATAGGTACTTCAATGCTCGCGATCAACGCCCAGATTCTTTCAGCTCCCGTAGGGACTTACGAACTACAAAAGCTCGAAAAGCTCTCGGGTAGGTACCGATATCTCGACTTTTAACATACACCCCACTATACAATGGGCACGTACCTTTTCAATTTATTTCTATTCCTTCATTTCGCTCAAAACCTGAAACCTGAAATCTACTTCCACCCACTCGATCAGGTACTGCGATGTTTATCAAAGTTTAAAAATAAAGCTCACCGCACCTTTTTTAAAAGCTCGATTTCCATTTATACTACCAAAGCTACACAGATATATACGTTCCACGTCTAAAAATTAATTTTCTTTTTTGCTCTGAGATTGAAAGTTTCTGAAATTTTCCTCGATTTTCGGTGACTGAAAGATAATTGTGGTTTCGATTGAGCGACTTTGCTTACTACGGTAAATCGTATAAGTTGACGGAGGTCAGTCTGTGTCGCGATATAAAATCATGAATGAATCATTGCGAATGTGCGAATCACTAGACACTATACTGTACCTATTACGGAAACTGGCATCTGTCTCCGTGCTTCATTCATCCACCTCACATGGTATACATATAGTCGTTGTAGTATGCTATACGCCTTTGAGAAGCGTAGGATGTATATAGGAGCGTGAGTCTCTTTAAGTAAAGCTAAACGTTCGCCTTTATGGATGCCAATAAACTTTTTTAGAGTGAATGAAACGAGGTAGTAGTAGCCGGCGGTTGGTCGTTCGGGTTACGCGATGTACGTAAAACACGAGTCCTTCACTTCACCGTTCACCATCACCTCCGGTTTACCACCCTTTCCTTCCTTCCTTCCTTCCTTCCTTCCATCAATCCTTCCATCCATCCTTCCTTCCTTCCTTTACACGTAACAAGCCAGTGGTTACGGTTACGGCAGTCATATATACGGTAGGTCAGTGTCAAGGTCAAAAACACCACTGGTGCGGTTACATAAAACTGTTACACATGTGTTGGTCTGTCACATGTACATACATACGTCAAAATTATATCAGCTAGCATTTTTGCCCACGCAAGTTCACGCCCACGTTCACGTTCATCAGATGGAACGCTCGTAGGTGCTGATGTAGGTACTACATAACTTCATTATCCCCGTACCACTGACCTTCTTGATTCCACATAAACCGGATATTTAGATCTAGATTGTTACGCTTTCATTATCGCTATGGTCCCGCTGTTTGTTCACTCGACGTTCACGATTACCCAGAACATACTAAAGTACAAGTTCATCCTGGGGACCATTACTTCAGGGTTGAACAAAATGACTACACCACAGTAGAAATCCATTAATTTTTTTTTTTTTTTTCTTTAAATCGAAAAACACCTGCTCTGTGAATTCAGGCACGCTGTTCTGCCGGTTCAACTTCTCTAGATGAAAGATTCTTTGGAATACCAATGTGCCGTCAGGAATTGAGGCGTTGATCAAGGTAATTAGATTCGAATAATTGTGAACAGAAGATATGACAGGTGGAATTTTCTAATTTTCTGCACACAATCTATGACGGTCTGTTTTCCAGAGAATTTTCCACCTTGATGTGTGTTTTGGAATGAGATAATCATGACAATGTGCCCTATTAACGCGATATGGTATAAGTCGCTTTGAACCTAACCTAGCTAACATAACAGAACACGAGTTTTACTGGAATCCTATCAGTTTTTTTTTGATAAAGTGACATAGTCAGCCAGTTTCTGCCAAAAAGGTGAACTCATTAGTCGAGGATTCGTTCGGATCGGTTGGTTTGTCGTCGAGAAATAACGATTCGCGTTTCCGAGGTGACGAAAATTGGTGATATAATGGAATATCGATTAGACTTCCATATCGCCTTAATGGATTTTTGACCTTTCGAAGTTTTAGTTGACAAGATGATGACGTAAGAGATGAGTAGGTCCACCCGGGGACCATGACCTGTCCCAATGTATAGGAGCAACGCGTGTAAAAGCAAGGCTATATAAACGACCGTTTACAGGCTCGTTACATTTTTATGAGCCCAACGGCACTGCTACCTACTCGTATACATAGTATATACATACATATACCCTATTATGTGTATAGGTGAATTATACGCAGGTGTATATATGGATATTCGAGTGTATGTATAGGAATGTGCAACGGTAGGTGGTATAGGTGCCAGTAAATATGTATGTATAGGTAAACGTTATGTATTATGGCCTGTATATACTTATATACCTATGTCAGTTTAACCGCTGACTACAACTATACCTACACACTGGGCTATCAAGAGTGTCGTAAACCACGATTCTGCCCCCCTCTTTCTTTCTTTCTTTCTTTCTTTCTTTCTCCATTTATTTCTTTATTTCTATCTTTTTCTCTGTTCTCAAGGTCTCATAGTGAGTATATGTCAGTCTACGTCCTATACTCGCGGACAGTTATAACGCAGTCAACTCGTAAGCCTCGAACGCGATACTTCCGGTATGTTGGTAAGCATGTTACGTTACGTTAAGTTACGTTACGTTACGTTACCTCGCACTTTACCACGCGGTTCTTATGGTCCACTTAAATTACGTCATTTTATTAGCGCTTCGATCATAAAATCTTTTACGAGTCGATTCCTACACACCGTGTGATGTGTCTGTAGCTCCAACCTTTTCCCGAGCAAGCATCATCTTATTTCAATCCATTGACCGTCTAAGAACCGGATGATGGTCCGGATATCGAGACCGAACTTTCGTCCGTTATTTTTATCCTATTTTCGCAGGATTTCAACCATTCGGATTTTTGCCAATTTCGTTTTCTTTTTCAAGATTCAAACTCGTGCGCTAGCATGCAAACATTCGATAACCAAAATTCGGACCTTCGAACGTCTCCTGACCCTTAATTTAATCATATGCCATTTTCAGTAGCACATACGATCGATGGTCAGACAAATAAATATTAAATTCAATTCGATTCTGGTAATTTTCATTCCTGAATCTTTTCATCTAACTATATAATATTGAAACCTGCAGCTTTCTATATTCGTACGACTTTTACCTCGAATTCATAAAAATGTAAATTAACAAATAAATTGCACAATTATGTGAAATGAGAGAAAAAAAAAAAAAATTGATTCCTTTCCTATTTCGCTTTTCTCAATCTGTCGATTCCTATACCTCGAGCTACGCTTCAGCTGTATATCTGAGCGAGGGTCGAAGTATGGCGAGATGGTAGTGGTAAGGAAAAAGTGGGCGTGTCTCGACCCATAGCTGGTTGGAGGTTCGAGCCCCTCCTCAGCGACGGAATTGGTTGAACCGGTGCCATGGCTGACGGCATTATGCAAACTATGCTAGGAATTCGTAATGGCCGCGTTAAGTTCGTCCAATCAGAACACCGCTCGAGTCAGCCATGCTTGTATCGATTTCCAGATCCATCTAGCGGCCGAGTTTGGAAACTTGAGACTCTCACGTTCGTCGCTAGATGTCACGGCGGTCTAGAGCCGATCGCGTCCCCTTAAGGACTTAAGAAAATATAAGTAAATTACTATCAGCTCGGTTAGCGAGCTGCAGCAGCGTTACGGACGCTTTAAGACTCGCTCCGCTTCGGTTCACGCGTTCTTTGGGTATATAATTACTTCCGCGGGTTTATACATATAAACCCGATTGCGGCGCGGTTTTAATCCAAAGGTATAAAATATTTTAGGTAACGATAAGAAATATCGCCGGTATATTTTACATCGAGGCTGAATATAAGAAGAGGAGAAGCAGGTGATGGTGAAATCTTCCGCGGAATGCATGATGGCGGATTATCTCATCCTCTCGTTCTCTGCTTATCTGCGTCTTTCTTCAACGCTATTCTTCATCTTTTTCTCTTGTTTTTTTCTCTGTTTTTCTCTTCCTCCCTGCACCAGACAGGCCCAACAATCCCTCGGAAACAAAACCACTGAGTCTTCTGTACTTTGACCTACGAAACGTTGGCTCCGGCGTATTATTAGGATTTTTTCAACATTCATTTACGCTTTCGTGCAGTTTAGACATTTTTTTTTTTCATTCAAAAAGCCGATCTTTGATGCCGAAGATTCTAATCATTCCAAAGCTATGAACATCCTATATGTTCGGTTCTCAAAATCAAATAGAATCATCAAACTTGCGTGGTCCAATTTGCCAGACTTTGCCTACGTCACGTGAGTAAGTTCAGATTTTGAGAATCTTACCCCGTTTATTTTCTGAGGCGTGAATTTATCAGTCTGAACCTATCCGTATATGAACGACGAGTGTATGGTACAAAGGGTGTTGAACCGTTGATAATTTAAAACATATATTATATGTATGTAATAATATATGATAAGATGTGAGCAGAGAGGCAGACGGAGGAGATTCAATACAATAAAGAATTTAATACCCTCGTTAAATGACGTTGTCATCGTTTTTCTTACAGTATATTTGACGTGTTGATAGTTCTGACAGACGTACGTCACGTGACACATGGCTGCAGATACTGACCTGGGTCAAGACTCTCCACGTTGGCAATAGCCTACTATATATTATACGCTATAGTCTCATCGTCTGTGCCTCTGCAATTCACCAACAGAAATTCAGCCTCGTGATACTTACCATTTTTTCAAAAATCATGTAACTAGGAAATCAACATGTTTCAATTGCAGTATAGTAATATTTTTTTTCCTTATTCATGGAATGAGGTGTGAGGAAAGTTGATAAAAGTCTTTATTGAACAGATAATTATTTTACAAGATTGGTAATGAGCTTCACAGCTCACCCTACAACGAATACTTGAGCAATCGTACTAGAGTATCTGGACATGGTTATTTATTTATTTCTTTTTTTTTTCTTTTACCTACAACCAAGTATATAAGATACGATCTTACAGCTTGCTTTGTGCTTTTGCCGCAGCTAGAATGGGAAAGGTTGTTATAATATTGTAATAACCTACGTTGTGCCAGACACGGACGCGTCCGCACAGTCATCGTACTATTATTGTTTTTAAATTGATAATTATTGTTCAAGATATTATTGCTCGAGAGTCACGGTACACGGGCATGTCGTGCGTGCCTAGAACAAGCGAAATATACTAAATACTAACTGGCGTTATGTACCGAAGCTAATGTTGTAAATCCAAGTAATATGTTAATAGTTGACAAGGACGAAGCGGCGAGAATATACGTCGCAGTAACCAAAAACCTTGTTTTTTAATAGAAAACCTTGGCAAACGATAGATTTGCGGATATCGAATAGTTATTATGCCTTTTGCGCAGTGCAACTAGAAAGGTATTTTCATCAAATGCAAAAATATGTATAAGCCGATCAAAGGATTTGCAGATTTTATTCTTCGCTTGTAGGTATAGTAGAATAAGGGGCTGCAGTTCTTGAACCTGAGTTAAATGACGTGATGTTTTTTTTTTTTTTTTTTTTTACCACGCGCGCCTTATCCCTTCTTAGCATTTGCCAATTTTACGAAATGTTCTTCTTCAGCCGAACCTGAACAGAATGTATTTAATCGTCCATAAAGATAAATGTTTACTGCTCGGTGCGCCGTTCTTTATAATACTGTATAATCAGATTCGTTCCGTAGGTACTTTATTTTCCACATTCAAGGTATCTTCTTATCTTCTTCTCTCACTCGCCTATATACTTCTCCATGCAAGTTGGGATCTCGTTTCAAATTATTACCAAAATATCAACCAATAATACCTTCATACGACTTCAGGGTTTGCGCAGGTGCGTTTTGCGCACGGACGATCCTCGAGAATCTGTAAACTGCGGATTCGAATTCTTATTTTATTTAATAAACTGCTAATTGTATGCTATTCGTTCTGTCGTTTTATATGCCTTTCCCGCAATTATTAGTCGATTTAATTGCACATGTTAAGTTTTTTCGGTAAAAACCTGCAGCCCCTTTGGAGGTATTTGATGGCACCAACTTCTTCAGCCTTCCCAGGGCGAATATGAAAAGTACGTTGATGATTTCACACGTAGAAACTGAGATTGGTTCTATCACTTTCCACAGGGATAAGAAAATTTGCTTACAAGTTGCTAGGAAAATCGGAATTTTCCTATTTCTTGTCATAGAGAAATAACTGTCGTGTTGAGTCTAAGAAGTATTCACGAGTTAGCAGTTACTAAATTTGTCGAACGATCAGTTGTCCTCCCTCAAGAACCCAGCTGACAACGTTTTTCCGTTTATCTCCTCGTTTCTTTCGAGCCGCATAGTCTACGGGTCTACGAATGTATACAAGCCAAAGAATTTGCTGGTATGGTGGGATCGACGAACACCTGGAACAAGAAACAAAGAAAAAAAAAAAGAATGATGTAAATTTTTCTGGTCTTTTGACAATAAAAGCAAATTGCAGATTCGTTGATGGGATGCAAAAATAGATAGAATAATATGATCGAAAAGCGCTAATTTGGGTCTTGCGGTTATTCAGCTGTTCTACACCTGTTTCATGGCAGATTATTAAACTTAACGACTTGAAACCCCTTGTAGTAACAGCAGCGAATCCTAGCTGCAAACGCTGGTGGACAACGCGGCTTCACGGTTTTACGAGGCCGTAAAGACATCCAGTTAATACGTTAAACTGGCATAAATCAAACGCGTGCCTCCGTAAGGCATTTAACACTTACGTCAGCCACCCTTTTCTCATTCTCTCATCTCAAAATATCTTTTGGACTCAAATAAACGAGAACAGCTCTAACAAGCACCAGGTTACTGTTTCAACAGTTTTAAACTCGTCCAATTGAACTGATCGAACTTCAATCTGAATAAGAAAATCACTGATGCTAGTTCACGCATGAAACTGCAATGGACTTTTTAATTTATCTTCCTTTCCCTATCGTTTTTTGTATTCCAGTTCAATTAAATCAACTCCTGTATAAAGTGTTCAACGGAATTCCATGGTCGTTCATTGGAACGCATAGATTGCACTGCAAATTCTTTCATTTTTTATCCCGCATTTGACAGCTTCAAATCAGCGCTGATTACACTAAGGTATAATTAATTCCTCGCATGAGTGTTAAGCGTTATTTCTTGTCCGGCAATCATTGGTGCACTCATTCGAAACGGTATGTATAGATTACGACATCGAACCATGCCTTTCAAAGAACTGCCATGGCCACTTGCCTAGGTGTGGTTTATCCCACATACTGTTAGGAAATGCCTTGAAAGGCTGATGCACGATAGACTCAAGACCCCATACTGCTGATAAATGAATAAGTCATTATGCTCATCCACTAATCCCTGTAGGTACATCAGGTTTGATCATCCGACTATAAAATTGCAGTGTAATTTCATCAGGAATGACGAATCGTAAGTTGGAGTGTGTTCGTTTTACGATTGCACACTGCTTCGTCCGTTCCAACTTCGGAACACCTTGTGTGAGGATTTGCCAGAGGCGCCACACACGAGTGAATTGAATGAATTTTCGTCGTGCATGATAATCATGCGAGAGTTTCTCTCGCGAATATTAACTAACAGTAAGTTGAAGAACCAGCGGATGTGGCTTCTCGGTGGTCCTTCAAAAGCGGAAGAAGAGTTCAAGCAAATGAGGTGCACGATTAGCGAAAGAGACATAGAGAATCGACAAAAGACTTGTGTTTTGACGTTGATGATTTGATTTTGATGATCTATTTCAAGTGGTGAATCATGATGATGTTCGATTGACTGTGTCATGTATACGATGTGGAGAATATGTTTTAGCTATAGGAACTTACGGAGTTTACGTCACGCTGCGTTATACGGCGTGAATACACGGAAATAGGATCCCTTTAGGTATAAGGTACCCACTTCAGCCGAGGGATATCTTTCTGACGGATCTTTAGGCTGGTCAGGATTCTAGCCGTTCCGGGCTACCCCACGATGGACGAGTAATTGTCAAACAACCGTTTAGGATTATTAGGTAGAAACGTTACGGCCTACCCGGTTACGGGCCGAGTTTAACCAAGTTCGGTGCCACGCGATCCGCGGCTTAATTCAACGCCACGTACATAAAACGCCATCGTTAATCTCACGCAATGCTAATTGACGGGAAATTCTAGTTCTCTATCTTTACTGCGATATCAAAACACTCGAAATACTATTTTTTTCCGATCTTATACCTAAACACGCTCTCTCGACCGGGTACCTCGTAATTCATTAACCAAAAACCAGGAACTTCCAGAAAATTTCGATAAAAAACGATTTTTTTCAACCCTTTTGAACTCTTGCAGAGATTCTTCATTACGAAACATTGAAGTGTCTTTCATTTTACAGGGAAGAATCAGTTTGCATCATATTTTCTCTTAGTAAGTACAGATCTACGAATTGCTCACGTGAAAATTTCACCCCCAAGTCAAGACTTGAGAAATTTTAGCTACTCCGAAATTTTTGAAAGACTAAATTTCCTTTCTTTTTTTTTCATATTCATTCTGAGGAATGAATAATAAGGAAGCCTAAGTGCTTTACCAACCTTCATCCAGTGAATAGGTTGTTTCTAACTGTGCTCGGCTGCTCGTATCTAGGCTCGTCATGTATACACGTGTATATCTAAGGGTGGACGTGCATCAGAGTGCGGGAATGGTATAAGAGAGATGTTTGCTTGGCATGTCCCCCACAGAGCGCTCGTATTTTCTGGTAAACAAACGAGCCAGTCTTCGTAAGTATCCTGCGTCCTCACGCACACCATCTTTTTCTATTTCTCCAGGCTAGGCTAGGGTTCCATTTACATCTCGATCCTAGAGTATGCTCTTCAAATGTGACTCATGTACCTCCAAGAGCACCAAGACCATGAAGAAGACATTCAGCCGCTAGAAAAAAAAAAAAAGAATTAAGAACTGGATCAATTTTGATGATTCCTCATTATCTCGATGATCATGGTTATTAGAACAAGTTTCTTGGTACCTCATCTCTGATGTGAAGGTATATAATCTGTACAATGTATGACCAATTAGGTTTGTTAATGTATGAAAGTTGTTCTGCATAGCGAGGTTTGAGATAATAACGAAAAGCCTGATAAAGAGCTGTAGTGGCGAGTAGAGGTAGGTACCTATCTCGCCCCGACAAGAACGGTAGCATATTTTTATGGAAGAACCCGGAAACTGGTATAGAGAGGGTCCTTTGTCCTTGTATATAGCGGGGGATGAAATTGGCTGACGGATATCGTTGGTACCTTAGAAAATCCCTGGGCCTATAATCGGGACGGGTTCCATGAGCCAACCCAACCCATTCCTTGGCAAGGATACATAGTGGCAGCTCACTGGCTCCTGGTCCTTTCAAGAACTCTAATTAGTTGAGAACACGCGCCACCCGTAGGTATATATGTATACCGCCTTCTGCCAAATGTCTTACGCGCCTATCCCGCGCCCCCGATCCTAAGGAAGACCTCGATTCGCGGTCCCTTCAACTAGACGTAAATTGCTACCAAATTGAAGGTTAAACTAATTAAAACAACGGAATTATTTCACCAATTACACCCAGAGCTCTCTCTAGTATCTGTAGTTATGCTACGAAATTCCTTACGTCTTATCTTCTTCTTATTATTCTTCCTCTTTCTCTTCTTATTATACTGTGAATTTTCAAGAAGGCTACACGCTTTATAAAGACATTTTTCAAGTTTGGGTGTCTCACAAATTCATACTAAACCCACGCAGTTTTCCAGCCGACTCTCCCGAGTCACAAGAAGTCAAAATAGTCTTACAATAAGACATTTTGCAAATGCGTCCTTCCAATTGACTCAACAAAATTATGGATCATATGTCATTCAGTCTAGAGGATAGAACAAGTGCTCCTAATTATGAAATCGGAAGAAGAATTTCCGAAATAAGAAGATTTTAGGGGTTGACATCGAAAAACTGAGCTTTGTTACGATCAAATTCATAATTATCACGTTTTTTGGATTTCCTGGATAAAATTTGCGAGTGATGGTCTCAAGATGTGATGCTTCTGGGGAGAAACAGTTTCACAGTGAATGCACTGAGGACTATAGATATTTCATTCCGAGATCCGAAAAGAAGGTATAAATCGAAAGGAAAAAAAATGGCTGCATGATTGCCAGGGTACAAAGTGGGGTCACTTTGAACCCGAGAGAATGAAGACAAGCTCTCAAGTTCCTAGTTTCTAGCTGGCAGAAGTGCAAGGGAATCCAGGGAGTGTCGACCACAGAGTACCAGACCGGAGGTAGAGAGTATCGATCCGTTGTCCCGATGCTGCTGAGCGAACCGGGCAGTCGACGGAATTTCAACACCGAATCGCGGGCTACGTCACACATACACGATCTGAGTATCACACAGGGAACTAATACTGAAACGTTTTGATGTCATTTCGGCGGTACGGAGGCTCTTCCTCCTCCTCCACTTTCCTCTTTCCTCTTTCCTCTCGTATGAGCCAGGCAAAATATATATATGTATATGGGGGTGAATCCGTGTGCCGATAGACACAGATGTGTGTTCGGCACATAGGTGTATGCCAGCCAGCCAGCCAGCCTCGCCGCGAAATGGGAATGCAAAAGGAGAAAGGGCAGCGCTAGGTAGTGGATGGGGTGGTTTGTTTCGAGGGTTGAATTTCTCTTGGAAAAAAGAAAAGTATATATATATGTATATATAGGTACGGCCAAGGGGGTAAAGGGCACGCGAAGAGGCACAGCTGTGGCTGCACCAAGGGAACGGGGGGGGGGGGGGGGAGGGGGGAGGGGGTCGTTCCGACCTATACCAGCCACGTCTTGGCCTCTCGTTCCCTAACCAACCAACCACCCACCCACCCATCCACCCCTTTGGAACTTTTACCATTTCACCGTCTGGCGAGGCAATCTTCCTCCCTCTAAGTCTCGCCTCTTCGACTTGCCTCGATTTCGCTCCGTGTGCACCGAGGGTGGAACGAGACCTCGTTTTACCCACCCTTATATATATATACGAAGGTTCAGTTTTCAGACTAGAGAACACTGCCTGCACCGATGCCAGTCGAATTCTAGACCTTGTGTTTCATTCACCCTGAACTGATGCACCTGCAACCTCCTCATCTCGCAAGCGATGGAACAGCCAAAGAAATTTCGTAACGTTTGGGGGAGAGCTTTTTGGGTTCTATGGTACAGTTTTAAGTTGGGTAGACGTACAATTTCTGACCATTGTACCGTTTGTGACCATGCTTGATGAATGCATTACTCACTTCTGGCACCTTGAATCTATTTATTCAATTATCGAATTATTTAGGAAAACATACCCTACAGCAAATACTGAACCCAACTGTTCAGTACTTGATTGTTTAAAAGCGGAGTTTTTAGTGATTGAAGCTGTTAGAAAATTGCTTTACCGTTGTAGTCTGCGGAACTTGATTTACATGGTAATATGGGTATGTCCAAGCACAAATGGAGCAAATGATGGCCACGAACGGTACTAAGGTGGCCAAAAACGGTACGTCCATCCTATTTTATCGCCATCAGTATTTTTCAGAATTTATATTGTCAACGGGTAGCATCGATTCGCAATTAGATTGCTCCAGCAGCTGTTTGTAGTATAACCTAAGATCGATAAAGCTACCCTTCATTTTATCGGAAATCTAGAATATTACGGAAATAACTAACTCGCTATGGTCTATTTGTGGATCTTTCGTGGTAGGTACTGTCATCGTGTTTCGTATAGAATGGTTAGTCTGTATGTATAATCAGATTTATAATCATTTACCAGCGCGAAACCTGATGGTAAGAAGTAGAAAAATTTTATTGCATTCTTTCCAGGGACGACGTTTGCATATTACATCAATTCAGCACGGGCTATATCACCGGATTTTATGTAATAATATCGAATCTCCTACTAAAAATACGCGATCGAACGTTTCTTCTTTTAACCTAGCCTACGTTCAGAATATCTTACATCGCGGTGAATACCCGAATAGCGAAAAATAAAAGAGAAAAAAAAATTCCTCACCAAACTTGCCAAATCGCAAAAGAATCTTCTCATATAGCTACGCATATTCACCGTTTTTTTTTTTTTGAAATCTTGTTTCTTAGTTTCACCCCTTTCTTTCAAATTCATCCTTATTTTGTGTACTAGACCCACAATGCCTACCCCAGAGAAGAGAAAAAAAAATGAATAAAAATAAAATTCCGTTTCCGTATACATCTTACATGCAATATAAGTTGGCGGGAACTCGACCTGTACGAAATTGCTCATACTTTATATAAAATAGAAGTAAAAAAAAAAAAAAGAAAAAAAAAGAAACAGGGGGAGAGAAAAAAAAAACGTGCGGGAAGGAAAGAGCGACATTGACGCATGAATAAAAGAAGGTGACATTTTGCTCGTGAATAAAGAACGAGGTTGAAATATATAGGTAGGTAAAAGACAGGCGTGCGTATGCGTGATACGGGCTAAACCCTAGCTTCCTGAAAGGTGTGGCTTTTGGCTTGTATATGGTATATCTACCACACGTGAGAAAAGTGCGCACGAAAGAAATTGAGAAAAAGATTGTACGCAGGCGTGGGCGAGCTCTTGCGAAGCAAGAAACCTACCGATCTGATACCCTGCGCAACCGGGCGGCCTAATCCAAGCCCTAGCTTGGAACCGGCGAGAAAATAATACCTGGATATATTCCACGCACCTGCACAAGAGTGTGTGAGTTTGCCACGTGTGTCTAGTACGAACTTACACAAGTTTGTTCGAAGCGGGCGAGTGAGTCTCGGGACCAATAGACTGGCATGTTTACGCGCCGATTGTCACATATTGCATGTTTGTTCCGTAGTAATGAGATTTGAGCGGGTCCATACGGACCGTCTTGTATATCCCATAGGAACGGCCCACCATCTCTTCTCCTTGCAGATCCCATACTGCGTATACCCACATATGCTACGCACATACGCCGTGACTCGATTGTACACTTTCTTGCTCATTCTATCCCTCCGCTGTCACACACTACACTTACTTACTTACTTACTTGCTCACTCATGGATCCACAAATTTCATCGAATAAACGAATGAGAGCTTTTACTTCCACTCTCGATTGCTCACCATTCGGCAAACAACCATCAATCCTTCAATTATCGTCGAGTAGGTGTTCCACGTTGACTCTACACCGAAATCGAGGACTTTTTTCACCATTTAATTTATACCCTACTATCGACAGGATAAATACATGAAACTGAAATTAGCAGCCAAAGTTAGCAGCCGAACGTTCTGAACTTTTCTCACTTTTGAATGATGCGGTATAGATTTATGTCTATGATCAACAGAAACTTTGGTTTTGAAAAAAAACGTGACAAAATTTGGATTCTTGTCCTTCACAGACTCATTTTTATCTAACGCATTTCATTTGGCTGTTGGCTTCAGCTTCATGATGAACACGGATTTGCTAGATTTCCAATTTTGCATTCAAACTTCGAGCTGCATCCGAAAAAAAGAAATCTTGGATCTTGGAAATGGAAGCCTAGACCGTTGTTAGAAAATACTTTTGGGCAGGCAAAGAATGTGAAATCCAGAAGAGGAATGTGAAGAAATGATTTTTTGAATTTCTAACGACAATCATCTAGCTCCCAGAATATTCGCGAATATGTGATATTCGCGAAAATAAGGTCAGGCCAGTATCCTTATTGGTGATAAAAGTTTCCCCTGCTTGTTGGGGCCGTGAAGGAACGTGAGGAAAAGCATGATTAGTTCAAACGACAGGGTTGTAAAGAAACCCGAGCCAAAATGCATCAAAATGAATTTCCCTGCAGCATTAGACACGTTTTTAATAAAAACATCACTGGACCCCTGACACTCGCTAGATCCGCAATTTTGCAAAATTCTTTGGGTCAAATTTTCTCCGTGACAACCGAAAGCCGCAGATTTTTTTTCGCAAACTGTCTCAACCCCAAAGGGTTCTAAAGTACGCGTATCTATACAAATTCAAGTGCGTTGCGGGGGCGGGTAAACACGTACAACGTATTTTCACCACCGTATATATCACACTTGTGTCTGTCTCTGTGTGTGTACACGTGTGTATGTAAAAAGCCCAAATACCCAAAGTCTGTGAAGATAAACGTGCATTTTTATGCACACCTTGTACGAGACCGTGGACGCGAAACATGTGCCAGAAGAACGATCATCTTTCTTTTTTTTCCTTTCTTTCTTTCTTTTATTTTTTACTTTCCTCTTTCTTTTCCTTTTCCTCTTCTTTTCTCCCTCATACTCTCCTTTATTACGCTTTCCCCCGGCTCCTCGACCTCGACCATGTCCCTCCGACAATCCAATTTATACGGGGGATTATTCCGGGGGATGCCAAGTCCCGGGGGTTGTATGCCCAACGTTTCCGTCGACCGGTACCCGCCAGGGGTAGTTCCTAACACGAGGACCAAGAGACGAGTAGGATGATAGGGGCGGCGTGGTAACATGGCCGATCAGGTTAGTCGTGTCGTGCCTCGTGCAGCACGCCTTAAGGTTGGCCCTGGACTATACACATGGGGTTCCTGTAAAACCAGCTTGTCTTAACCTTATACATACCCTACGATATTACTTTTTCCTGCGGTCTTCCCTCGCCCTTTCGTCTATAGGGACTCGTAGTACATCCGTTGCTGATTATGTAAACACCTCGAATATAACCCCCCCTCCTCCCACGCAATTGCCGAACGGGATGCGTGTCTCTACATGATCAGATTACAGAAAATCGACAACGAAACTCGGACTCATGTGTAATTCAAGTAATTCACATATTATGATCGTTACATGGATCACCATCGGCTGATCCTTTCACGTTTTCATTATTGCCCAATTTTGCTTTGCCAAAATTGACTTCACGTGCAAATTACCAATCAACTTCTCTCCTAAGAAGCTTCGGTATACTTGCTAAGTTGTTACAACGTTGGGGAATCGTTGTCGTAAATTGTAAACTCGCGATCTATCGGATAATATATGGTAGGCCTCGACGGAAATAGATCTGCTGTTGATTTTATCAAGATCGTTTATTACCAGTAGGTTAGGTTCGCTGTCAAGTTTAGCAAGTCTCTTGTGATCCTGGGGTAGTTTTCGTCACAGTTTTCATATATTCCTTAAGTGCAGGAGCTTGTGAGCTCGAATATGATGATTTTTCAAAGGATAAAGAGATATACAGTCACCGGCGATATTTCGAATTCACTTTTCGTATCGGTAAATAGAAATCAACTGGCACAGTGGGCGCCTCATTCTTTCATCCGGTTAAACCTACGTGACACGGAAAAAGATCTATGGCCGAGTAGGTACGGGGTTGACTATATCGTTAGTAAGCTGAGAGGAAGAACAGAGATGATCGAAAATGAAAAAAAAAAAACAAAAAAAAAACCTCGACAACGATTCCTTATAAGTTCCTATTCAGAATTTATTACACGACATCCACACGCGCATGCATAGACGAAGCTTTTGTTCCATTTTTTGTTTTTTTCGTTTGTTCATTCTCTCACCAAAGTTCCTGTCTAACATCCAACCATACAGTCAAACAAGATTTATACCCTCCCGTTATCGAGTGTAATATATCTTTTCCTATATATTACACGCTAACTGAAGAAATCCATAAAACTTGAGATGGAAAAAAAAAAAAAAAAAAAAACAGGCAAAGAAAATTGTGATTTTTCATTCTGGTTAAACACAACTCACGTGACTTGTACATAAGCGCATGAGATCCTGCGCCCAGGATCTAGAATCAATTAGGAATTTATCCAAGCGAAGACGCTCGTATACAGGGTTTAATAAAACTTGGGGACCATCTCTGAATGGTTCGATTCCTTGTTGGAAATAAAAACTTACAATTTTTTACAAAAATTTTCTCCTTCGCTTAGTTCAGGCGCTAGAATTAACGGATCGGGACGAACCAATCAGAGATCAGTTTCAGAATTTAATAGCAAAATCTGCACTATACGGTGTCGAAAAAAGCTGACGATAGTTATAGCTATTTTGTATGATACTTTTTAAATCTGATCTCTGATTGGTGCGTCCTTTTCCGGCTCTAGCGTATAAACAAGATATTGGATGAGATTTTAGTAGAAAAAAAAACGTGTTTTTTTTTAAATTTATAATACATGGAATCTGACCATGAAGTGAAGATGGTTCGTAAATTTTGTTACACCGTGTATATATGTTTGATGAGGGATCCTTCCTCTATACTACGAGCTCAATTCCATCGAAGATGGTTGCAGTGATTGAACGAGGAGGGCATGACCTATGAACGAGGGTAAGAGGGTTGTAAGTAGATATATATATATATATACCTATATTACGTCACTCTCGGCGAGACGTAAACAATGCCGTAGGCGCGTCAATCGGGTCTTGAACCAGCCGCGAGTCTACGTACTCACACACGTGCCACTTTCTACGTCTACGTCTACTAGTACATACTATACGTACGCATGTAGGTACCTACGTTCATTCGCCCTGTATAGCCGAGGCGCGGTAGACTGGCTAGGAAATGGCCGCTTACTACCGCTTACCACCGCTTACCGACGCGTTGCCTAACCTTACCCAACCTACCCTGATAAGCCCCATTACCTTCACTCGTAACCACGCACCACCGACAATGCCTACAATTGTATACGATAGCAGAAAAGTTATAGGGAAAAGAAAAAAAAATTTGGTAAAAGTTGTTTTTTCCTCACGTTATTCGACAATCCAACCAATTTTCACCCTCTTCTTTTGACCGATTTAACCACAATTCACGAAAAGATTCAATCCTTTGAATGATCTGTTCTCTAAATCGTTAAAATCAAAGGAAATCTCATTTTCCATGCACGGAAAAAAATGATGGGTTCTATCAGCAATACTGTATGGCTGTTTCACAAACATCCAGAAAATATGGCTATAGCAGCCATAAGTTTGGATAGTTCAAAAATGCTCCTGGGTATCAGTTCAATACCGTTTAGAATCAATTTACTGGAATATTGCTGGAAGAGCCATATTTTCTGGCTGTTTGTGAAACAGCCGTACAGTATTGCTGATACAACCCATCATTTTTTTCCCATGCATGCAGTTTCGTATGGCTTTCCAGACAATTCAAGAACTCGACCAGTTTCAATCCTCGGAAATTAAAGCAAATTTTTTGAATGACAAATCCACGGAATATATCGTAGCGAGTAACAACATTGACGTTGATAATAGGCGGTCAGTGTGCCGTGAAAGTGACGGCGGTATGGACTTAGATATACCTACGTTGAAACAAAATATATGTGTGTGGATATCTGTATACGTATATATATATATATATATATATATATATAATATATAAACGCACCATATGAGCCACTCAAATAAATTATATACGAACTGCGATAAAACGAGTTTAATTTATTCTAACTACGTCGTATAATCTGGCCGCATAAATTCCACGAGTGCGTTCACTATATGCCTACTATACGCGTGCAGGGTCCACGGCCTGAAGAACAGGACTTTGCTCCTCGTCCCTTCATTATACATCCTGCAGCAATGTGGAGCGAAAGAAGAAACCTTGCCGCATATTGGAGAGCCCAAGACTCTCGATACGAAGTGATTATATCGTCATTTCTTACTGCTAATCACACCGTCCTTTGGCTAATTACCATTATATGGGGGGACAAAAAATAAAAATAAAAAAAAAATAGGGAGGAAAAGAAAGAAACAGAATGAAAAAAGAAGAAAATTCACTTAGCTCAGTCGGTACTTTATTCCCAACGTTGCTTAATAGTTAATAGTTATCGCATTTTCGATGTGCTTTTAGTAATCACTCGAGACTTTTCCAGATCCCAGTCACTCCAGTTAAGCTACGGTATTTTTCTACGGCTGGTACTCCAATATCGGCTGCTTTAGTTATGATAACGAAGTGTTGAATCGTCAAAGCGACCAGAAAACGCTTCCTGTTCTTCGTTTTTAAGACTTTTTTTTCCACTTATTTTTCTAACTATAGCCTCGTATTAAATTATGACGAAATCCAGCCTCAGATAATTCTCTTCTTGATCGTAACTTCCGCCCGCAGATTCGATCTTATATATATATATATATATATATATATATATATATATATGTATACAATTAGCTCGAGTCTCTCAGAGCGGATACTGAGGTTTGTTCTTATACTACCCTCCGGGTATATTCTTTTTACTTTTTTTCATCACTTTTAGATTGTTATTACCGCAAATAAGAAGTTCTACTCGATGACTTCGACCGCGACTGGGTTTAAACCCCCGCGGCATTCTTTACCCTTAACTGAGATAATTTCGTTCAGGTAATTACTCGAAATAATTTTCTGAGCTTTTTCTTTTCTACCACCCAGCTTTGCTGAAGCTTAAACACCCTTCGTGACAGTCCACGCTTTTTATTTACCTCGATATCGCTTTGGGTATATACGAAGCCAAAGAAAATGACGAATGATCGTAAGTACCTTTCAGACTTTTCCGAAGCACCTTAACTTCGAAAGAAATTCATCAAATTTTCTTCTTCTTTTGAAGGAAAAAAAATCAAAGTATGGAGCAATAAGGAAAAGTACTTTGACACGTGGCCTCGCACTCCGGAGTATGAAGCTACCTAAATATCTTAGGTTAACAGCCAGAGACCCGCAGCTTTCTAAGTCTAATAATTCACCGTTCGCTGCCAGCTGTCTTCTTATAAATATGGAAATTTTCTCTACAAAACTATCAACCAAAAATTGACGGTGGGGCATTAAAATTCCTCGGCACGGATCCGTGAGCAAACTTTTTTGATCACTCATTTCATGCCAGCGCGGTATAGATTGGTGGTTTTCAAAACTCCATCACCACGTGTCCTAGCTGGTCCTAGTTCAGATCCTTATGGTCCTTTCGGCCCTGTAACGCTTTTTCTAGCCATAGCCTATAGTGCCGCGGCTTTTCCAAACCTTGATGACGTAATCATGCTCCTCAAAATTGCCCACAAAATATATAACCTAAACCCTTGTCCTCTCATCTACTCGATGTCAAACCGCTTCCCTTTTTATACCAAAAAAACGATACCGGCTCGTACATTCGATGGATCTCTAGTTCGTATACAAACGCGGGGTATACCTGAACTTTTTCGACATTTGTTCCACCTGCTCAGCGGTATTTATCATCAAGAGTTCGTCATGTCTTGTGTTTTTTCTCGGTACTGATAGTAGAATATAATTTTTGAGGTAAAAAAAAGCGCGAAAATGGAAATTCGGTTATAGAAATTCGGTTGTGGACCATCTGGCGAACACCGGAAGTACTCGGGGTCATTGGAATTCATAAAAAATCATCAATATTTCTCAAACTAATTTCCCTACGATTTTCCGAAACTAGATATTACAGAAAATCGACATTGATTGCCATGAATCATTTGCATTCCCGATTTCCGCGTGAATTTGCCGTCCCATCACTTCTGGTGATTCCCCATCAATTCCCGATGATTTTTTTTAGTGATTCCGCGTGCGAATAGATCCTTGGTCGAATTCCTTATTCCATGATAGTTTACTACGGTCAAAGCCCACCACCCGAATTTTATGTGACTCTGATTTGAGGAGGATTGTAGTACTTTTGAATCCAGTTTAGGTAGGTACATGTGAAATAGCTCAGAGAGATTTATTGTCCGATAACGCCTTTCGATAATCCACCACGTACAGAGTATTATACGAGGTGTAGAAGTACTTTTCGTATAGATAAACGATACCCACATCGTATTCCCGTTTTAGTTGTCTCGCTAAGAGTTCGTTCACCTCCAGGACGTATTATTATAGGTACGAGTACCTGAGAAGAACTAAACCCCGGAATATACCTACCTCATAGGATTATTAAATAATACCATAGGACACGCGAGGACGGGGCTTTGAGCCGAGCATATTATTTCGCTGATATATTTTACTGCTCGTATATACCTACCTACGTGCGGAATATTGCTAATAACGCGTATTAAGGTTATTGCTGACATAACTCAATGACTTTACTCGGGACAAACGTCTTCCGGATACTTAGGAACAATCCGATTCGATTGAAAATTCAAAATTACAGTCTCTTAGTTGGATATTTTTGTCGCATGTTCGTAAACGTATATCATGTATATGACCAAATATTGATCACCGTCAGAGAATTCGAAGAATCGTGAAAAACAGCTTTTTTTAATGCCAAGTTTTGAAATATTTTTTCCCATTCGATCACAATCCGTGTAATATTATCGAAATTTGCGATTAGATAAAAAGAAACAAACGTAGAAAAAAAAAAAAAAAAACTATTCGTCTGTATGAAGGGGAAATTTTTTCTCGAATCCGATTGTAAAAATTGTAGATTTTGAAAGAGTTTATAAAAGCATCGAGTCTGCGGAACCTCTTCTAGTTTCTTTCATGGCATGCAATAAATAAGGGACTTTCTAGTAACCCTTTTACAACCACCCCGTAGAAATACCCCGTCTATATATATGTATAGAGTTTTCCTCTTTCCTTTTTACTATTCCTCATTTGTCCGGCGCTTCAGCCCTTTCATTTTTATGGTTTTTACACAGCGGTACCGTTGCGGATTTTTTCTTTTTTTTTTTCTTTTTCTCTTTTCCTTTTTATATATATGTTTGTTTTTTTGGAAAGGTATAGAATGTATACGAGAGCTATAGGCAGACTTTCACACCCGGTTACCGCGTGGAATTGCCTTTCTGTAAACTGCGAACTCTATGATTATATAATATATAATACAGGAAGAACCGACGTTTTAACTTCTTGTTAATGTTTTTGTTACAGATTACTAGCGCGAGCGCGGGCCGCCATTTCCGCAATCCCCTGCAGAGGTGAGTCAAACATGCTATGAAATATATATCAGTTAAAAATATTACACTTGGATCGTCGAGTGGCTTTCAGAATTTATTTCAATCCCGTCAATATAACCTAAAAACGATCTAACGATTCTTCATGCCAATGCTGAGCTTAATTTGTCTGTAGAAAAATTATACAAAGACGCAATATGCTTGAAGTACCTTCAGTACAAAAAAGAAAAATAATAGAAACGATCATTCCGCGGTGTAAATCGATGTGTTTCTATTTTTCTTTCAACTTACGTCGCTGTTAACTTGGTATTGGTTCGGAGAATTGTTTCACCGTGCAACAGGTAGGGTAAGTCTGATACATCAGAGAAAAAAAGGAACAAATCGTCGACGTCAGCCTGGAGGCTTAGTTACTTCATTCCAATCTTCAAGTACGCCGGGAAAAATGGAAATAGTAATAATAGCCGATCAACACTTTCGACTAGTTTGCTTCGATTCGAATTTACGGCTGTGATGACCTGTACAGACTTAGATATAAGTATATGTAAGTCACCTCATTGTATTGAACAGAATATAGTCCAGTCGTCAGTCTGCCTGTACCCAGGACAGACGTACAATAAACACGCTTCATACTTAATCTGCCGTTACAGCCTTATTCCCCTTGATCGTAATAACACATGGCGCAGTCGTAGTCGACGCGAAATCGTGAAAATGTATAAAGTACAAAAGTCAGTAAATTGAAACGCGGATGTGAAAAGTGATCGTGAATGTCAGGGATAAAATCCGACGATCAACCGAGTAGCAGCGGTGAAAACCCGGTAAAGCGCGATCAAGAAATTTCGGCACAAAGTGAAAAAGAGACGATATTCACCTAGAAGACGAACTGGTGTTCAACGGAGATAAAGTCATTATTCCAAAGTCATTGCGACCAATGATGCTCACAAAACTTCACGAAGGCCATATAGGAACCACGAAAATGAAGAAACGAGCACGACAGTTGATGTATTGGCCGGGGATAACGGAAGACATAGAAAACCGAATTAAAAAGTGCAACGGATGCATGACATACATGAGAGCAAAAAAGAGAGAACCCCTCATTCCACATGAAGTCCCCCAGGAACGATATCAAAATATTGCAACAGACATTTTCGACCACGAAGGAAGAGACTACCTCGTAGTTATCGATTACTTCTCGAAATGGATGGATGTAAAGAAGTTGAAGAACAAAACAGCAAAGGAAGTAATTAAAATACTGATGGACTTATTTTCAACCCATGGAATTCCCGAAAAACTAGTAGCAGACAATCAGCCGTTCTCAGCAGTTGAGTTTAAAGAATTCGCAAGAAAGTGGGAATTCCAAATCACTACCAGTAGTCCACGTTATCCACAGTCAAACGGCCTAGCCGAAAAAGGAGTGGACATTGCTAAGCAAATTCTGAAAAAATGTAAAATCGATGGCACCAGTCTACAGAAAGCATTGTTACACTACAGAAATGCACCAGTTGCTGGACTAGAGGTGTCACCTGCAGAGATCCTGATGAGCCGACAGACCAGAACACTTTTACCAACAACACGAGAAAAACTCAAACCGGCAATACAGGAAAACATTAGACAACAGCTGGAAGAAGGTCAAATGAGAAAGAAAATCCACTATGACAAAACGGCTCAGAGAAAAGAAGTCACATTTAACGAAGACGATACAGTCTACCTATATCGAAACGCAAAGTGGGAACCAGCAACGATCGTCAATAAACACACAACCCCACGATCATATTTTGTACAACCCCAAGACGGACAAATGATACGACGAAATACCCGACATCTGAGACCACGAATGTCAAGGAGGAACATGAACAACGACGAAGAGAAAGAAGAAAACCAGAGCGACAGAAAGACGAAACGGAAAAGAACCAACTCGGATTCAAACACGACAGATAAAGAAAACAAAAGTAAAAGAGTCAAGTCAAATTCTCACCACGAGACAGACAGGGAAAAAAGACATGAAGGGTTGAGGAATAAAAATAAGTTAAGAAAACCAGACAGATATCAATCACACTAACACACACAAGGATCTTAACTAAAACCCTGCACAATCACTTGAAATAGGATTAGGTACGTTAGTAGATTATGTATTACTTTATATTAAAAATCTATATACTAGGTACAACTTGATAAAAAAAAAAAAAAAAAAAAAAAAAAAAAAAAAAAAAAAAAAAAATTAAACTGTTAGTAATTACTTTGTTGATAAAATGTTAATTTATTATGTACAGGTATAGGTGAATAAAGAAATTGTATGTATCTGTTAGGCTAAAGTCATATATAGATATAGTGATAGTCCGATAGCATATCGAAGAAAAAAAAAAAAATATATATATATATATTTACAATTGTTTAGTTATTAAATGTTAATTTATTATCAATGAGTATTTGACTGGAATGAGATGGTGGAAGCATTATATATATATATATATTTATCACATTACTTTACAATTAATTAAGGAAGAGAATGAGTAAATGAATTGATGAACAAGAAATTGGTGATACTGTAAACTTATACATTTGAAAGGGGGAAGATGTGATGACCTGTACAGACTTAGATATAAGTATATGTAAGTCACCTCATTGTATTGAACAGAATATAGTCCAGTCGTCAGTCTGCCTGTACCCAGGACAGACGTACAATAAACACGCTTCATACTTAATCTGCCGTTACAGCCTTATTCCCCTTGATCGTAATAACACAACGGCAGTAAAACTGTCCAAGAATTGCTTTCAACGAGGAATTTAGAAAGAAAAATTTGATTGCGATGCAAGAATAGCGAAAGTTCACGAGGAGTTGAAAATTGTTAATAAACAAGGAGATCGGGTGCTTAAAACTTGCGAATAGTTTTGTCTGTGGAGGGGGAATTCGCGTTCAAGCCTTGAGGAATAAAAAATTATACTCTAATTATATTTTCATCCGCACCTGGGCATCAAATTTGAAATTAATTACTCCTGGCTTTGTTTAATTAAAACCTGCTGCGGGTCCTGCCGACTCTGAAAAAATTTAATATTAAAACAGTAATGTGCACCGGCAGGTTCCCCAAGTCAAAAATCTCTTCCCTGTTTCATCTTTCACTTGCTTTCTTTCTTCACCCACGGTGACTACAGCGGAAGGTAAGAATACGAAATTCCGCTCCAATTAGTGGAAGAAACAGAACAACAAATGTCCTTGCTCGAAATACGATTCATCGAAATTCTTCAGCCGATTAAAAATCAAAAACGTATTCCTGACGTAATTATGACACGACCAAAACCAGGAAAAAAATTTCTTAAAAACCGCCTATAAATAACCGAAAGAATTCCGGTGGTCCAAGTTGCTGTAAAAAATATATGTCTAGTCCTGTCTAATATTATCCCACTTTTTCGACGAACCGTAGAAGCGAGATATCCCCGGTATGCGTGGAGTAAAAACCTCTGATGCGATAATTCAAGATGCCAAATGTATGACTAGAGTAGAGTGTAAGCTTGCCAACGATGAATGAACGTTAAACAAGTCCGGGAACCTCCATAATCACCAATGAAACTCATCTTCAGTTATAAAAACTCCAAGATATTTTAATTTTCGAAGAAAAATTGTGGGATTTTCCTCGAACGTATGTGAAGCCATAAAAACCATCTTTTGATTCACTGGGCTGCGGTTGATCCTGCGGTTCACGAAAAATGACACAAATTTTTTTGACACAGAAATTACCGTCGCCTGATTGTCAATGGATCATTTTCACTCATCTCGTTCTCGAAAGACTGCAGACTGAATTACCGGAGCATAATCATCAATGACCGAAAAAGTGACAGGCAATTGCAGTATGACGTCAGGAACTGATTACCCATTTTGTTTTTCTTCTTTCACTCTGAACTTCCGGTTTTTTAGGACTCCAAAAAGGCAAGACTGGTAAAAAAAAAAATGACCAGTTGTCTCGTGCTGCGGAGCACTGACTTGTTGATGATTCGGTCAGTCAACGTAGGGAATCATTATTTTCCGAAATCCTCATGATATACCCTCGATCACGCAGTGTTATCTCTCGAGACGAGACGCCATAGTCACATCGGGCTGCATTTCCCGCAGCATCCCATGATGGCCGCCGGTTCAAAGTTTCCCCCACTATTCAGAGACTCGATCTCTCTCTCTCCCTCTCTTCATCTCCATTTATCTCCCTTTCTCTTTCTATCCCTCGGTGTATCGGTCCTTTGGGAGTCACCTAGCCCTACCGAACCTGAAGCGAACCTAACCTCGTATTTAAGCTCCCTTCTTTTTTTTTTTTGTTCTCATGGCGGCCATGTTTGACGAGGGTTGGGCTACCAAAAGGGATCTAGCAACTGATTGGCCGGAAATCCCTCGTCTCTCTTTATCCTTGGCTTTACTCGATTGATACCTATCTTCATCTCTTTTCATCCTTTTCTCTATTTCTGTCTCTCTTTCTCTCATGTCATTGACGCCACATTGCCGCACACCAGTCCTCCACACACCCTTATACTCCCTTTGCCTGTTTCGTGATAACGCTCCGTCCTTCCGCGATTTTTTCTTCTCCTGTTTTCCTGTATCTCGAAAAAGGGTTGCCTCGTGTTCCAAACCCTGACATTTAGATATAACGCGTTTGCTCATAGACCGTGACTGGTAGAACGAAGGGCACCGGTTCACCCGGACCTAAAGTTTACCCCCTGAAAATTCAACCTTATCGCGTTACATCTAACTCGATTTTGTCTTAAAGTCACGTGGGGACTTTTACGATCGCTGAATCCAATAGCCGAATTTAATTAGATCGAAAACTAACTTGGAAATTCAACTTCTCTGTATCCTAGTGATTTTTGAACTGAGTAAAAAAAATTGAAATAGAAAAAAACTAACGAAATAAATAAATAAAAGTAAAAAGTACAGATACTCAGAGTTCAGAATGAAAGTTGAATAGATTTTTCTTCAGGCACACCTCCCCAAGTTAACGGTTACTCTTAATTAACGTCTCGGCTAAGTTTTCAAAGTTTTATTGACGACGATGGTAATTTATAGGAAGGCAGTAACATGGGCAGGTAACCATAAATTAGGATCCCTCCGGTACTGAAGCATCTCAGATATAAAAGAGGATCTACTACTCTCAGCGAGGTAAACCCCTCAGACTTTCAAGAACCAGTAGACATACGATAAAAATGTCATTTTAATTGCTTTCTATAAATAAACAATTAGCAACGGTGCCTAATGTATCCCAATCGTACCGATCACGCATAGAAATAGAATCGAGAAACCGTATGGAACAGGTTAAACCGTGAGAAGCTGACTTTGAGTCATAGTTGAAAAATAAACTATTCGAAATTGCGTGGGCAAGATTAACTAATAATTACTTGGAGATTTTTTATAAAAGGGTAAATTGAATGCTAATCAGAGACTAAAAAGCCCTTAGATCTCCTCGTGGCTGAGTATTATGGAAAAATAATATTCCAGAGAGTTGCTAATATATAAGAAGGAGGAAAATATACGATGAAAAAAAAAAAAAACCAAATCATAGAAGATGCACAAATTTTCGTTAAATAGGCAAATGCGTTAGAATAACGTCTGAAGAGGCAGACTGGCTGTTGTCCACGGATATTAAACGTCAAATATTTAATTATTTTCTAGAAATTAATTGACTTATCTTACCGTAGAGCTATGAGAGTCTGAAGCACAATAGTTTAACGGTAGTGAAGTGAATGGTGAAATATTGTACGGGGTGTAGAGAAGCTCGTTCCCGTTTCAAAGTTCGCAAAAAACTGAACTATTTAGCTGGTTTTTTCTATTGAGGAAGAAAAAGTGAAATCGTTTTTTCCCTACCCCTTCTACTCAGGATGGGACACTAGACCGTTGAACCCTTTTGACCACTTTCTAATTTTTATAGTTTTATTGTGTTCAGGAACAGCTTTCTCCAACCCTTTTTACAAATCGCCATTGACTTCCATCAACTTTCTGTTTAGTTATTTTTCTCTCCCGCGTTTTGTCTTTTTATCCTTATCCCTTTCGCTCAGTTCCTACCCGACAATCTCTTTTCAGACTTTTCCTTTTTAACCCTTTTTACGATTCTTGAACTTCCCCCCTTCTCCCTTATCCTCATCCCCCTAAAAGAAAGTTTTACGAACATTCCTTCTGGCTACGTTCCAGAGAGAGAGATTTTACGATCGCGTTGTTACCAAAATTTTCCATCACCAAGCGCTCATCACAGATTCATAACTTTTACCCCAAGGTATAATTTTCCTTCTCTCCAATTTTAACTTTTGGTTAAAAGGGTCGCTACGTATATATTTACGATTTTTCACGGCTCTTCTTATACGCTGAACTACGTACATGTATTATACGTAATATATATGTATTGGATCATTGAACAGAATATCACAAAATTTGGTTTTTAGAATTATTTTTGTTTGTTTTTGGTAGAAATTTGAATTCAAAATTTCTCCTTTTATTCAATATTACTTGATGAAAATTTCATTCTCATATTTGTGAATGTACAATGTAATTTCACACGTAATTTCTCTTATCAAAACTACCTCTAGTAATTACTCTCGAACTTATCAAACCCCCAATTAACATACGTGATCATGAAAACGATACAATAAATCTATATAATATTATACAATCATTGAACATGTGTCAAAAATAATTATTCTACAATTAAGTAACAACTACAAATTATCCGCCAAGAAGAAGGAAAGAAATTCAAAGAAGATGACGAAGAGGGTCCAGCGTAGATCGGTGTAGCCTCCTGTTACGTATACTGAAGGTATACCGGACAGGAATACACTCAGGATACATTCAGTATACGTACAGGGGGTTTCACATTCCTCAACGATGGATATTCCGAATGCCTTGACTCTCCCGGAATGAAGATGAACCTCAATCAAGTAGTAAAGGCCAAAGGTCGTCTAGCACTGCGTGCAGAAGTCCCTATATTCAAAGCACAAGGACTACCATCACCGTGCTGCGGACGACCTTTTTCCATATTCCATCATCGTCGTAGATATAGACAGATTTCTTTTTTTGCTATTCAGCGATTTGGTCCTTTTCTCTAGTTTCCTCAAAATCTCTTCATGAATCGCCATTTTTTTGTGTCTTCAAAAAATCCTCCCACTTTTCACTGTAGACGCTGAGGGGGACGTAGCGAAAAATCGAAACTGCCAGTTTATTCGCAGGCTGAGAGCAGCAGCTTGTTCCCCATTTTCATTAATTCAAGCTCACGAACCTCTCTCGTCAAGCTCCCTTACGCTTTTCGACCGCATCTCGCATCTCGTATATACGAAAGGAAGACAGAGAGAAAAGAGACTCTGGGCTTTATCACGAACGAGAGGACCGCATCTGCCTGTGAACATAAATCAAATCGGAATTATTAATGGCTCATGCGTTAGACGGGCTCTTATGCATTCGCGTACGTATAATGTGTATACGTATACAGTTTTAGTTTAGCAGTGTGCTGGTACACACACATGTCTGAAAATTCGATACAAATGGCGAGGGTGAGAATGGAAACGACAAGAGATAGAGAGAAAAAAATTAAATAAAAACAGAGAGAGAAAATTCAAGCGTTACATTCAGGGGGGAGATTCGCGATCAGGGAGTGCAGGGTAACACAGGGGTTCTTTTAGTCAATAAAAATCTCCGACTGGTTTGTGATATCGTGGGAGTTTCCAACGTTATATATACGCCTTGCCCCAAGAGACCAGTGCATTCGAGTTACTGCCAAGTCCGACCAGTTGCCTATCCCTTGGGGGGTTTTACTTTTTTTTTCTTTCTCTTCTCTCATCTCCTTTCTTTCTTTCGTTCAAATTATCCAAAGTCTATACGATGATTTTCTATCTTTAAATACTCGTTTCATTTCTCTTCCCCGAGAATTTAAGTAACCGGGTTTATAATTTTTCAGTAAAGTATTCTATAATTTCATTTCATTGATTAGAATTTAATTTCAAAAACTGACCTTTGAGTATCGTGACTCGAGATTCAGCGACAAACAGCATCTTCAGTTCGATCTCCAATTCCGTTGATTTTTCTCAAACCGGGGAATCCCAGTCCCAGTAGAATCTCCTTTTCGATGTCACATTCTGAAAATATTTATTCTTGAATTAGATTCTTCGACAATTTAGAGAAACAGAAATCCAATAACTCGCGACACTTCTTCAGAAGAAATTGTACCAAAAGAAATAAAGATAGAAAAAAAATTTGAACAAATAAAAACACCTGTGTTTTTCTGTCACTTTCGAAATGCGTTTCTGATCTCGCCCCCCCCAGACGCATGAACCTGGACCTCTTCAGCCGGTGAAGAACTAGCGAGTCGCGGTTGACAGCTAGCAGACAGATTCTCATCTTTCTCACTCTCTCTCTCTCTCTCTCTGTCTCTCTCTGTCTTTCTTTCCGTCTATTTCTTTGGAGGGTAGTAGGAGGGTGAAGTGTCAGAGAGGCTGATGCGTGAGCGACGTGACGTTCCCGGTGCGCGGCCAGCGTCTGACTGCAGACTACGTCCTCAACCGCGGCGCTGTTAGACGCAGAGGAAACGACGACGACTATACTCGACCGTCATAGGGTATAGTGACTCGTTGCGCGTTGTATGTAGTACATACATACGAGTAGTGAGTAGATAATATTATTATACGTTTTATATATCTCAAGAATATATAGAATATAATGTACAGGATAAACGCGCGCCCCCCCTCGGAGTTCTTCAACCTTCTCGTATTGAATAAAACCAAAAAAAAAACAGTTGCAACCGGACTTAGTCGTTTACAAATAATATGTGAATCGCGTCCCGTGTACGTACGTATGCGACCTCGCCGTTTCAATCCCCGAGGTTAACGCGACATGCGGGGCTCCGCTCAGACTCCGCGATTCTGCCGCGATCACATCGCCTTCTGGTATAAAAAGCTCGCCCCCTTGTCGAGTCGGGGGTGATTCTACTAGGCGCGCGTCGCGCGGACGCACGCAGAAATATATTGTGAGGGGGAGAAAACCCATCTAACGCGCCGTCGTCGTCAGGGGAGGGATGATTCCTGGTAACTTTAGTTAAGGGGTGGGAGATACTTGATAACGCGCAGGATCGAGCCAACCCCCTACTGTCCTGTTCTCTACACACTCAGTTACGGTTTCCATGGTATAGTCCCTGTCAGCTTCCCTATTCCTCGAGTACACATAGATACAGATATATATCCAACACGCCTCGCTCGGCACCCCGCGAGTGTGTCACACGTATGTGAGGGGAAAAAGGGGGGAGCATTTTGCGTAGGTGTGGGTACGTTATAACCCCGGGGGTTGCCACGCTGGGGGGTTTACCGTTTGATTCAGGGATGCGCGCGCCTTTCCGATATTTCTATATGCATCTATAGGTATACAAGGTCGAGGGTAAGAGAGAGAGAGAGAGAGAGAGAAAGAGAGAGAAACCCCTTTTCAACCCCTAACAGTCGCGCGGATCTCGGTGGAGCGTTTCGTGGCGCCATCGAGTGTGTGGCTGTCGAAGGTTGTTCTATATGACAGAGAATTCTATAGGCGATTTTGTATATAAATACGGAAGTCAGGTGGAAGCTAAAAGCTGTTTTCTTTATTTTTTATTTTTCCGGTAGGTACCGCGTGTATATCTTCATTTGATCATCAATTATATACATCACATTTCTATCTCTTACATTTTTCTTTAAATTTTTCTTTTTATTTTTATCCTCTATCTTTGATTTTTTTTTTTTTTTTTGTTTATTCAACGCATCGAAGTATTCCTATACGCATATATATACGAGTGAATCCGCTTGTGTAATCTATGACTGGATATACGTATATATTCTAAGATTGTTTGACAGCAGGAGATATAAAAAAGAAAGAAAAAAAAAAAAAAAGAGAGAAAAAAAAAATTATTCTTCGGCGTTGAAATTGGAATGAATTTTTAATTCCAACTTCCCACTTCACGTCAGCCAGGTTCTTGACTCAGATTTCACCTCCTATCTTATACCTATCCCTATCCCTCTTGCTATATTTACGAGATGGGCGAATACCGCGGCCAGAGCGTGAGAAACTCTCTTCTTAAATAATACATTTTCTCTAAACTCGTGTCGCGTGTCGTTCGGTATCGATTAGACTATGCGGAACCTGGGGAAATCTGTGGTGCCAAATTAATTGAAGTTTCTATAAACTTGTTTCCCCGTTTATCACACTTTATCAAAATAGGCGGAAGTATAAAGTATAAGGAACTAAGGATATTGATAATTTCTTATTGAAGATTGGCGAAACAAATTTGTTTGTTTTTCCTATTTTTTTTTTTTTTTTTTTCTCTCTTCCGAATATTCAACTATTTAAATCAACCCGAACCGGGTATTTTTTATCCGTCATTTCGTAACACCTACGATAACCAATTATTATTCATGAATCAAGCAAAGTGTGTATCGTCCATTATCTTCGATAGAGGAATAAACAATAATTAATCAAGTTAATTGAAGACTTTTTTTATCAACAAATTCTACAGTCTGTAACCAGAAAAATTTAACACTGCATCAATCCTCACCTAAATATTTTTGAAGTTTGTCCTCCTTTCCATATTTCCTCATGGAAAAAGCTCGGTTCGTATTATGCTGCCACCTATCCGAAGATCTTGGAACTTTTTGACGTATAGCGATTTAGAACTCCACCCTGAACAAACACTGCATCGAGGGTAGTAAAGTGTCGTACATATGGTCCGTCCTGACAATGAGCCGCTCCCTTGTACGACAAGTTGTTTAGAAACTAATTTTCGAAGTAGTAGAAATTGCAGACACCATGGCTCCTCGCTATGGTACATGCAGTTGACAAAGTCTGAAATAATTTGAAATCAACTCTATAGTGTACTGAATTCAGACAGTCGTGACTCTCCAAACACTACCGCTACCTAAATTAGATTTAAAAAGTGTGCCGCTAATGTTTCTTAATGGTTATTTTATTACCGAGGCGCTAGTCATCCACGTGGGTAAGAAATTCTCGAAATTCTTAAACGACTGGATAATCGGTTGAGAATACATTTACTTGGGATATTACTATATACTCACCGAATCACACTGCTGGATTCCATCGGATTCTTTATCTCGATAATTTATCAATCGTTACTATTTTCACACCGATTTTTAAAACTCGTCAGTTATTTTTCAATAGCCTGTAGCGATTTATAGACTATGTGTAAACTGGAGATGCCTCTCTTGTGTATACATATACTCTTGATTGGAGGTCGAAAATACTCTATAGGCGCTAAAGATTGCGCGATGATCTCAGTATAAGTGCAATTTAAACGGATTGTAAATGGACCAAGTTTTTATAATCACAAATTGTTCATGTGACAGTTTTTATCGACATTCAACTCGGCCTAATCTCTATACTTTCTGGATACTTTACAGTGTCTAATAAAGTAGCAAGTTGACTCGTAATCGTTTTATAATAGTGGTCTTTACGACCGAATGTCAAATGTACCACTGCCAATAACTGAGAGTACTGAGAGTATATATATATATATATATACATATATACATTGTCCAGTAAATAAATTTGAAGAAAAAAAAAAAAAAAAACTATCTATATATAGACGGAGGCATTTTGTACCCTTGGACTTAGTTCGGACTATAGCAATGCGACAATGAACCCTTATATTTTATAACCCTAAGCTAGAAAAAGGAGGAAAAAAAAACCGTGAAGAACCGTTTGCTGCCACTTTTAGAAAAGGAGTTGAGCCCGAGCCAAGAAATTATACCTGTGCATAGTAATACCGCTTTATACTTTCGATCATAAAATCTAAGAACCTCCAATCGACTGCGTAGTAGGTAGCAAAATAAAATCATTCAAAACTCACCAATATCGCAAATTGCCATCTTGGAACCCGGAAGTTACTCCTCTGCAGTCCATCCTGCAATCCACAAGTCGATTGCAAATTTTTATTTCTTTTTCCTTTCTCTGCAGAATAATATGCAAAATGTAGTTTCTGGGTTTCAGTTTCCATGACGCGATGAATTTTTTTTTTATACCAGAATTTTCATCCTCGTCGAAGTTCCAGGCCAGGTAGGTTCGACTGTAAAAATATTGATGACGGTATGAAGGCGAGCACGCGTGTATTTGAAAATTTGCGTGTGTTAAAACGGCCTTGCTGGATAAAAAATGACAGGATGTTACTCGAATGGATTCCCATTGGGCAGTTGTTCGTAGGTATATAATCATAGAAAAATATGTATTCATCGTTGAGCCCGTAATGGCGTTTTGCATGATACGGTGTACGAATGGGAGTAAGCCCAGACCTTCGAATCGACCATATTTCCTATTAATAATAATCCTCCTTAAGACCGGATATTAGTCATCGTTATATATTTTGGGGTGGGTTCTTCTACTCGAATATATATATATATATATATATATATATATACACCTTATACCATCGCTTAATCGATATCATCCCCATCCCCCTCCCTTCTCTCGGCTTTCACGTTACCTCCAGAATTATTATCAACCTCGCCCCATCGAGGGATGGTGGCGGTGGTGGTGGTAGTGGTAGGTATATCTATAACACATGCATAGTATATATAATATATCTATGTATAAGAAAATTCTATCAATACAAGATCAGCCTATTCAAAGCATATGTATATATCCAGACTCATAGTATAGACATACATACATGTGTGCTTTTTCGTAGAGAAAGATAGAAAGAGAGTGTATCTTCAATTCCATTACGGTTAAGTAGGCGATTCAAGTGGATGGGTAGGTACCTACATACAAAGAGGGATGTATACCCTTGATACAAGTAAATGTACGATGTAAAGATTCGGACGAATGGGGATCATGAAAAAAGATAAAATAAAAGTTAGTGGAATGGTCAAGAAATCCGCGCATGCAATGAAACGATTTTGCAGTCGAATAATTCTTGACCGTTGTCGTATAAAGTAGGCGGGTATATCTTAGGTGGTCCAGTTTGCATAACTGGTTTCCTCATCCCGCCTTAGGTATACGTGCAGAATACCTAAACCTATACCATCGAACGATCAACTGGTGTACGACTATATCTCTGATCGTGCAGTTCATATAATAACCAGCCATTCTATGCTGCGGTTTAACCTGTCAAGCAATTTGTGTATAGATACCTATACAGAAAAGAAACTAGCACGTAACCCACCCACGCTAACCTCATGAAGGGTTTGGCTCGGATTAGCTTTGCAAAAAATTTTGCACAAGCTGTTCAACTTATACTAGAAGTTGAAAATCTTATATATATATTACAAACCTTGACGAGGAAAAAAAGGGCCTCTTGTTTCCGGGGGCATATCTCTATGTATATATACATAGATATTGTGGAAAACTTGGAGTAAGTCTTACGACAGGATGAGGATCAGGATTAGGAACAAGAAGGAGAAACGCGAGCGATAGGTTGCGAGTAGAAAAGGGCTTATTATGCAATTACTTGAGTAATTTCGGTCGCATTATATACGCTGGTACCTATATATAACCGCCCCTCTCTTACTTTTTCTCTCTTTCTATTTGACTATCTCTTTCTCTTTCTCTTTCTCTTTGGAAGGCATTGGCATTGGCATGGCCGCCGGCACCCGGCGCAGCAGCACCAGGCACCCAACAAGCACCCAGGCAGGCAGGCAAGCCCACGCGGTCGCTCGGTCGTTCGACCAAGAGCGGCGGCCATCATGAATGCCTGTAAAATATGTATTCTGCCCGAGGTGGATTCGGGCGGGGGTTGCTTGCCTGAGAGGAAGCGACAGAAACGTAGAGAAGAGATACGAAGGGAGGGTATATAGAAAGAGAAAAAGATAGTCAAAGAAAAATAGAAAAAGGGCGGGTTGAAGGGAAAGAGAGAGAGATAGATAGAAAAACCGTCAGCCCGGCTAGCCGCAGTTTCATTTCACGGGGAGATAGGCAAAAATGTGCTATCGAAGTCTTGGTACACGTAGAATAGAGATGACCGGCTCCACATATATACCTACCTACTTTCCTCTCACATATACTATATAAGATATACCTTAACCTATAGATATATAAGGGTAATACGTACGTGTTTCTATACGAAGGATCCGTGTTCCTTTCTTTTTTTTTCCCCCCCTATTTTTGTCTTTTTTTCTATTTTATTCTTGGTTTCTCTTTCTTTCCTGTTTTACCCTTTAATACTTGGCCATTGTATGCAACTCTGGTGCGCATGCCAAGGTATGAATATAGATTGTAATACGCAGAATAACCGGTGGATTTTCGATATCTCCTGCATCCCCATATATATATATATACAGCTGAACCGCAATATTCTCGCGTAAAATAAAGATAGCCAGCCTGAGAGGTGTGTACATGCACGTGTGTTCATATATCTATAGGTATATACATACGTTCCATCGTGCAAGGTTTTCCGTAATTTACCAAAAAGTTCAGCTAAAACACAACGAGCCAAAGTACCGAGACACTTTACGACACTTTTACCGATAATATACCAATCTAAGTAGGTATATCCTTCTGTCCAAGCATTCAATTGGGATTTACTTAAATTTTCAACTTTGTACACGCGAACAACTGATTTACACGTTTTGATTAATTTTCTTCACCCAAAGTAACGTGTCTCTATTTTACGATTTGGCATTTGTATTTTCGCACTACCATTTATACCCTAAAGTTGCGTGACCCGGATTTTCTCGATCATCTAAATAAAATTGGCGATTCATTGAATCCCTTCGATTTCACATTATTATTCGTATACTGCAGATCCGGGGGGGGGGGGATGTGTCGCTATGTGTCCACTTGAAAAGGTAACGTGACCAATTCACCACCTAATTGGGGTAAGATTTATTATAGAAATGAATAGATCCGCGTGAACTGTGTCTCTCTCTATCTCTCTCTTTCTCTCTTTCTCTCTCTCTAGCCTCTCTTTCTCTCTCAGGTTTAATCGCGTAATGCCTTAATTAGAACAGTGTAATCATGAGATCAACATAATATTTATAGCTTGAGATAAGAGTTGGAACACGACGGGGGACCAGGGCTAGGAAAATACGGCTTATAATGTCCCGTGGTGTAAAGCAAGAGAGAGAGAGAGAGAGAGAAAGAAAGAGAGAAAGATAGTAAAAGATAGAAGTATAAAGAGGAAGAGAGTATAACGGATATAATATAAAAAGAGAGAGAAATTGCGAGGGTTAAAATTCGCTTTAACGCGCGTGTCTATGATTTTACAGCTCGGTGACTCCATGATCGCGGTACCCCGTCGCAATGATATTTATGAACAGATCCGAGATTGGAATACCAGCTATCTCTCTATATACTTATACGTATATACTCATGTGGTATGTAGGTATGTACCTACGCATAAATGGCCCAACGTTGGGCTATTGCTGATCCAACAAATGCAATGTGCGTGGGCAATACTTGAACGGAGAGAGAATATTACACGCTGTCTAAAGATAACTGCAATCCCTGTACAGTTTTGCAATTTATCCTTCATTGGCTCACGGAGATAATTCTGACTCTCGTATACATAGAACGTGATATATTTTAACCGTGAATTATTTACCGATCTTTTCTTCGTTTTATAAATATATATATAATCAATCGCGATCGGGGATCGCTTAATTGAGTTCAATCAATTGGGACTAATTACCACTGACCATATAGCAGCTGCTCAAATCCAAATAAATTTCTACTTACGGGCAATGAAAACCCTACGACCGAAAAACCAACACTAATTCAAGGAACTATGGACTAATTTTTAATTCCTTATAATATACGAACTCGCGACAACCCTCCTTTTCAACTATATACACGTTCGTATATTATAGTTGTGCTAAATAGATCGTGTTCTATCCTCAGCACGATTGCAGACTATCCCCATATCATGTGAGACAGGTATAAGCACCAGCTGTGCCCTCTGCAGTTCCGGATCTACTCCTTATTTTTATTCCCGCGTCGCCTCGCTCGTACTTTAATCCCTGAACCAATCTTCCTTCCCGCTTTATTCCGACCTCCCAACCCCCCCGGACTGCCAACTTTATCCTATACCATCCCCTCGGCACCATGTCCCCCCCCCCATCTTCACACGCTCTTCCACTTAGAAAGACCCGCGATTCCTTGACGGCCATCCACCCCCTAAACTTTACCACCCAAAGCTCACCCGCTCACTTTACTCGGACCCGGATGGCAGTGCAGATGTATACTACACCCTCGACTGCACTACGTTTCATAGAATGGTCAGGATGGTCAGGTCAAACGATCCGCGTGCTTTGCCGCACATACCTACACCTACTGCTATTTCTCCTTCATCTTCTTCTTCTTCTTCTTCTTCTTCTTCTTCTTCTTCTTCTTCTTCTGCGCACTCTTCTTCTTCGTTGCGGTCATTTTATTCGCACCATTTATTGTCACGCCAGGAAGTATCGCGGTCTGGGATTCTTTCATCGGAATGAACCACTCACTCTCATTATTTGATGCTCATCGACTTGGCATCCCAAAAGTATCAGTTTCAATTCAACTTTCGCGTTTAGCTATTCTACCAAATTCAATATTCTTGCAAGCAGATTATTTCCGTTTCTTTCTGTTCAATTCCGAAATCGAAAACTTATGTTTCTGACCTAACCAGTGCATTAATCGTAATGTAACATGTCAAATTTTTTGTCGTCAAAAGACGAGCTGCAGCTTTGTGAAGTTTAACATTTTTCCAGGAAGTCCATCTCCGACAGACTGACAGAAAATTCAACCTGTTGTTAAAATCACGTTTGCTGACATCTGAGGATACAAAAGTTGAGATTCTTTGGAATTGGCTGAGATCTTTTCTGACAGGAAACCAAAACCTTTATCATGTTCTCGAATACTTACAAATGGAATGAACAATGATGGAAAACTTCCATTTTATTATGGACTTGTTCCTTTCATGTGTGATGTGTAATTACGTGTGTAACGACTTGCATGGTACTTTGCCATTTTTCTGATTTGGGTTATGTTATGTCAGTTCCTGTTACGACTGCGGTGTCGAGATTTACTTTGATCTTTTGCGCGTCACGTCATAATCCTCGATCTCTGCAGTTCATCAGGAAATTATATAATCCACTGCTATGCTACTGTGTCTTTGAACAAAAGACTTGATCCGCACGTTGACTGCAAGCTCGTCAAAACTTTAGCGATTCTTGACGACGACGTCGTGCTCAGATCTGATCCAATAGTAGAAACTACCCTGAGACTTTCGTCAATTGACCAAAGTGCTTGAGGCAAAATCAAAAACGTTTTCACGATGATTTAAAACGACTTATTTGCAAATTTCGAAACCAGAATCAACCCCAGAATTAATGACTGCGGTACTTTTCGAGTTGTTTTTATTTTCATGTCTATAATTACTCGCTCGGAACGATTTACGGAATGTAAGAAGTGGATCGAGCCTCTGTAGATCTTGGTGAAGGAAAATGCAATGAAACTACTAAGTCTGAGAGATAGTTACGACACGGAGTGCCGTCGAGGCACTTAAACTTGTTAGCTATACGACTGGCTGTATTCCAGTTACGTTTGTCTTTCGGGAGACATTTAATTCAAACGAACTCCGTGGAAGACAAGCTTTTACATTGGGGCTGAGAAACGAGAAAAGACTCTACTAAGGTTCGTATAATGGACTGATTAACTGCACCAGAGAGCAGAGACGGGTTCACCTGATTGGGATTATAGTTCAACGACGCTCGGTTTTAATTAAAACCGAAAACAAAAGACGATCGGAATTCGAACGCCCACTTCAGAAAGGCAATCAAATAAGAGACCGCCGTATCGCATCTATTTTACATCTAGACTCAAAATTAGTTTTTTCTGTTTTTTTTTTGTTTTTTTTTTTGTTCTTTTAGTTCCGAGACACCGTTCGATTTTACGGAAATCTGTCTCGTACGTTTGTAAGATATTTTATTTATTTCTACTCCTCCGAATGCTTTGGAATTCGCGATAAAATTTCGCAAATGTTTTTGAGAGGAGATCTCGATCGATGGTTAAATTATGCACGAGCAGTGCGGCTATACGTGACGAAAGTAACTGAGAAACAAGGAACCTCCCCCCTATGAATCGCGAAAAGCAAATTCACAGGCTTATAAATTTTTTCCCCCCCAATCTTTTCGCACCGCAAAGTGCCTCTCGAATTTACCTAATTTGCATATTTTCCCACTGTTCACGCTGTCTTCGAAGTAAACCGCAAAACTTTTTGCTTTACTTTCAAGATCCTTGGAGACCAACTCCTTGGCACGGGGCTATGCCGAACGTGAAAAAATATTAAACTTTGACGCTATGGTATATTATAACAAGGTGAGGAATAAATATACCTTCCGAAATTCACACGATTCCCATTTCCACATTATTTCTCGTTATTTTCACCCTTATCAAATTTTGGAGATAACCAAATACATTTTCATCTGACAAATTAACTGCCTTGTACACGGTCCATATCGCGCCTTCCAAAAGCCTCCGGTGTATCAATAGTGCAGTAAGCGAGATCCGGATGAGGCTTTGCACGGGGTGTATTTTTTTTTTTTCTCTCTCTTGGTGTTTTCTTTTTTTTTTTTTTTTTTTTTCGGTTTATTTTAGCCTCGCACAATCTCCCGTGGGCGAAGATTACACCCTCCTCTTTCCAGCATCTCGGCAAGCTCCTCCTCGGCACCTCGCGCGCGCTACCTCGTAGTTTGTGCGTTCCCGCCGACAGTAATTTGCATATTTTGTTAGGTAAAATCTAAAAAAGGTTGGCATGCCTAACTACTGGGATCAGGGAGTAGTATAGAGGCGAAACGAGTCCACGAGACTTGCATACTCAAAATATGCTCTTGAAAATATTGCAATTAAGGTGATTCAGTAGAGATCGCTTCCATAACTTAACCTAGCTAAGATAAAAAAACACGAGTTTTACTAGAATCCTATCAGTTTCTTTGACGAAGTGAATCATTTGGCAACTTTTTGCCAAAAAACTGAATTCATTAGTTGAGAATTCGTTCGGATCGGTTGAGTAGTCGTCGAGAAATTACGTTTCGCGTTTTTGAGGTGACAACAATTGGCGGTGATGATGGGATTTCTAACAGATTACGATTATCGCAGTCACGATCAAACCGTGATCGGCCATTTGACTGGAATCAAATACTATTCCATTGCGTCTTTATTCCGAATTAATTGATTGGAATAAATTTGACATCGGATGTCAGTGGTTTTGTGAAACTGTTTGTTACAAGGTATGTAATCGAGACTTGGCCATAACCGAGAGGTGAATACTCAAGAAAATTATATGCGGCAATGCTAGAGCGGTATACCTACAGAGAAATATTTATCGCATAATTATAGTTGGAACATTATCATTCTCATCTTCAGATATAACTGCGCTATTCCGAGACTTGAATTTTCCTGAAATATTCCCGACGTGTCGTCAAACGAGCGAAATCGCCAAGCCGCGATCTGTGTATATATATATATATATGTATATATTTAATCCATCATTAGCGCAGTCTCGAATTAATTAATCCGGGTAGGTAAATACGATTGGTATTTCTGAGAAATAATATCTATAACATATTAACATTTGATAGTAGATACACAAGCTTAGAAGTTAATTTGAATCGTTGGTTCATTAGCAAAACCCTGTTTCTTAATGTTTTCACTTAACCATTCCTTTAATTAATCTAGACCGAAGGTTTTCCAAGATCGTTAGCCATTCAATCGTTGGTATATACACGTGTCTATGTATTGAGATACTCCGAGGGTTGAGTATAAGGTAGTGAATATATATATATATATATAGCGTGAGTTTTGCCAGAGTTCTGCGAGATGGCGAGAAGTGGTACTGCAGAAATAGGGTACATGTTATAATATAATACAACTAAACGACTATAAGAACTGCGTCCAATTTTCCATTTTTTTTTTTTTTTTCTCTCTCGCTCCCTTCATCCAACCCATCGCGAATTAGCGCTCGTCTAATTGAGCAATTTTCAGTATTTCTTACACTGCAATACGCGTTATTTCCATGGAAGTCAATTACCAGCTCACTCGTTACTGGCAATTCTGCAAGATCTGTTTCAAGGTCTGTTACACTCGGGTAGGTATTTATTTTTTTTTAATTTAATTTTATTTTTTTTTCAAATGCAAAAAATTGCCTGGCAATACCAAAGCCCGTGATGCATTTTGACCGATTCAATTTTGTCCCTCTAAACCTCTCGTATATAGCCCGCTTCAGGGTGATATTCCACGTTATCGCGCGTTGCTTGTGATAGGCATTTTTATGGCCACTTTACCCCAGTATCTCGTCCGTGTCTTACGGACCACGTGTAGAATTTTTCTCTGCAAGATATTCCATATATATACCTTTCTCTTTCTCTTTTTTCTTTCTTTTTCTGTCTTACTGTTTCTGAACAACCTATTTTATACATCTATACCTACTACATACTACCAAACCTTACCCAAGAAAAGAGAATATAGAAGAGAGAGAGAGAAAGGAAAAGAGAGAAGTGTGCAGAGGCGAGAAACGCTGACTTACATGAAATAAAAGCAAATGAGCTTACAAGTCTGAATAACGTGATCCAAGCAGTACGAGAAGGAGCTCTGTAGAGGAGGTGCGACCTGAGAATAATATATTTGTGAAAGGTCTTATAAACCGTTGAGTTTGCTACCTGAGAATCTACAAGATCTGTTGAAGCTATTGGTACCAGTGGATACAGGCTTGGTCATAGGTGATTTGCGTTATACCTACGTCTCATCGTTTATGCATAAAAACCTACAGAGTTCTTGGGGACTTGGTACTTTATGGATTGCAGTACTCCGGTTGACTTATATTCTCCGTATATTTCTTGGATTTCAGGATTTGAATCAATCGCACTAAATAAAGACAGAGAAGAAAAGGATCAGTTCCAAGTAGAATCAGGCATTTTACCTCATCTGGGAATTTATAGATTCTCAGCTTATCAAATCTCCAACCAGTTTGCGGAATAATTCGATACACTATACCCTGAAAACGTGATCCGGGACTAATGCGCCTACACTACTTAGAGTTTCAAAGCAGATTTAGACACTTTCTGATCCGCTTATGTGTGTAAGAGAATGAGGGTATCTTTATCAATATACATAGGTTTTTAATTAAATTCTCACAAAGAAAGCCGCGCCGTGGCTCCAGTGACTGGCTGAAGTTACAAATCTTTACCAGGTTCTTTCTGAACGATCACAAATACGTTGCTGATACAGTGTGAAAGGACGTAGGTATGTGAACATCGGTGGACATCGAAACTATATTAAATGCTGGATATATCGCCTTTGAGAATATAAACCTATATGGTTGATTTGAAAATAAGGAACGCCTTTTCCTGTACCTTATATACCAACCAACCAACCAACCAACCTACCTACCTACCTGGATGGTCGAGATTAAAAATATTCCTAATTACGTATTAAATAACATCTTCTCGGCACTTTGTCCAGACTTGAGTATAGAAGAGAAAAAGAAAAAGAAGAAAAAAATTACACTCTATCTCTTTTTCGGTCGATTATATATACTCCTTGGTTTGGAATAATAATACCATACCTGGACCTTCATCTCTGGAGGATGAAAGCCCGGATGGTTCACGCTATAGGTAAGCGAGCAAGAACAATCCTTGAAAGAGCAAAGGGCGCGGCTTCAGTCCTGGGTTGTGTCGACGCACCCTGAGCAAGAGAAACTTCGATATAGTATAAACGGGTTTAAACGAAGAGACATATATAGATATATCGAAAGTTCTCGTTTTCTATTCATCCTCTTGTTCTTTTTGTTATTTCTATCTCTCTTTCGGGTAGCCAATGGGTAAAGTTTAGAATTGTACCCGTCGTCGTGCACACCCTGTTTCCCCATCTCTGGTGCACAGGCGTCGCATCGTTGCAACAATATGGCACCCCATCTGCAGTCTCGGGTACCAACCGTATAGAGTCAGGCATAGGTATATACGTATATAATATGTATAGCTAGCTAGTCAAACTTGACTTGAATATACATATATACAGTACATATTCGTATGTAAAGGTAGTCGATGCAGTAGGTACGAAGAGAAGTGCACAACCGGGTTATATGTAGTACGGAGGGTGATAGTGTAGGAAATAAGTAAAACAGAAGGAAAAAAAAAATCACCTTTTCATGCGCACCATAGCTAGCTACCCCCTGTATTATATGTATATACATTTCTCTTGACTCTATACCCCTTTCCTTGGCTCATTTCAAATCCACTTTATATGCCGGTCTGGCACCCTCTAGACAATGTAGGTATGTAGGTGTATAGTATATTATATATACCTATACCTATACCTCGACGACTACGACCTACGTAGAACCAACTCACTCTCCTTCAAGACGTGGTGTATAAGAACACAACCCTCGAGGAAGTATAAGGATATGTATTTCTAAGTATACCTTCTCCAGGAAGAACGAGAAGACGAAGAAGAAGAAGAAGAAGAAGAAGAAGAAGAAGATGGAGAATTGTACTTGGAGGGTTTTGCCAGCACACCTTGACTCAAACTTAATCTTTCTCTCTCGATCCTTCACCAAGGACTTTGTTCCTTTGTTTAATCTCACGTCTGCGGCCCTCTCGAGATATCCGCAGCCCTCCATGACTTCAGGAATAAGCGCGAAACTCGGTTTGTACCAACGAACTCGATGTAGGTAGTACCTGCCCTTGGTGGTATTGGTGAACGTGTTTTATACAGATATATATACATATCTTCTGGTATATACTGCAGGACTAAGGAAACTACACGTAGGTATACGTGTAAAGAACTGACGGTGAGACCAAGTCACCCGTTCCTCTTGGTTCCACCGTTGTCGTCGTCGTCGCCGCTCCTGAGTTTCTTAATGTAATTTTCCTTTTTTGCTACCATTCGGTTTACGACTGAAACTTTTGCTCTCTCACGTATATCTCAACCTGCCGCCGCGGTACTCTCTTTGCTATTCTCTTTCTTCTTCTAAATTCTTCTTTTTCTTCTTCTTTGCTTTTCGCTTATCCTAACGTCGCGACGTCGACGTATTTCGCGATTTTGCGCTCTGGTGATTCAGAAATTCCCTCATAACTCAAAGGACCTGCTCGAAAAAGCAGCATACATCAAAAAAATAACGCGTTTTTATGTTTTCAAAAAAGTCACGACATCCCATATAGTGGGTGGGTATTTTTTCTACTCTCCAGTACAAAGATCATTTCATTTTCCTTCTTTTTACTTCTGCTTTTTCGCGAAGCTCCGAAGTTAACTTATTTCGTCAAAGAAGAAACGCGGAGAAGTACGTTTACAGAGGGGAAAATTGGCGAACAGATCCGTGAAGAAAAGTCGCCTCGAGGCTCTAAGGACCGTGGAGAAAAGGAAGCTGCGAAGAGCTTGTTCCGGAAGTAATCTCAGGTGGAGATTAGGGGGTTCTTTATTCAAATTAGGCTCGTCATTACCTGAGAGGGTTGTATAAGTCAACTTAACCGCGCGACGCCGTATAGCCTAGGGTCTAGTTATGTACAACTTCATGGATATAACTATACCTACCTATACCTATACCTATACCTACACCAACACCTACCCCTGAGGAACCTTCCATGCCTCTAACTACTTCCAGGAAGTTACAAATTTTGTATATTTTTATTAAAACTTATTCCAGTCTTGTGTACCTACCTAACCAGTATCTACCCACCTATACTTCCCACTTGGGACCATTCGGCAAGGCTTTTCGTATTCAGCCGACCCCCTGTAGAATAAATTCCATCACTTGCCACCTAATTTTCCGTCCAGTTGATAACTCAGGTAGGTACTCGCCTTTTTTTTTTTTACCACCAAAAAATGGGAGAAAAATGGAAAAACGTTTTACCGAGTCTCATCATTTGAATCGTGGCAATTAAATTTCAACCTAATTCCAGCAGCTCGATCTCATATCGTATATATTTATAGTTACGATTCACATTCGTATACGAGGTACGATAAAGCAACAAAAATAAGTACGAAATTTTAAATATTTGGTATATAAACTTATACCTATACGTGTAATAAATATTTTGAATAGTTTGACTGCAGGGAGGAATTTGAGGAATTGATTATTTTAAGATTCTAGGCGCAGAGACTCAAGAGTCCAGTTTGAATTTTCGCTTTCTAAATCGACTCCGGTGGGCTGTGGAATAATTTCAGTCACGTTCAGTCAAGTAACGTATTATGAATGTGCCTACACGTTTTCCGCAATACGTAATTCAGAAAAATTTGCAATGGGGAAGGGTTCTAAGACCCTTCGCTCTGAACTCTACTTACTTTTATTGCAGTAAATGTAGCTACTCCCTTAACCGTATTAAACAAGTATTCTACAGACTCAACGCACTTCACTGTACAACCGTCTGCCCTAATTGCCCCATAGTTAATTAAGCAATAGTATACACAGAACGTGTAACTCCTGCCGTTCCGTTCTCAAATAACATTGAGCCTAACCCGTCTAGTCGACGGTGTGAAATAGACCACGAGTAGATTAGACGTCGATTATTTTCATTTTTCGTTTATTTAAACTTCCATTTTTTTAATTTTTTTTCAAATTTTTTTAAATACCCACGCGAATAAACAAGGAGATCTTTTCCTATACCCGCGGTTATAATTTCGGTGGCTATATAATTTCTTGTTATTATCCTTAGATCCTTGGAAATTGGATTAGATATAACGTAGGCAAGTTTCCTTCGAAAGGGATAAATTGCGGGTTCCACAGCCGCGCCTTAGTCCATACACACCCTTCCAGTGCTAATTGCTACCCCGTTATTTACGACGCTGAGCGCCGCGACGCCTTCCTTCTATGTATTTCTACGCCTCCAAGGAACCCTAGATGTGGTTAACCTGCACCACATACCCACACCGCGTTTCTCCGCTTTTGCGTTTACCCAGGCAAGTCAAACTTCTGCCTAGAAATTTCTACCAAAACTCTATAATGTTCGTTCATTCGTACAGCGACTAAACGAATTGAAAACGATCATCAACCCCCCAAAAAAATGATCTTAATTTTATGGATTTCGCGGTGGATAAAATTCGCCACCGATTTTTAGAGATTAGAAACATATTAGCGATAATTAACGGCGTATCGGCTTCTGATCACACACAGCACCTCGGGATCAAGGGAAATACCTTTGCCCGTTTCGCTCGATTACTGCCATAGGTGGTGGCAGGGTAGATATGATATCAAACTCGTCGAGCAACTTGGTGAAAAAAGAAAAAAAAAGAAAAAGAAAAAAAGAAAAAAAAAAATGTGGACTAGCTGGACGAGGGAACACGAGAGGGGATTTGAATTACATGGCGGTTTGCTGTGCCGCCCGTTTACTCGTTCGTATTTGTTCGTTCCTTGGTTCGTTCGTTCGTTGGTTCGCTGCCTGTACCCTCATCAACATTCTGTGCGTTCAAAGCTCGGATCTACGTTTGTGCTGGGCGTGTGGGTACCCTGACTATCGGTTATAGCATGCGTGTGCGTACCAACGGCATTCCATCGGCGCCATGTGAACCTCAAGCCTCGAACATGGCGTCCAACAAGTGATGATATCGGCTACAGAGTCTGGGCCAACTCTGGCAAATCAACCATTACAGATTTGACATGAAATTCATCAGGACTCGAGCTGATTCGAAATGATTTGATCAATAATCATCAAGTTGGATTGAGAGTTTACATGTAGGTACTTATACTGCAAACTGATTCGGTATTGGCACGGTATTGATGCCATATAGCTGCCAATACTGACAGCTTCCAACTTATGGTGCCGTGAATCGATACGAAATAATCTGCAGCCAGTATGAAACTCCATTCCCGGTACAGAACTGACTTCCATCTGAGCCCTATGTACGTTCACTCGTCAGTACTAGTCATCAGCATTTGCCCAACGTTGGGCAAATAATTTCTCTGTACTGGGCCAGTGTTACCGAACAAAATTTGGCAGCTGGGGTAGTGCCAATTCTCTGCCATGAGGGTAGATCCGATTTTGCGTACAAGATTCGTTTTTTTTCCCGGACATCATGACTTGGTGTGATAAATCTTGTACATCCGTGGTTTGCTCTACACTCAAAGTATTCCAAGTTATGCCAGTGTTCATCGTTCGGATGGTTACTGTCAGCTATGACGTTATCACACCCTTTATCTTTCCTCCTAGCGCACGAGTCACGCTTCGAACTCTGCCATTTCACGCTCCATACTCTCATAGCTGTGTTATATATACTTTTGTATGTACGGTAGAGACATGTGCGTTATGGTAGCTTGGGCTGGGTTCAATCTCGTCACTCCATATCCAAGACACAAACATAATCGGTGTCATGCCATTGACCTTGTCGCCAGCGATCAAAGACCGTTTCGTAGATTGTTGGAATTCTATATGCAATCAGTCGAAGTAAAAAGGGAAAAAAAACTCAACTTCTTTGCTTTTGCACCATGAAAATTAATCAGACAATTGGCTTGCCCTGGACTTTTTATTACCTTTCATTAGTTTTGGTCCTTTTATTATTTTTTTTAATTGTTCGTTCAATTCAGACATTTCGACTTTTTACAGCCCAGTAAAAATCTTTTGGTTTATCCGTTTTTTAGAATGCTTAAGTTGTTAATTCCGAAAAGCCTGAGAGGTGGACAAACGTAGAGACAAACTAAAATTCGAGATTCGTTGCGATTGCAGGCGAATGCCGCGTTTTCAACGCGAGAAAAAATACTTTTCTTTCCATTGGGTTAGTAAAGAGAAAGAGTAAAAATGGAATGAAATTTCCTTACCATTTCTCGGGTAGTAGGTCGAGCACGTGTTTCCCTAGCTCGCGTATTACGCCGTATGGTTAAAATTGCGCCCCATCAATGCCGTAGTAACTGGAACTAGTTATTTTGAGACGTGGTCCAAAGGTATCCGCGTCCCAAATCGCCCGTGCCTCAGCCATAAACAGAATTTCATTGCTGCGGCGTCCCGCGACCTGTATACATATATGACCAGCGTTTATATACTTATTGTAAATTATCTATTGTTATGAAATTCGAGTTACCCACACACCATCATCTCTCAATACCTCTGAAGAAGGATAAAGCAAGACTATCCGAGAACTAGCATCGATAATTTATTTCTAAACGAGACTGTTATGCAACTAAATTGGCCATTCAAGTACCGATAGATTATCGAACATCTATACGTCCCGTTATTCCCGAGGAACCACCAATTATTACCTACATAGGCCATATCGTTAGACGGTTGATAATTATAAATTATACCAAACGTAGTCGTTAATTGCAACCTAAGTACGTATTCGTACCCTGTAACCTACTCGACGGATACTCAAATATTCACCTACCTACTTTCAGCGTCCCTTCGAACATTGTACCTACCATAAATATTAAAACCATCGTGAACAGTCGAGTTTGATTAGCAATTTAAATCCAAGTACCTGATTTTGTAACTTTGGTGAAAATATATATTTTTTTCTTTCTTTTCAGTTTAAGATGTATTTTTGAAAGAATTTTTTCAAGACTTTAATACGTATATAGTTTAAGTTGATGCGAGTGTATCGCGAGTAACGATGATGAGGTCAAGGGACCCTTAGTAATTACAGGTCGTAACTATTATTTTTACTCGCGATATCACACGTGCATAATGGACAGATAGTTAAGGTAGTAAAAGAGTAGTAAAACGCAGTAGGTACTAAATCGGTATACTATATACGCGGAGGCATATCTACTGGTATTACATGTAGATACATCAGCCTAGCAGACGATTTCACGTGTAACATTGAAACGCGGTATAGGCACTTCACATACATATATTAGAAAAAAAAAAAAAAAACCCTATGGCGGGTATACCACTTTGTATAAAACATTAAACAGTCACTGATTACAGGGCAATGAAATGAGGTATAAAATTTATTTTAAAAAATCACTGGACACTCACACACACACACACACACACACACATATGAAAATGTGCTGCACTTTTATCCCCGAATCACGCACGTACTCGATATTAACGGCAAGAACACGACGGAAAGACTACTGGTAACATCACGTACGAACTTGGGTTGGGAAATGACAGAATCTGCCTAGAGACCTAGAGCCGTCGTAATGGATACCAGAAAAAAAAAGGGAAGAAGAAGAAGAAGAAAAAAAAAAAGGGCTCGAGGGGTGACATTATAGCCAAGGACTTCGTCCGCGAGGGTTAAGCAAGTAAAGAAGCTAGGAATGAAGCAAGGATGGCACTGATTACCCCTTTACGACAAGCCAAGGCCTCACTGCTGCAGAGGTTGTTACGGTGCATTGGGCCCGGCTCTTGCACCCCCATAAAAATTTAGAACCTCGTTCTTTCCTTTCACTACCTGAAGATAGTAGAAAGAAAAAAGAAGAAGAAAAAAAAAAACTAAAAAGAGAAAGAAAGAAAAAGAAGGAACGAAAAAATGTCCTATGATTCGTAAAAACCCGACACCAAACGCAGTTAACCCTTCGCCAAGGTACACGATGGTGCGACAGCGCTGGTTAGCCGAAGGCCATCCTGACCGTTCGCGTAGGTACCCGGAAGGAAGCAAGGGTTGTTTTGACCTCGATGGTAAAGGGGGCCCCCGTAAACCCTGTCATAAAACTTACAAAACAACCCTTTTTTGACGGCCGATTTTTTCACCGGGGTGCCTGGCCTTGGCGTGGACACCTTTTTTTTTTCAGTTTTTAAACTGCGGTTGACGCGCGGTGTACTAGCCGTTTCAAATTCAACTCCAAACTAGCCATGCTGGTGCGCGGGACCATGAGAAAAATTCTACAAAGAGGGAAACTTGGAAGCGATTCGCGAATTAATTGCATAATGCCCAAGATGGGACATTTTTTTTTTTTTTTTTTCAAATTGGTGTGCGGAAATTGCGCGTGGCAAATTTCAAATCGTTCGGTAATGATAAAAGGTATTTTAATTGCAGCCGTTTGTCACACTCGGAGCGATCTTGATGTAGAAAAAAAAAAAAAAAACGGTTTGTTCTTTTGATGTTGATACAATTAATGAAAAGGCACTAAAAATTCCAAGTAGTACCTACATGTAAGTACGCGTTAAATCACACCGCCGGGCAATTATTCTGATGAGATAACGAATAAATGGTGTAATTAAAAAACCGATTACTTCGCGCAAACTGATGACCCGAAACATCCAACTGCTTGACGCGGTTGCTTGTTACAAAAAATGAAAAATTTAGACGTGATAAAAAAATTTAAAAAAAAGGAAAAATTGTCACTGGCCAGGCCTCTGGCCTCAAGGGTCGGAAGTTTTACCGTAGGGTAAGTTGAAATCGTCGACTAGGTAGTCTATGCGACTTAGGAAGGCTTTTCTTGAAAGGGTTGTTATTTTGACAAGGTCAGACGGACGAGCGGCTGTCATTCCCGTCGACGCAAGAGCGTCAGTTTCTTCCCGGCATTACCTGGCTCAAGTAGTCGAGCTTTCCGAGTCTTTCCACGTGAAGAAGAAGAAAGGAGAATTTTTCCTTTGGTCGTTTTTGTTTTGTTGTTTTCGTTTTTTTTTTTTGTCGTTTTGATCTTGCAGTAGTTGAAATGAAAAAAATTTTTAACACCGTCGATGTCACCGCGATTTGTGACATTGAATTGAAAATCTGGTCGTTTGTGATGTCGATAACAAAAGGAAATGAATAAATAAATAAACAAATATATAAATAAATAAAAAATCAGTAGAAATCGAAGAGTGTGCCCGGTGCCGCCGGCGTCGCGACGCTCGCGACCCGACGCAAGCCAAGTCCATTTCACGGGATGATTTACGTCCGTTTGATGGTTTGTGTGTGCAGTCGCGAGTTTTATGTGAACGTTTTAAATGGGAGATAAACATAAAGAGGGCTTTTATGATCCCATCAAATAAACAACTTGACTCCTTCGTCTTTTGCGCGAGATTCAGGTTCAGGTTCTCTTCTTCCGTATATCGTGTACAACTTAGACGCCCGTGATCACCGCGAGCGACTTTGACGAGGCGCGTACGATCTCGTCAAATATAAAATAAACCGCAAATTAACTAATGACCGAGATACGTTACTTATTACTTACAATAAAAACCACTTTGATTTATAAATTATTCTTTCCATTTATTTTTATTTTTTTCAATTTTTCTTTTCTTCTTCTAATTCTGTTCCTTGTTTCATTCGTTGATCGTTGTCACGCTCTGATAATATTCAACTCAATAATGATCGCGAAAAGAGTTTGCTAACTCGTACATGAAATACTGTATCTAATATTTTCTTCAAGTGAATATGTACTTAGTATACTTAAGCTGTGACACATTGAACGTCGTGTAATTGTAACCAGTGAAATGTCACGGACGTTGTCGATTTACCCGTGCGGGATTACTCACAGTTAATAGAATATCAGCTCTAGTTAAAAAGCAATTTATGTCATTCTAACCGGCTTATATATATATATATATATCTATACGTCTGATCTTGAAATTGATGAGCGTTGCGCGTGCTCGCGATAATTAGTACGGTGTAATTCTCGGTTTTTTTTTTTTCTCATTCTCCGTTTTATTTTCTCGATTTTTTTCATCGTTTCAATTATTTTCTCGTTTCTGAAGTAAAATGAAATGCAATCGCGTTGATGTATTCAACGTCAATGAATTTCTACTTACACTCAATATTTATAAATACGTCAGAAAATATACGTCGCTTTATATTTACTCATTATTGAATAAATCACTTCTAGTTTATATATAAACGCGGATTCGTTGGAACTGAAATACTGACTCGCTGATCAAACCGCCAAATTCAATAAAACTACATCGTTAAAAATAATACTGCTATACAAAATATTACATGTCTCTAAATTTTTACGAGCTTTGCGGATAGTAAATACCAAATTTCACAAACACGCCTTTGAACTTGACCGTTCCGATTCCCATATTAATCAAAAAACTGCAGCGGAAATATTTATCGACTTCGTCTATGAGGAAATAGAAATGATGGAAATAAATAAAAAAATTCTACGGAACTTTCTACGAGTAGGAAGTCTCATTAGGTCAATCAAGTTCGTTTAGTATTTTTTACAAAATTCTGTATACTAACCGGGCAATGAAACTGGAAAGTTGTTCGATCTCGAGGATTTGAAAATGACGAATTTTGAATTTAACTGGGAAACCGGAATGAGCAAAATTCTTGATGGTTGGATAATGGAGGAAAATTGAAATGATAAAACGATGTCCACTCACCTGGGTTATCCGAAAATATTGAAGTTTTGTTTGACGGCGTGGCGAAACACTAGGAGGCGGCCATGACGGTCACGGAGCGTCGCGTCGCTGTCAGGCACGCGGTCTCAGAATATCGACCAACGGGTCGGGGATTCGCACCACGCCCAACCCCGAGCTAGCGATCGCAACCCCCTGAACAGAGCCACCCCCATTTTCCCCCCCAAAAACCCCCGAACATTATCATATATTACTTTTTTACGTCCCCTTTTCGAACTGCATGGTATTCGAGGTGGGGAGTTTCCCGTTGAACGCAAACCGACGACGAGAGGATGGCAGAGAAGCGAACAGACGTGAGATGAAATGAGAGGAAAATAGAGAAGAATAGAAACGAGAGGCTGGAGCTGGTCCAGAGTACCAGCGTGGCGTAGCCAAAGGTCGAATCTCTTTCCTTCACCGTTGCAATATCTGGCAAAAATTAAGCCAATAAAATCGGGAAGTTTCGGTCTTGGGCTTTGCTTTTTACCCTTCTATTTCTAATACGATCAGATGAAAGCTCGGTTATCTTATGTCGCCGATTTTTAGATAGATATATACGTTGGACGTAACGCGGTAAAGTCTTCGGTCCACCATTTCCCAGTATATCTTATATATACCATTCGCGATTCTGTATGCTGGAAGAAACTGGAATTAGACACGTATCTGTATACCAATCTCGGTATTCAACTCGCGTGTAGAATACCTCCGAGGTATTGTAGATAAAAAAGAAATTTCAAACGTGACCGATACGTCCGTCGCATCTGCAGATTCCACGATGCCAGGCCAGCTAATCCCTTTACTACTTCAAACTATTCGCTCTGGCGAAAAACCACTTGGCAGACTTTTATCTCTAGTAGGTATTTGAAACATGAAGGGTTTTTGCCGATGGCTCGATGCATGAGAACAACATCTACGGGACAAGATTGTAATTCCAAAATCCAGAAGTTTCGAACGGTTGAAATTCCGAATTTATTTTAGACGCGATTTTAAATTTCCAGAAACGTTAGAGTTCAGAAGTAGGAAATTCTGGAAGGTCGAAATGCAGGTAGCTCAAAAATCCGAAAGTTCAAAACTCAGATAGTCCAAAAATCGGCAAATTTAAGGGAAGCTCATGACAAAGCTGCAGTAAAATAAACGACGTTACATCTCGCGAATTTCGAGATTCGGAGTTTTGGCCTTTCGGATATTTAGCTTTCAGAATTTCGAACCTTTGGTATTTTTCGATTCAAAGTTTTTCAGATTGGCTACGTAGACTTTCGGGGGAATAATCTTTCTGAAAACTGTCAATCGGTAGTGTAAAAATTCGGAATTTCGATCTTTTGCAGCTTTAGAAATTCGGAAATTCAATCCCGCCTCACACCTACAAGGTAGACAATCGCAAAAAATGGCAAAAAAATTCGAGCCATAACTCAAAAGGTACCACAAGATTCTTATAGTCTCTTCAATAAACGATACGAAAGGTGAAAAATCGGCATCTATAATGTCTCGTACCGATCTCGATTTAAAGTTTGTAGCCCAAAACGCGAGTTCCATGATAGTGTGGTAAATTTATTTCTAGTTTCAAGGCATTCGCATTAGTCCTTTACGGGTACGGTACAGTGTGGGGTGTAAAGGTCAAGCCGCTCGAGTATGAGTCAGGTAATTTGTAACCCACGAATTAGGCTAACAGTTGATGTGCTTCGTCCTACTTAATCGTAGTACGTCCATATTATAAACTAGGGACAACGTGGTTACATACACGTTTCAAAATGATAACTGTACCTTGAGCAACTTTTAGTATACCTATTATATGAGTTACGGTTCTGGGATGTACAGCATTCCATGTACACCACCTATACCTTGTGATGTAATTGGTTGAACATATACGAGTTTGTGCCTTCCAACTAAACCGTACGTGAGGGTGATATTAAGGGGTGATAATCGCACTGTTGAACATTTAAAATAGTTGAGTAGGTACGTTTACCCACTACGAAAGTACTGCAGGATCTTGACGGCACCTTAAGGACGGTTTGCCATCATCGGCTGCTGTGACGGGGCTTGAGTTTGATGGACTGTAAACAAGAAATCTGTTTTCCACCCCTATCTACGGTTAGCCCGAGTACCACCAACGGTTGCACACAGTAAACTTGGTCGTCATTCGTATTATAGGGCAAAAAGCTCCAGGTCTATGAGCTTTGGCTGACACACACGAACACACACAAACCCCATTCTGGCATACGTATAAAACCATAGCTGAAAGATGAAGCTTCGTGCAAGCTCCATCGTGGTTATATACATTTGTGGACACGCACGTTTGCTATATGGTATACATAAGCACCGTGTAAAGCTCGTCTCATGTCTCCTAGTCTCACTGCCATCCTGCAGGCTGGGATGATCGTGAGTTTACGAGGCAAGGCCGTGCATTATGCGCCAATCACAAGCAATCATACTCCACCCTAACTCGTAAATTTTCGTGGCTCTCAACCTTCTCCTCCTTCTCAATACGATATATTTATTCAAGCTACTTTAGGTAACATACAATACCGATTCATATACCCATGTATCCATTGGCGATCGTTACTATTTTACGACGACGACGATCATGCGTAATACCAAATCTATACTGTTCACTTCCTAACATGCGACTATTTTTCAACATCGAATTACTGTCACCGATTTTTCACAACGATTCAAGATTCGCATTCGCAACAGCGTATTACATTGATCAGAATGACTATGGTGTCGCCTGAATTGATCTATGCTTTAATAAATCTTCAGTACTTGGAACGATTCGAGATTTGCTGATCAATACGGGGGTCCGATCAATCCAAGACAATCCCTCCCACATTGACAGTCTCGTATGTGTATGTATATTGGGTGCCATTATTATTCTTTGGTTATTCGACACTCAACGATGAGCATCGAGCTTTGAGCCCCTTTGTACTCTCCTCACGGTCTAATGATATGCAGTTCGCATTTAATTCCAACTGAATTGGATGAGACAGGATGCAGAACTTGCCGCGACTACGATGGTGACCAACTCCGGGTACGTTGTACGATATGTGACGTGCTTCCAAAGCCCATATGTGTATGTACATACATATAGGTATGTGTGGCATACCTATACTTATACCCGAACACTGCTATTGCTGCATTCCACAAAGGAGCCACAACTGTGGGAGGGGAAAAAAGGAAGGACTGTCGAAGGACTATGAGAGAAAAGAACGAACGACCAGCTCTGGTGCAAATGGCCCTCCAAGGCCAACCGACCTCCCAACCCTTCCCCGTCGTCCTCGACGTTGAAACTCATCTTTTTAGTACGTCCTTCGTCACAAAGCAACAAAAAGTACCAAATGTATATGTGTATACTCGAGTGGGATTTTTTTCAGGGGATGCAGGACTCTTTTCTTTTACTTATGCAGGGTTAAAATACCATTCAGGATCTATACTCTTGTCATTGAAATTTTTCACAAACTTGTATACCAGAGCGCAGTTTCGTCTGCATGCTGAGCATCATCAAAGCGTCACTATCCACGTTCTGGTTTTATTCAATTCTATCCTCGGATGAATGTACATTGGGATTTTTATCAGTTGATTAGACTGGTGGATTTCTGCATCAAGTCTCATGTAATCTAAAACTTTGTGAATAGCATTTACATCGCGGCTTTATACAGAACTTGAAATTCTGTAGTTTTATGATTCTTTAATAGCTCATTCCTGCAGAGATAACATTTCGAACGGAGCTGCAGACGTAGATACAAGTTTTTAAGCCATCGACTCAGACTGTCGTTGGTCAGCTGGAGTTATTCCAACAATTTTGTCATAATTCCTGCGGACTGACCAAGTTGGCAGAATTCAAGAGAAACCAGGAGATCCAGGGATTAAACTCCGGGCTTTGATTCAGTGCGATTTACAGCTCGTTTCGTAAACCTCCTTGAGCATATAATTATTTTCTGGTTCGAATTTGTTCGCGATAACTCAAGCCGTCGTATATTATAGACGAAGTGGTTGAGTCATCGAGAAGAACGTACGTTCTATTATCCTTCGGTGAAGTTCCAATGATATATTTGAGGAAGATAAAAGGTCGAAGACCTTCTCAGACCTACATAAATATATTTCACCACACAGTTTGATAAGTAACCTACCTATACCCATTTCGTGCATTGCTAAAGCTGAACCTGAAACGTGCCTATTTAGTAACAGTAACAGTAAGAAGTAACAGAGCACCGTGTGGTTTACGCTTGTCTCGGACATAAATCATTTCAGAAAAAAGACCTCGTTTCAACAGATTAGACACTCATATATTACAGATTATGTATACATACTTCGGCGAGAATAATTTATGTAATAGTAGATAAATTTTATACATTCACTAGTTCGTTTCGAAGGACATAGAAAAATTAACATTAGGGGCAACTCGCGTTTTTTTTTTTTTTTTTCTTGTTTTTTCTTTTTCAGAGAGAGAAAATCAATGAATTTTCGTTTTCTACAGTTTCAGTTACCTGATTCCCGATAATCAATTCCGAATGATATTTTCGGTGCATGTCGTAAGGTTTTACGACCACTTTCCATCCGATTCAAATGTTCAAGATTTTATTTTATTCGAAAAGCATACCCTCATCTTTTGTACGCTGGGGGAGAGAGAGAGAGAAAAAAAAAATGAAATCTCTTTGCCGAGTTATTTGCAGATGAGTAAGATTCGGTATTGAAATTTGCATAAATTTAGCATAATTTCTACAACGAATTGTTTCTGAAAAATTCTCGATATTCAAAGATGAGGATACGTCCTCGGAGTAAAAAAAAAAAAAAAAAATGGATCTTGGCGAAGTTGAACGAGACGAGACAAATTTTCACGACAGAACTTGATATTCTCAACTCCCGGAGTGCCATAATTTATTGATTACTGATTCATGTAAAATCGGGTTTAATATAAAAAGTCATGAATCTTTTTCGACAAAAATTTAAACACCTTTCACTGATTTAAGCTACTTGGTTTTGAAAAATTGTTTTCTGAAACCAAAATACATATATAACTGTACACGTATTATACGGTGTTAAGAATAATTTAAACGCAAACTGAGCCGTTCTTGGATCTCGAAAGTAAGAACGTATATAAAATAGCACCTCCAGACCGCAGCTCTTCCACCGTAGTGTTAGTCCGTGTGATAATGGGTCATAACCTTTTTATTAGGCAATTACAGTTTTATGAATGTGTCGGCGGCTACCGCACGCGCTCTGTATTGTTGACTAAGCAGAGGTAGGTGTCCGGGGACTCGAGGTTTCGGCCACCCAACATGAGATGTCGGCGAATGGTTCGACGCTTCGATCCGATCGAACTCTAAACTCGAAGTATAAATCTGATACCACCTGGATACAAATTTATTTAGATAAAATCATCGATTCGACCCTAAATTTGCATCCACCATCGCAGTAACACGCGACCCCGTTTTACCTTATCGGAATCAGAATTATATACCCCGATACCACCTACCCTAACCAGACGAACCCCCGTTTCCTTATCCAATTCAAAAATCATCGAAACATCAATTTTTTCGCTTTTTAATTCACTCTTGAATTTTTTTCATTTTTCAGGTAAATTTAACCGAATTTTTTTTTCGATCCCCCGATAATTTTCAGTCCCGAAAAATGTCCCAATTTCGCTGGGTGGCTGCAAAGTTTTTAGATAATCGTTTTATTTTTACTTCCAAAGATTTTTGAGGATTGGAGAATTTTCGAGAGACGAACCTGGCGTCATTTTTGTGAACTGAATGCATTTTGCGATGCTCCCCGGGTTTTGCCTGGCACCCTAGTACGCATCGTATAGTACGGGGTGTGCGAGGTAAGGGAGGGTTTCGCCAATCGTCTCAACTTCGGTCTCTTGGTCGGTCGGTCGGTGTTGCAGGAATACGTTTGCGATCCACCCGACAGCGCTATGAAAGTTGTTGGCCCACCCCAAGAGGGATGACGCCACTGTACTACGAAACAAAAATCACCACGATGCGATATGGTGCGGGTCAACCCCAAAATCATAAAATTGTCTGAATTTTGAACGAAATTTTAACGAACGCTAAAATTTAGTTACCTCTAAATTTTCACTATGAAAACCGTGCAAAATTCATTTTCCTTCGCATCAAATCTACTTCAGTCTTTTTTATACTTACAGTCACTTCCGTATTCAAATTTATACACTTTTCAGCTGCCTTTGGCATGAAAATGATTATTTTGGAAAGAATTTGCTTCGGAATGATTTAGACAAATTGATAATCGATTATCGATTGGTTTTCTAGTAAAAGCCACATTTTCTGTGGAAGCGAATGTAACAACAGAACTCTTCGTTGAGGGCTTAATTAATCTACCCGAATATATGCGTGAATTTCGTGTACATGCGATAATTATACTCACGTTTATATCTACCTTATATTCGTGTCGAGTTATCGTGCGTGTAATATACACGCCGACGATTGTGGATCAGATTACTGGTAGTTACACGTACCTTGTATGTCGAAAAACTTAGTAATCTCTTGTCGTACGGCTGTATAAATTTGACGAATAACTTAATTATCACCCATTCCAAAAGCCACGCGACTTAAACCGTACACGGAAATGAGCTAGTTTCGCTCTTGGAAAAAAAACGGAAATAAAAAAAAAAAAAAAACTAAAAACAAACAGTACCAAGAAATTGCAAAACGTACTTTCACGCAGCAATAATCGACAAAATTTTCCTCTTACCCTATACGCCGGGTTTAAAACCTGGGCGAGGAAAAGCGTGGGGATGAAAAGTGGAAAAGTCCCTAATCGGGATTGGCGAGAAGTTGGGATTGGAGTATGGGGTTTATTAGCATAGTATTTTGAAATATGATATCGATAAGCAGTTCGGGGTGTTGGGGATATTGAAGTTACGCCGAGAATGGCGTATAGGTTTTTTTTTTTTTGTTTTTTTTTTCCTATTCTTCTTTTTCTTTTTCTCTTCTTCGGGGGGGTTAGGTAAGATTTAGTTTCTTCGTTATGCGTAATTATTTCATTCGGAAAGTTCATTTCGGCAGTTCGGAAGTAGCGGCGAACGAGGGACCATTTCTGGCTACAGGGTTATTGATTTCCACGCGCGGGAAAGCGCAGCTTCCCGCCCCTGGCTGAAATCTCCCTCTTTTCCTCCTCACCCTATTCGCTTTTCGCTCAGCTACAGCGAGCTATACTACCCGCTACTTTTGCTTTTGCTCCAGCTTCAGCGCCCCCCGCGAATACGCCCTCCGACCAAAAACCATCCCCTTTTCATCCCCCGCCGAATTTTTAACCTCATACTTTTTTTTTTCTTCCGCGTTTTTTTTTTCGAACGTGATTTTATACAAGTTTAATGTTATTTATTCCAAACCTACCCCCTTGGAGTACTCAGATTTTAAATCGTGGTTGTTCGAACGATATTATACTGAGGATCACATGTGTGCAAGGAATCGTCAATTTTTCAATACTTTTACATAAACCATTGCAAATAGTTCGACTTTTCCGTTTCCAGCTGGCTATATATTTCGTATCTTGAATCAAATTTGGTATAGATGAGCAATTTTTAATTCTGAGAGTCCGAAAGCTTTGCGAAATTTACCTCTTTTTTCAGGTTCTGCAATTGTTTAAACTTCCGGTGAAGCTGCTCTTGTCCAATTACATTCAATTTCGACACTTTCATGAGGTACAGTTTTTATCGTGATTTCTACAATCGATGCGGTTGGCCTGTGTAAAAAATAACCGAAAACAATACGCAATGTATAATCGTGTAAATTGTCAGTGTTTTTTGGACTATCCTTGAAAAATTTGGGACGGTATTGAAGTTCCGAATGGTCAAAATTCCGAATTTATTTGAGACGCGATTCTGAGTTTCTAGAAACCTTAAAGTTCAGAACTTGCGATTTCCGAAAGGTCAAAATGCAGAGGGTTCAAAAATGCGAAAATACTTTCTGATCGGTAGTATAAAAACTCGAGATTTTGACTTTTCGCAGCTTTTGAAATTCAGAATTTCAATCCAATCCCAAAAATGTCACATAATTGAATCCTTGGAAAGAAAATCGACGGTTGTATCGCAAAATTCTGTTCCCACGAAAAATATCAGCTACTCCAAAGCCGCAGCAAGGATGGTAAAGAAAAAAGCGTAAGAGTTGAGAAGAATAAAACGTCAAAGAGAGAGAAAGAGCTAGTGACTGTCGCGAGGGACCGCATGAGGACGATAGAAGTGGGAGAGAAGAGCGCGTGCGCGCTCCCGCCGGTATTTTATGTTTTGATGGCGCAGTAAAGCGTCGTAAAGTAGCAGTAAAACGCATTGAGTCACAAGTCCGCTCAGCTGATGTCGTTAAGTGGTTCGCAGGACTGTCAGTTCCTACGTTACGTCACAACGTGTCACGTGCCCGTCGACAGCGTGTCCTCATCACGCCTCGATCACATCATGCGTCTGTCAAATTCCATCATCAAATCGACCTGCAGTGCCTACCAGGCCCAACTTCCCTCTTTTCTCTCACCCCTTTTTTCCACCTTTCATGGCGTCCTCACAAAATGCGGAGAAAACAAAAAAAAAAAAAAAAGATTGAAAGAATTTTCAATAAATTGAACAAAAAATAATCCAAGATGATGATCTTCGGTTCAATATAACGATTCGAAGAACTGGAAATCACCTAGCGGCATATTCCACTTTGGTATAAAGTATAAGGGGGAAGTAGCAGCGAACTCGATTTCAACCCCCGAATGTCTCGCGCGCATTTCGTTGGCGACTGCGGCGCCGGATGGTCGTCGATGACGTAGGAATTGTCCATGGGGACAACTTGAGAAATAGAGAAAGAGAAAGAGAGAGAGGTTTAGAGTACGGTATACATACCTGGAAGCACGTATCGGCGAAAAAGCCACTCTCGAGCTCTCCGAAGCTGGTTAAGGGAAGGGTTTTCTTCGTGCTTTGAGAGAAAATGGAGGGAGGAAAGAAGAGGGACGGGGGGGAGGGGGGGGGGGGAGGAGAAGGAAGTAAAGGGAAGTAGAGGAGAGGGGGAAGATCGGGTTTTAGGGGATGATAGAGACGTAGGTATACTCCTGTGACACTATATAGCGCAGCTAACAAACACTTGAGAAACTTGTGACATGCACAGCTGAATTTACAAGCGACGAAACGCGTTACGTATTGATAATAAATGAAAATTTTGAAAAAAATATTGCCATCGGAATATATATTATATCGGGTACGAAATAAACCGCACGAGTCACGAGAAATCACCGAGCTGGTTATCTGTGCCACGTCAACGTCCGACGACGGATCGCCTACACCAGCACAAGCGCTACACAACGAACCCCGGAGCTTTTCGCATCCCTCCTTCCTACTGCCGCGTCCTCGAGAGGCCATCTCCGGGACCGTGATGTCAACTGGGTTCTAGCTCTCTCTGAGCCCTCGTCAAGAGAATCAATTTTTATTACCCTTCCATCGGATTTTTTTTTTCTTTTTTTTTCCTTTTTTTTGGTTTTTTTTTGCGGTTGACGCTCCGATTTTTAACTATCACAGGTTATTTAATGAGCCGAATAATTAAGCGAATGATTATCATACCCCTTCAGTTGTTGATAATTGGCGGAAAGATGGAAATTATTGAAACGAGCGAATATGAAGGTGGAGGGAACCCGCCTTACGAGACGCTTGTTTTAATCTATTACTAGGTAGATTTACTATTCGTTATTCACGTGAAATTTCGCTGTCTAGAAATCCTCGAAACTTCAGCGATTAGAAAGCTTTCTCAATAATTTTCGCTGAGCTTGCGATTATAATCAAATTCAAATTATTATACTTCTGGTATACATTTTCAGGCAGATTGGAATTTCCGTCGAGCAATTCGTTGGAAGCTTTCAATTTATTTTTTTCTGAAATCAGCCATGACGCAAATGGTCGCCATGTACCAATTTTTATCTTCAACTATCCCATGGGAATGCGCGGATGATAGTTCTAAACTTCAGGCGTTTGGTCAACCCTGTTTTGCTGTGGCAGAACAGTGGTGATTATGATTTGTGCTATGGCGATGGACTATTGTATAGAAAAAGTTTCTAAGGCAGGGGATGAAATTATTTTTATTGACGTTTGATTAGGCCGTTGATTACACTTGATATTATATTGACATCTCTGTATTCCGTATTGATTGGCTAGCGTTAATTGAAAATATCCTTCGTACGGCAGATCATATTATACGTGAGATGATTTAGGTATAATCGTATAACTGCGTTCTAATCATCAGGAGAAAACCTTGGAGATCCAAATTTCTTGATCGCCAGTGATCGTCACGGATGGATATAATCGTTTGCAATTTCTTACTTACGTTTAAAGTTGTAAGGACATTTTTATGACAATGATTATCGGGTATATTTTATAAAAAGTTTCGACACTCGACAATTCAAATCCAAAGATAGTTTCGAAAGGTAATTCCAGCAAACTTTAGGGATTGAATTATACAAATTCATCCCCTGCATTCACGGGGGAAAATATTCTAAAACTAAGTTTTGGAAGGTATACTTGTTTTCGTCACGGGAATTCGCTATTGCAATATTTCACACATATTTTCAGCAAAGAACTTGAGAGTTTTCGTACATGAGTTGAAAATCTCTGTCCACTGGATTATTCATTCCGAATGCATTTCGTGCTCTCGATTCATTCAGGTACGGTGCGGGCTTATGGTACTGTCGGTAAGATATCCTCTACCTGGAGAAAATGGAAAAATACTCCTGTGGTACATCGCCAGGTTTCTTCCACGCGTGCTAAATACTGTTGGTAACGGAGAGACCCTGTTTTACCCATTTTCAAAAAATGAATTACCATTATTTCCGGGGATTCATCATTTCGAATGAAACAATTTCCGCAAGCACAAGAATAGTCTACTTCGTTGATTCCACCATTTTTTCTTGACTGGTGTCCCTCGATTACGCAAATCTGGCTTTCAGAATTCGGAGTCACGCGTTTGTGATAACGAGCTGATATTATTACGGTTGAAACGGAATTCAAGAAAACAGGTGCTGAATGAAAGAGACTTGAATTATGTATTACGAAAAATTAAGAGATTTGTTGAAAGATTGCTCTTACTTATTGAGATAGGTATTTATGTTTTCGAATAAGCGAGTGAGATACGACAGCAAAGAAATCCTAGAAGAATTTTGAGTTATTTGTCAGAACCACTTGAACCACTCTGTTCACGTCTGTAAGAACTCAAACGAAATTGACTGTCTTATTTAAACGAGATGTAAAAATACTAGCCAAACGCTCCATCGAGTCAATAAGAATTGACCATAACAAATTATTCTGTCCAAAAAAATGGATTTCAATCGAATTTTTCTGTTTTACCTCAGATAAATCAATTCTCGGATTAATCCACTCCAATTTTGAAAGCTGAGCAAATGAATGAATTTTTTCTTAGAAATGAAACGCAAGTAAATAGAAAAACCTATTTATTTCGGTTTGCTTTTAACTCCAATCTTCATCAGGTATTCATTACGGAGGGAATTGAGCACAGAAGTTCTTGAGCTTTTTTTTTGGTTGTATTTTCCTGTCTTTGATAGGATCGTTTTTCCACTCCGCGAGTCTAAGGGCTTCGTCCTAGGCCTAGGGCGTCAAGGGTTGCGTTACGGTTCTTAGGTTTAGCTTTATCTTCCCGTAGATGGTGCGCAAGGTGCCTTGTACGATCTCTGGGGCGTCTTCTCTCCGGTGATGGTCCAGCGATCGGATTCGAATCTCTAACCACCATCGTCGGCTTGGCTGACAATGACGACGCCCATTTCCTTTCACTCCTTACCTATATATATCCTTATGCCCAGGCATCCACCTATCCACCTACCTACCTACCTACATACCTACCCACCTTTCAAGTTCCTCGACAAAACTTTGGACAACCCTTAGGATCGGAATCCTAACCCATAATACACGTCCGAGATCATTCTTATCGCCTTGTATCTAGTCGTGGTCCGCTTTGTTAGCCAACGGTCACTATTTACGCCCCATGGTGCTTAACCTTTCCGCACACCAAATGCACGTGGAACTTACCGACGAGAAAACACCTACCGAAACTTACCTAACTCTCGGACGTTAGTACCTGAAATTAATTATCGTGCACTTTGGGCAACAGGAGGATTGCCTCATGCGGTGGAAATGAAAAAAAAAAAGCATCAATTAATCGAAATAATGAAATCACAACCCCATAGCTCTTCGATTTCGTCTTTTTCTTCATATTTGTGAACAGTGAAAAGTCAAACGGTAAAAAAACTCGTGATATTCCGAACAGATGAACCGAAAGATGTCAAACTAGTGCAAAAATCCGTGGCTTTTTCATACTGGCACCCATGTACGAATGCCGGAGTATTACCGGATTTACCCACATGGCATAGAATGGCCACTATTCCCGGCTGCCAAATTTCGTTTGGTAATACTGGCCCAGTACAGAGGAATCATTTGCCTAACGTTGGGCTGATGCTGATGACCAGTACTGACAAGTAAACATACATGGGGCTCAGTCGGAAGTCAGTTCAGTACTGGGAATACACTGGGCCAATGTGGTGTTTTATACTGGCTGCGAATTATTTCGTGCCGATTCACAGCACCCTAAGTTGGCCCGGTGTTAACAACCAAAAATTGTTCCAACATTGATTTTGACTTGGGCAAAGCTTGGCTCTTGGTAGTTGTCAGTATTGGCAGCAATGGCACCAATACCGTGCCAATACCAAGCCAGTTTGCAGTTTGTACATTGGCAGTAGCTCAGCACATGGTGAGTAGAATTTTCTTTTCAAAAATGAAGGAGTAGGACTTCCAGCAGAGTCTGTTTCGATCAACCACTGAAGTTGGGTTAAACTTGCCGTCACGATCACGTGTGACTATTGACTTCGTTCTACGGAGAATGTTCCAATACATGTATCGGACACTACTCGTCGGTTTGTACCGCGTGGTTTAATACGTGTCAGGAATCTGCGGGACAACGAAGACCGGGCCAGGCCAGGCCAGGCCGTTGATCAGCCGACGACGTGTCACGTAGCTTGGCAATTCCTGGTGACAGCCGCCATGGGTGGCTTCTTCAAGACTTTAGCATTCACCGTCGCGGCGAGGGATCGGTGGGGCATTGCACTCTTCTTTGCTGTATAGTACTTTCCTGTACTCGTGCCAATTTGATCTTTTACTCACAATTCTTCTCGACGTTATACCCCAAATACTGCAACGGAGATGAAAATTCGCCAAGCATTTTGCCAATCTGCTCCTATAATTCTTTTCTTTGTCGCATTCGGAATTCTTCTCGGTAAAAATATCAATTATACTATATCCAGGAGATAGGGCATCCGTGAAAAAGCCTACTTGGAAGGGTTGGATCTCTGAAGGGGGATCTACGGTCCCGGTAGATCCTGAATAATAGAATCTTCATTCGTGTTTTCGTGAATTTTCATTCCAATATTAAGTACCTCAGAGGTTTGTGAAATATGCATTTTTCCATTTACCTGGGTCTGAGTATTACTACACACAAGCAAGTCAAATTATCGATGCAAGTTCAAACGGAGAGAGTGTTAAATTGACACAGAAAATATGATATATGCCACATGCCGTACAGAAAAATTGTGGGATTCAAAAGAAGATGTAACTGTAAAGAAATTTCTTATTCATCGAACAGGTTTTTAATAATTTGTGTCAAAAATCAGGTACTTCCTCATATAACACTTCGATGTGAAAATCCAACGCTGATTTATACAGAAACTCAAGCAACACGCCACATAATATGCCTTTTTTAAACTGGTCAGTATGAACCAGAGAAGAAATAATGGCAGCCGGATTGTTCGTGGTGGATTTCAGTTCCAAATTAAGCGAAAATAGTTCCAAAGCTCGATTACTCAATTGTTTCGCTTAATTTATCGCCAATGATGATTCCGGAGAGCCGATGGATGGGGGAAAAAAAAAGTACGTGAACAGAAGGGAACAAGCAAATGATATTGCGTCAGGGTATATAGGTAATTGTAGTCGGTAATCAAGAATGGTTAATAAAATTGTAATCGCGTGTCGGTTATGCCTACGATATGGCAGTAAAAATATCTCAACGGCAAAAGTACGATCGTATTGAGTCCGGTCAGCCGGTCAGCCAAGACTGTGAGAATGTTTGAGTATCGCCTGTGAACGGATGTGAAATTCCTTCTCAATAAATTAAAAAAATTCGCGCGAAATTACCGATCGGCATCTCGCTTGCGGTTAATCCCATAGTAGCTACGCTGTACCGCCACCTGAGAGGCGTTACGAAGGTAGGATATATATTAAGAAAGAGAGAAAGAGAGAGAGAGAGAGGAAGAGAAAATATATATAAGGGGCCTCTTAATTCTTATCGAGGTCCATTTACTTCGTCACAAATCAGGAGAAAAGATCATTTGAATTTTTTCATCGTACCGGCGCGCGGCAAACGTATAACTCGAAAACCCCCTGTCCAAAAATAAGATTAACTCGCGCGGACTGGACAAAGGGCTGAAGTCATTTTTCTCTCGATTCTTTTTTCTTCCTCTGGCTAGTATAGGTATCCACCTTTTTTCTTATTATATTCTCTTCTTTTTTTTTTCTTTTTTTTTTTCTTCTCTTCCATTCGTGGCCATATTGAATATCATCTAACGGGCGGCCTCTCAAAAAGATCAGGTGGTTTTTCAAGTGGGTGGGATACGCCAGGGTCCGACATTCATCTCCATAGATTAGACTTGGGTGGTACCCAACATCCCATGGCACATCTTCGCCTCCCTCAGACCCTGAAGTCAAGTTTTCTTCTTCGTGTCCGATCCCTGCGGGGGGAGATCATCCCGGGTCCCGTGGGTCTCTATATCTACCTGAGCCACGCCTGCATCCCTTTGCGGCTCGTGTACCTCTCCCTTGAGAACAGGTGCCAAGCGGGGGCGAAGGGGTTTCAGGGATGCCAAATAGAGTCCATCTCTTACTCAAAAGTGCAATCATCATTACATGAACATGCATGCAACTTCACGCAATTAAAGAAAATTAATAAAAAATGAAGTATCTAGTAGGAAAGACTAGAAGGCATTCAAAATTTGTAATTTCTAAATTCTTTCCTCCCAAATCTCGATGGCTAATATTTCGTGGACTGTTTCAGGTAGAGACGAGGAATGGAAGACAACGAATGGTGAGTAGCTAAAAGATAATTGAATATTCTTACTGAAATTGGCGATAGAGTATCTAGTCCCAATCCTAGTAATCCGTGAAAACGGTTAGCGTAGTATCTACTTGTCTAATAAGAACCTACCCCAACTGTGAGCAAAGGCTTAGCCATGAAAGCCCGTGGGCCGAAGCTGAACTTGTCCTTATATCCTACGTCTAGGAAAACAAAGAGAGGCGAATGAGTCGTGAAATAGAATTTCAGCCGTATGTGCAATATTCTCCATTCAGACTGATTGAATGACTTATTGTTGAACGTGGATTGCTTTACAATTCCGCACATTCGAAGCCCATGGACTGGACTACTCGCATCTACGTTGCAAAAATATACGATTTTGCATTAGGCTGATGGTTACTGCAGTCAGTGTTTGGTTTATGCGCACGCAGCACAGTCATAGTTTTCTCCGATACCTGTCAGAGAGAAGACATGCATGCAACCTCTAGCTTGGGATAGTGGAAAGAGCGTGTTTACGACAATACGGTGTGCGTGCATATCACATATAGGTGACAATGTATACGAAAAAGGAATAAACGACACGTGTGAGAAGCTCGAAGCAGGTTTTTCACTGCAGTGTATTTGAGAGACCCGTTTTAACCCCTACCAGCACCAACCCTGATACCCTTGCAGGCGTCGAAGCCACCCTATACCAGCTCGGGGCGTGAGCTTTACCCAACCGAGTACCGTTCAGTAGGAGATTCGGTTCAGTGGTTTCCAAGAGTCAAGAGTACCACGACCGTCGAGCGCGCGACGCTTACTGCTGGATTGATACCACAGTGCAAACCTCTTTCGAGGTTGAATGCAAGAACTGTTACCTGCAGAGGGAAACAAAATCCTCTGATCAAAAACGGCGAGAGGAATAAGTCCAAAAGTGGCAAAGTCAAAAAGTCAAAAAGTCAAAAAGCGGTAAATTCTAGTGCGCAGAAAAGCTGATATAGAAATAGCGAAGAGCCAGAAAGATAAGAAAAGTACGGTATCTGGTGTGGATGAAAGGCTTGGTTGACAGGCGGCGTGGTACTGTCGGTTCGCGCGCTCTCATAGCGAAGACGAAGCTCTGCATTAAGAGCTGGAAGAAGAGCGAGCCGTACGATAGTACGTCGCGAAGCTAGGCCATCTAGGAGTGCGAAGAGTGCCGTGGATAGAGAGAGAAGGATAGAGAAAGAAAGAGAGACCGACACGGAGGGAAAGAGACGACTAGACAACTCGAGTGAGAACGTGATAGGGTGAGCGAGAGGCGGTAAGCTTGAACGAGCCGGTTGCGAGGGAGACAGATAGAGTGGGAGCGAGGCGAAAGCTCGAGACCCATTCATCTTGGCGCGCCTAGCTCGGTTTCCATTGGCCCCGGCTGGGTAAGGACGACCGGTGATTGGCCACCTCTGTTTACCAGCTGTGCCCGTGTGCTTCGGGTAAGAGAGAGGGGGGCCGTGAGACAAGCGGCGCCATTATTGTAAGGGGTTACATTTAGTTGGCCGTGGCGTAGTACGCCGGGTTCGGGATAGGGGGCTATAGTACCTTCATGCATGGCCCATAAAGGATTCGTCGACTATCCGAGAAGAACGCAAGAAACTGCTTCCAACCATCTGACAGGCCACGCTCTCGTTTCCGTGATACCGTATTGTATTGTACGCGTCGGATACCGGCTGACCCTGCAACAATACCATCCAAATCAAATATAACCGAACTGACAACAACCAGCTGCTGACCAATTCGCGTCATTCACGATACACAACTAAACCTCGTTCACATACCGTTTTAACGCTTAAGTTAAACACCGTTAAGAGAAGAGAACAAGAAAATAAATAAACCTCGTGACAATTGACCAATCAAAAGGCAAAGTGCTGGTGCTACAGGAAGCCCGATTGTCCACCATTCGGAAAATCAGCTTTTCTGCATGGTTAGAAAAAGCGGTAATACCGCGTATTTTAGTTACTGTGCGCGGTGTGAGAGTTGCGTAGTCATAGTGTAGGGGTGAAGCCGTTTTTAGTGAAAGAAAGAAAACCCTCGGGAGATTTGAGTCGAAGAATAATCGAAGATGAGTCGATGATCATTGAGAGAAGATAGAGTACCATTGTGATAGAAAAAGAAAAAAAAAAGAAACAAGGTAGACGACCCGTCTTTATAAAAAGTATCTAAAGTAAATAAGTAAAAGTGCATCGTAAGTCAGTGCGTCGAATAATGTGGCATCAGGTTGAACCAGGGTGCGACCTTGTAGTCGAGGTTGAAAAGTGCTTGGGGTGTTGAATTCTCGTAGGTAAAGCTTGCGAGCAGAGAGATGAGTTCGAAATTCATAATCGATAGCATGCTACCCAAGTACCATCAACAATTTCACCATCAACAATTGTTCAGTACGTCAAATCCCAGCTCGGTCCAGGCCTGCACAACAAGCCCAGCTTCATCAAGCCTTGAATCGAGTTTGTCTGCGGCAGCAGCAGCGGCCGCAGCAGTAAATTACGCACAACATAATTCCCCATCACCGACGGGTTCGAGTCCACAACACTCGGGTAGTTCAGCGTCTACCTCACCTGCGGCACGGAGCAGTTCCGCAATGTATCCTTACGTTAGCGCCGCTGCGGCGCATCATCATCATCAACAACAGCAAGCCGTTGCCGCTGCTGCTTTTGGAGCAACATCATCAATGGTACCCGGTTTTGGTTCATCAGCAGCGTCGAGCGCTGCCCTAGCAGCTGCGGCAGCTGTTGACGCAGCGACGGCCGGCGACAAGTCGTGCAGGTACACGGCAAGTCTTGCCGGTAACGTAGCACCATCAGCCACGGATCCTATGGTGAATTACACCCTTGGTCATCATCATCAGAACGGTGGTACACCCGGAAGTCTTGTGTCATCCGCATCCGCTTCTTCGGCGGTTTCTGCAGCTTCAGCATCCATGGCTGCTGCCGCACAATTCTACCATCAAGCTGCAGCTGCTTCGGCGGTTGTCGACCCTCTTGCTTCATGTCAACAACCGACCTCCGGTCAACCCGGCATACCCGACATTCCTCGATATCCTTGGATGTCTATTACCGGTGAGTTTGTTCTATGAGTCTGATCGCATCATCGCCAATGGTATCACTTCCAGTAGTTCCAGTGGTACTGTTTTCGTGTTGTGAACGCTGCATGCTTTCGATGTGCCTATTGTCCGTTTTCCCATTCACTTTATGGTATTTCATCGTCTATCAACTATGAATGTGTCCAATGCTAACGCGCGGTATTCTCAAATCGCATCAGAATGAGCGTACGACGGGAACTTGCCGTCGGAAGACGTTGAGAGAAGCCGTACCGCGACGGACTGCTGCGGTTTCGAACCATCCGCATGGAGTCATTTGATGATTACGCAACGTTTTATAGTTATGGCTTAATCTACAGGCTGCATAAAGGTTAACTATCATAGATTCAATTGATGCTTAGCTGCTGACTTAGACTCTTTCAAAATCGTTGATTAGAGACTCACAGTGTTTGTTGATTGTGTAAAATAGCTGGGCATGTGTATGAGAAAATAGTGATTGTAAATCTTGTATAGGATTCTCATCAATTGATAGAACTAAATGATTGCAATATATAGTCAGTTGTCTAACTCTCATGTGTAGAAGAGAAAAAGAAAGGCAGAGATTAGTCCATCCAGCCGTTCAGATGCATGCGGTTAAATTTTCAGTTCCGTCGGTGAAACGGGATTAGGTGTAGTCGTCGACGATGTTGATGGCCGTCGCGACGTTGTAGATGTCCCTTTAATCCCCCACCTGAGCAACAACCCTGCAGAGAGTCCTTGGGTATCTCATTAGGACCCACCAACCCTCCCGTTTTCTAATTGCATCTTGTTGGCGTAACGTTGTCTGGAGCGTGTGTTTCCGGTTGTTAAACTTTGCCCAAAGCATGCGTTTTGTTTAAGACCGGGCTGGTTATAGGGCCAATGGTACCTATACCATTTACCTTTGTATACGGTACGAACAACAAACCCCTTTTGGTAATCGATATTTTTCCATTTTCTTTTCTAGATTGGATGAGCCCCTTTGACAGAGTCGTGTGTGGTGAGTATATAGGTACATACTTTTTGTTTTATTACGCCACTTATACTTACACCCAAATATATATAATAACAAAATACTATACGCTGTGAGAGAGAGTGCGTGTGGGAAGTAATCGATTGGTCGTATCGATCGTATTGGGTGACGTTATTTCTACGTGGCAACAAACTACGTATATATATATAAATGGTCACGATCATCATCTTTACACCACGTTTATACAATATATTTCTCTAATCACGTATGGCCATGACCGTGTTATGGATGCGGCGATATAATCATATTATGTTGTTTATACGGTTTATAACCTTTGCCACCGTTTTACAAGCCAATGAATTCAAAATTATGGCCATTCGAGTAGCCAATTATCAATTAAGATCTAATTATTAGTGATCCAAGTATCGTAATCACGTACTGAATTATTTATATCCAATAAAATTTAGACTTTGATCGGCCATTATGTTACCGTAAGATTTGACCAGTCGTTTTCTTCAACGAGTGTCTTTGTTATTAAAATATCTTATATAGTCGTTTTAAACGTATATCCAGCGGATATCAGACGTACACGATTCGTGTCTTCTGAGAATCTTGTTAGTCTTGTTATTCGAGTACATCGGATCCAATCTTGGATATTCAACACGGTTTTTTTTTTTTTTTTTCATTTCATCCAAAGAACGAGCCAGATCCAAAAATACTCTTCGTCAAGTAGCAAAAGGCTTTTCAATTTTTCACTCATACGATGATGTGGCTGTTTGTATTACAACCGTTGATGTACCACGTACATCAACGCGAGCTAGTATGTGGGTGAAATATTTACGGTTCGCATTGCTGGCTTCGATGGTACTTTGTTATCGTGCGATGGCTAAATGAGTAATGGCATGTAAATCCGCTTGCGGAAATGTGTAATTCCGAAAGATAAATTCAACTGTAATGGCAGTACAGCACGTAGCGTGCCACAGCGGGATACGAAATAATTGCACACACATATATGTATACCCTACGTATTGTGGAATTGATGCGTACACCAATTTTGTAGCCTCTTTGTCGTTATCTCTAATTGTTTGTTGACGTTTACAATATATTACGTAATCTGCAGACGTTCAGCCCATATTCTCTGTACATCAGCAGTATAGGTAGTATATCGTCAATTAGATTCTTGACGTGTTGAACGCCTTCTTGCCAATCAACAATCGCTCGTATGTCGTTATTCGATGATCTTGTTAATACAAACTAATCGACACCCTGTTTCAAGGATGAACTTTTCTGAACGTCACATATTATGTAGACGATAAGCAATATTGCCCGCACAAGACGATTTGTTGATTATTTTATATTTTTAACTCATAAACTCGCGACGTTTCTAATCCAATTTGAAAAGAAATCTGACGAAAGATATGCGATATTTAAACAATTTCGATAATTATTTTCGTCGAATAGCCAGAGGTTGAGCAAAAGTTTGATCTTTCCACCATTAGACGAAGTACCTAATAAGTTGCCGTTGAAAGGTGTGCGGATTAAAATAGAATTTGAGTTGAAAAAATCGACTGAACAAGATTAGGCATCTTTCAAGGGGTCTGTGATTTATAATGTCAGCTATAACGAGGCGTCGTCTGATCTGTAGATTTTTCCATCAAACTACTGAAAAATGGAAATAAAAATCATTGGATGTTTCGTGTTAATGATTGGACGAAAGCGTGAGGACACCAACGAGGTTCTGAGGTAAATTTTAGGGTTGTAAACTCATGAACATGCACGATGAACCGTGCGTCGTCCAGTAGAAGAGAACCCGCGTGGAAAGCCTTGAGGTGCAATTAAGGTTGACTCGAGGATTCTCTGGTTATACGACGTGTTTATGAATGACTTAGTGAGTCGGTGACGAGGATATTCGGTGACTAGTAAACGAGTAGGTAGGATTGATAGAGGGTAGGAACTCTCGAGATACCATAAACTCATAAAATCATTATACCTACTACCCCACCGCTCCTGCAGACTTTATGTGTTTACGGTTCGAACGCGAACGTTTGCCTTGTAAAACGAGATTACGAGCTGCGAAATGTACCCAGTGCGTGTCTCGTGGAAATGACACCTTGACTAGAGAGAAAAAAAAAATCGTAATAATAATGATAATAATCATAATTTAACCGATCAACCGAGATTGAAGTGGCTGCCAAGCCCTTTGTTGGACAATTGAAGATAATCCTACGACAATCCTGTAATCAGAATCCTTCCGTATCTAAAATGTGATGGAGTGAACAAAGTTGTTCATGGGGAAAGAAAAATGCTTCGTATTTTTTTATTGTTCTTTGTATATTACAACTTGCTAAAAGTCAAGAGAACGAAAAGTCGGTTGCAAATGTACCAAAGAGTCAAGTATTGGCAGGCAAATAGGCCCCTTCGGGATGTTAGTTGAAATTTTTATACTCACTATACTTGCTGTAGAGGATTGCATTAACGAACGAGAAAATTTCCATTTACCAACCCACTTCAATTCCCTGGTACGGGGTTTAGGTTTAGGTATTTAGGTATTTGCGGAATGTGCCGTATTTGCATATTGCCAATGTTCTTAAGTTCACTAATCAGACTTCTAGAATCTGAAATGCGGGATAATGCTTCGCGAGAGTTCGTTGTGTTTTTCTCGTTTGCTTTTAGATAAATAAGAATGCCACTCCTTTTTTTTTTATCTTCTTCTGGTTTTTTTCTTCTATATTTTTAACCAATTAATCAATCCTGAAAACACGAGGCGTCGTGGCAAGTCAAGTCAAGTCTGGCATATTTATACATCCTCCGTTCTCTCAAAGAATGTCATGATTGTAAACGACTCACCGATATAATTCATCTCTTATTTGGAAAGCGATGATTTTAACATCAGCCAGAATCCCTGATTCAAGATCAACGGCGTTTAAATAATTCGAGCCTAAATTTTCAGCCAATTCTTCTTTGTACGTCAATTTTATTTTCAAATCTTTGATCCAATTTTCCAACTCGTATCAATTCATTCACAGCTACGTAGGCGTCTCACTTAGACGACTGCTTTGTTTCAAAATAGAAAACTTGTAATGAGAACCAAATGAAATTGAACATTTGGAAACTTGATTTTCAAAATGCTCATCTTGATCGGGTAAAACGTGTATTTAGGTGAATAATTTTTAACGCTTATCTCATTCTTGTATTCGGACTTGTCTGTATATTAGCGCCGCAGTTCCGTGACGCGTCTAGACAAAGAAAAGTTTGTTCGCGAATGTATAAGAGGCTGAAGGTGTGCGAATGAAACGTTGTTGTCCGTTGTAAGGGGGAAAAAAAGGAAAGAAAAATACGAAATTAAAGAAAACATCACTTCCACACAGTTCACGGTTGCTGCTACAGGCAGAGAGTAAGGTACGGTAATGTAATAAATTACCCGTCAGTAGAGTAATTTTCTGTTATAAAAATGACGACAACCGCATGATTACAACTTCCCTTCTATAACATTTTTCCCTATGTTGAAAAGAAATAATCCCTCGGACTCGCAACTCACTGGCGCGTAACAGATCCTGGAATGAAAATCAACTGCAGTGTGCTGCTGGTTCTGCAGTTTCTTATACATCTTATTCGCAATAATAAAATAAAAATTCAAGCTCTCGTCGCCTCATCACGGACTATAAATTCGCGCTTGAAATAAAGAGCTCTATACTCATATATATATATATATATATATATACGTGATCCGGTAATTATTTCTACTTATAATATACCTGCGCCTACTCTCAGCGGAATATCCTCCTTGATAATAAATACAAAAACAGAAGGACAATCCTGAGATTTTACCTCAAAAGATATTTTTGCGATGTGCCCTATCAGCTTTGGCATGGCTACATTTGGCCTCTACCCACATAGACGATGCGGTTTTAATCTATTCCATGTACTGGAGAACATTCCACGTTTTCGGCTCTGGGTCCAGGGATGATGACGACTGGGTTCGGGGGGTTCGGGGATCCTGCGGAGACCGAGATAATGTATAATTTATAATCAGACCGATCCGGTGTTCTTACTCTCTTCCACTCTCCTCTGGTGCTCTTCTGATGCTCCTATGCTGCTGCTGCTGCTGCTGCTGCTACTTCTGCTGCTGCTGCTACATGCGGTGATATCGAAGCTGGCTGCTAGCTGGTGCACAGACGAAGCACACCATAGCACCAATGAACCCACCCCTCATTAGCATTCGATGATGGCCGCCGCGTCGTGCAGAGTCTGTAGGTATTATCCCAACTCGCCCTGGGGATCAGGAGCTGCGAGTCGAGTCCCCTCCCCCCCATCCGGCGTTTGCAGGCAGAAACGACCCCTATAGCCTCTTCAATTCCACCCCCGTTTTAACCCCGAGTATAGAAACGAAAGAAACTAACGAACGAAAGCAGAAACGAATCGAACTTTCAGTCGAGCATTTAGATGTGTATGTATATTTTTTATTTTTTTTTCTGGGGAAGAGGACGTAGGTATTCAGGTGGTAGGTAGGTTAGGTACGTGTACACAGATGCGTGAGTAAGTTTCAGAAAGAGAATCGGTAACACGACATCGTTCGAATACGTGAAAAAGCGTACGAATCGGTTATTCAAAGACACTCAATACTCGCCCCCTGATCCTGTATATAATTCTTTCTTTCTCTTCTTCTTCTTCTTCTTCTTCCGGGTGGTCCCCAGATAGAGCTTAGTTTAGCTATGTGAAATATTCCCATTCCGCGGGGCTTAGTCGGCCATACAGTAGGCAACCAAACTTAGTTGAAATTTGTTTGCATTCATTCGTCACATCGAAATCGACAAGCTCGTGATCGCTTTAGGAGATTGTAACGAAATCATCCAGTTCGCAGTTCATTTTGTATAGTCTGCAGTTCGGGACTTTGGCACTTGGTTAATTTCGAGCTTTGGTGAGAGAGAGAGAGAGACATGTTCAGCGTTGATCTCTTTCTGTAATAAATAATTGTTATATTTAAAAGACTCTTCTTTCACTCTGAGATGAGACGCTATACTCTTATAAATTATTTTCATGTTCTTTTTATTATTATTTTTTTTTTTTACACAGTACTGCGGGTCAGACGTCAACATCTTCAAACAATCCGCTATTTTTGTAAACCGTTATATGTGAAATGCTACTCTGCGGTTGTATACGCGTTTACCTACTTTACTTATTTCTGCCCATTGGGGATTTTCATTCATAAAATTTTAAATTAGCTGTATAATTTATTATCCTCTGGTTCGTTGACCGAGTACTACGTTTTTCGTTATATACCGCACATTTCGCAAAGAATATAACCCAACGTCGAATATTCTGATCCAGTAACTTCTGCGGTGTGATTCGAATTATTATTTTTTTTTTTTTTTTTTGTCTCGTCATGAAAGAGAATAAGAATAAAAAGAAGTAAAAGTAAATGATAAAATAAAAATCTTCCGTGACATGAAAGCGCGAGACGAAGTGTCTGTTTCGAAACGAAAACGTAAACTCATATCACGTAACCCAATATCGAGAGTATATGTTTGGGTTTCGGACGATGTGGCGTCTGCAGGATCGCTTATACATGTAACCGTGTAGCTGACGTATGACGTAGACCAGAGGACGATCTCGTGCAGGTTTCTCCTTGTGTCGCGTGGGAACTTGAACGAAGAAGAAGAAGAAGACAGAAAAAAAAACCAGAGAAAAATAAGAAAAAGGGGAAGAAAGTAGAATAAGAGGAGGCCAACGACGGGCAGGTCAGGATTCATGTTGTCACAGAGATTATTGAAACTGCAGTTTTATGGGTCTTAAAAGCAGTTTAATTGCCGTTATATAAGTGTTTATGTGCTGGCAGGCCGCCTCCGCCGTGCTACCCCAAACGTTTATTTTATGGTCACGGCTATGCGTGCGCACCCCGTATAGAGTGCACATGGGTCGCGTGCCAAAATAACTCTATAGGTAAAAGGGAACCCTCTTCAACCCTTACCTCCTAATTTTCTAAAACATGCGTTTTACACGTTAAAACTACAGCAAAAAAAAAAAAAATTCAGCTAGATTTCTCGAGGTCATTGTTCTCTCGAATTCCATGACGTTTTCTACACGTCTGTACAGGCGTCCAAGGGACGCGACGCGAATGGTCGACGTAATGCGCCCATTTCTACTTTCGCCCTTTCCCTTAGTCTACGCTATGAGACGGTGACATTAGAAAGCTTACGTGGCATTTACAACCCGCTCTATGTCCGTGCCGCTTTCCCCGGGGTTAGTTTTAAGTTCCCCTTTCGTTTGGGAATATATATATATTTCTATGTTTTTTTTTGTTTTTTTTTCTTTTTTTCTTACCTTTTTTTTCTCTTCCCTTTTTTCGTTTCCTCTTGACTCGTAACTTTCTCCGCACCCTTTGTTAATGCTTGGACGCAGCGAAACCCCCCCAATAAAGTTTACCTGATCCACGGGGAAAGGGAATGGGAAAGGGGGTTAGGAAAATAGAAAGAGAAAATGAACGAAGTAGAAGAAAAGAAGAAAAAGAAGAAGAAGGGATAGAAAAAAAAGGCACGTAAAAAAACCTAGCGTTTCTTGAGTCTGTAAATCACTGACTGGGCCACGTAGAGAAAGTAAAGGCTTGGTCAGCCAGGATTCCAAAGCCCGTCGTAAATAAGTAAAAAAAAAAAAACGAAATTTAGTTTTGCCTTTAAAATCTACGACCTTTTTTCGCGTATTTCTTACTTGCGAAAAAAAAAATATGTATGAGGAAAAAAAGAGAAAAAAATATACAGAATTTTTCATCACGATTACGGAAATAAGGAAAGGGTCAGGTGAGATCGGTCTGAAAATTGATGTTCGTAAAATCATATATAAATATATAAGAAACCACGGAGCAATTCGCATCTTGAAAACGTTAAACGACTCACGGAGTATTCGAATTGTGTTGAATTCTTAATCGTCTATTCCCCCCGAGGGCTTTTTTCTTT